>VZTN01006068.1:0-49844 GCA_013400515.1 Erpornis zantholeuca
ACATTTGTAGAACCACTAATCATCATTTCCATACAATTGAGCAATGATATGGTATTTATTATAGAATGACTCAAAGGTAAGGAAGACTCCTTAAAGGAAATCCAACAAATAACTTCATATACCCCTCCACTTCTTTCTGCAGAGGGTGATTTTTGCCTCATTGCAATCAGTGTCAGGACTCCCTCAGTGTTCAGTGGAACTGAGGTTTGATCTCTTTGGTCTGAGGAATGACTTGTGAGTAGTTGAAGGAGTTGCATAATATAACAGGAAACTGTGATGACAAATATTGTCAAAAGGAGTTTCTAAATTTGGAAGAAGGTGTGGTGCTCTGGATCTGTATTCTGAGATGCTGGGTAGCCCCAGTTATTTTTCATGGTTGCGAATTCAGCACTTTGCAATAAGGGAACTGGCAATGAAAAAGTAACCAAAATTCTGGAGAGTTTGTAAAGTATTTGCCTTATTTTAAATATACTTCTTTGGCTTTACTGTTACAATTATGGCTACTCCATTAATTAATTTTCACAGTACCATTTGATAAAGAGAAGATATATACCTTTGGGCATGGGGTTTTTATGTATTTTTACATGCTTTCTTTATTTAGTTCCACTAATACTTTAAAATAATTTAATTTAGAAGAAGCTGTTTTAATTCTGATTGAACCTTAATTTAAAGCTGTGAATATTGTAATTACATTTAATTATAAAGACCATGGGTTTAAAAAACCCTAATTAATAAGGCTTGGGTTTAAAAAACCACATCGGTTTATGGTGGGTCTAAAGTCTGGTATTCTACTCTGTTAGATCCTGTTTTATTTCTATTAGTAGATCTTGGCTAGGGACATGGATTCAAATCAAGGTTCAGATTCGGTATTTCTCTGTATCTAGTAGAGCCTATAACATCCAGATATTCATGAGTGAGTGCCTTAGTCACACTTCCATTTCTGACTTGGATTCACAAATGTTGAAGAAAATATTGAAGCAAAATAACATTTTACTTCTCTGCATTACAAAAATCAGGTGAGGAAGCTAAGATGGAAGAAGCCAAAGGTCGTCTTTACTGGTGGAAAACAAAGAAGTTTCATTGTATGGTATATGTGGAGTGCTAGGAGAAGAATAATTTAGGTATACTGAGTCTAGTAGTCTGCAGTGTCTTGTCTCCATTGTCAGCAGAGGATTGCATTGTGTTCAAAATTTCTAAGCCAATAATTATATTCTATTTATCAAGTCAGACAAAGATTGAGTCATTTGACTCAACAAAATTTAAGGTGTGATTGATCTTATTGTAATGTAGATCAGCAAAAATAGGTCAGATGAACCATCTTTAAATGTTTGTTTTTCTTCTTTAACTTAACCCCAAAACAACCTAAATTAACTAGCTCAGCCATAGACATCTGCACTCTAGGGGATTAAAATAAGATGAAATCTACCCCAAATATTCACAGTTTGGTCCCAGCTGGATAAAATACGCTTCAGTATGTTTGGTCTGGTTCAGCTTATTCTTTACAGGTTGTGTAGCTGAGACACTGTTCTCTACTGAAAAGTTACTTGCCATCCTTAAAAGCTTAAGATTTTGGGGTGTATTTCTTCTAAGTGCTTACCTACAGGTGAGCAGTGTGTTTGTAGCTGGGCTCACATGTTGGCATAGTCCTACCTAAGGCACTTCAGTAGGAAGAAACACTCTCTCCCTCTAGACTTTATTTCCCTTCTGACCACCACTAGCCAGTGGGTCGACTTTCTCAAAGATTTTCTTTGCAGCCAACTAAAGCAGAAAGTGTCTGTTAGAGAGACTATGACCAAGGAAAGACATATATGGGATATTTGGGTGTCTCCAAGATGAAACATCCCAAGAGAAGGATGTTTGATCTGGGAAGCTTTGGGTTTACTTTTACTGTAGGAAAGCAACTCAGGAAAAGTTAATGTCATACTGGAGGGGTATGGCAAAAGGGGGACCCACTAATTGTCACTTCTGTTCCAGAAATGCTGCATCTGTTGCCAAGCCAATCATATGAGGAAGTCTTTCTGTAGGTCAGGTGGCTCTACATATTTAACGTGCATGCATCTGAAAAAACCCAAATACTGACAACATTAATAAAGTTCAGGTGTACATGTTTTATTAGGAACAGAAAAGGTGTAGGAGTCTCTGAGTGTGCTGAAGATATTAGTTTCTTAGGCTTTGTGTTTTGGAGGTTCATTCCTTTTGATTTTGAATAGCCTTTTTATTTGTTTCCTTGAATTTCAGACCAATTCTTTCACAAAATTTGTTATCTTGCACTGTCTCAGGGAAAAGAGCTGAAAATGCTCCTACAGTTTTCTAACTTAGCCCTCTTTATAACTTCCTTTTCACATTTTAACTCAGGATTTTCCAATAATTGACCACGAGTTCAATTTTTTTCATCCAACCCCTTTTTGTAGTCTCTTTTTGCAGTTTCCTAAGCTTGCTACTGTTGCCTTGATTATGTATTGTGTAAGGAATTGAATTTCTTGAAATTAAGATGATTCTTGATTTCATCAATAGTAAATCTCCATCAAGTAAGATTTGTTTTTAAACTCAGTCTGACTAGTATTTGTCTTTAACAAGAGATTAAATGTTTGCAGTCCCTGAAGTTATGAATGTGCTTTTAATTTGCTTCCAAAGTTGCTACTAAGTTACTTTAGATTTTCAGTGAGCTACTCTTTCCAGGGATCTGGCTGAAGAGATGGATCTTGCTTCTTAGCATTGCTGTAGTTAACCTGTATCCATTTCTTATGACTTCTATAGCTTTGTACCAAAATTAAGCAGTTGGATCCCCCCGTGGTTTTCCTCCAGTGTCTGCTGCTCTCCTGTGTTTCTTCTTGACTCCACAGCTTGGATCCATGTACCCTCCCTGCCATCAAACCCTGTGCTGTTTCAATAGAGCATCTTTTAGTTCTCTGGCTCTTCCTGTTAATCTTCAGATTTGTAGGTGGGGGAGAGGAATTATGAAATTATTTATATTAGCATTTATAAATCTTTTCTCTCTCCTACTTTAATTTGGGGTACAACTGGAGGAGAGAACATGTTTTAACAGGGGGTGAAGTTAAAAGCAAGGTTCTGTGACCTAACTGGATTATACATATTTAGGAATTGACTAAGGGGAAGTAATAGTTTTCTAAGAGTTGTAATTCTTTCAGTGATGGAGTAATTTTTGACAAATGCTATTATACTTCAAAAGTAGAAGGAAGAGGTGAAAGTGAGGCCACTGCTTGTGCTAAAAATTGAAAGTCATACTATCAGTGCTCTTTCAGAGTAAAACTGACAAATCTGAAATATCTAGTTCAAATGTTTGCCATCAACTAGCAGGCATTTGTTTCTAAAGATGGTAGAAGCAGTTTTCATTCTTTCTGCCTTCTCAGTGATTGATCTGTTTCTTTCTGGTTTTCTTTCAGAGAATTTAATTGCATGATGTTTTTTCAAAAACAAGCACATCAAATGTCACAATATTAGCATAATCATAAAAATGTCAAGCATTCAGTGCATCTGCAGTATGCCAGAGCTTACTATTTTTTCATGTGATTAATGTGAATTTCTGGAACATGCCTTTGAATGGGCATCTCTTGAAAAGGTGACTAGTGGTTGCTGCAGAATATTCCCTGTAAGAATAGTTTTTCCCTAAAGTGGAATAAAATTGGTCCTTAAGAGGAGTAGATCCTAAAGGAATAGACAGATGTAAAAGGTCAGCTAAGAAAAGGAAACCTTACTGATAGAATCACAGAATCATAGAACAGTTGGGGTGGGAAGGAACCTTAAAGAATATCTAGTTTCACCATCTCTGCAGCGGGCCGGGNCTGATAGAATCACAGAATCATAGAACAGTTGGGGTGGGAAGGAACCTTAAAGAATATCTAGTTTCACCCTCCCTGCCGTGGGCAGGGACATATTCCACTACAGCAGGTTGCTCAAAGCCCCATCCAACCTGACCTGATGCTGTGGTTGTGTTCAGTGCAGATTTTTGCTGTGCCTTGCTGGCTGTATTGATCTCCACCTGCAGGAACCTGGAAACGTGGTTTGCAGATTTCAGTGCCTGACATGATCTGGACACTACCATTTGTGTCATGGGTAGAATTGTCTCTAAATATACATAGTTGACCAATGGTGTATATATATATATAAGATAATTAGAGAAGTTAAAAAGCATCTGGTACATACTAAAAACTGTACTTTTTAAATTTCATCTAAACTTGCACAATCTTGGTTGTACTGCTTGTACTAATTGCAATAGCATTATTTTGGTTAGTAATTTCATGAAAGGAATTGGGACTGTGAATCTCAATCATAAGGATGGAAATGTGGGAAATGGGAGTTTCAGATACACATTGTAAAGCAACTGTTATAATTTTCTGTGCAGAATCCCTTCATGTTTCTTGGCTGTTACAGAGGGAAATAGCCACAAAATACAATTAAATACTTTAAAATTTGGACATAGGAACCCAATTTATTGTCAGTGTAGTAATTTGCTTCCCAACATCCTCTTCTGGATTGTGTCCAGAGCTCTTCACTTGGTTTGTGAAAGCTGCCATCATTAAGCTCTTGACTGCACTTGGTAAGACTCTTATCTTAAAAGAGTCCTTGGCATTGTTTCTTCCATGCATGGGAAGCCATAGAGACAGTCTGCAGTGTTTTGGTATGATCACAAGAGAGGAAAGCAAGCATGCTGTGAGCAGTGGGTCTTCTCCTCCTTACAGCCTCTGAACCTCCTAATAGGTTTTTCCTGTGGTGTCACAGGACATCTCTGTCACTGTCTTTCTTTAGATGGGCAGATGTTTGCCTTTTGCACATTGCCCTTGTGAAAAATAGAGTGGAATATAAAAAAGTGACACAGTTGGCAAAAAGTGCCAAACTGGTAACTTGGTCCCTCTAAATATGTTTATGGAGAGCAAAGGCCTTGTAAGCCCCTCCATTTATGCTGAGGACAGAGTCATTACAGGTAGCTTTCCTAGTGTCTTCCTTTACGGAATAAAAATTAAGTCTCCCTGCTTGGTTCACCCTTCTGCTCTATGATTTATCCAAACCAGTGCCACTGGTGCTGGTGTGGTGGCACCAGGTCATGGTCCCTGGATAAGGGCTGCAACAGATGGGTCACTTCAGCAGAAGCTGCCAAAGGGGCCTCAGGGGATAAATACCACTGGGTAAGAACTGCCAACAAATGGCTGGATCTGCATCTTCTGACTGCTCTTCCAACCTGTTGTGTTCTGTGTTCTGTTTTTATGCTGCTTTCTCCCATTCTCCTCTTTTTTCCCTCCCTACAGTTACCTTTCTGAACCTCACGGCATGTTTGATGTTCATGACAGAGGTCATGTGAAGCTGCATGTCCCTATCCAGGAGCAGAAAGGAGATAGCAGTGGCTTCAGTCTGCAGACTGACTGTGAGTGGAGAGATGTGCCCATGCCCACATGGACCTGCTGCAAGAGGACATTTTGCTCATTCCTTCTCCTTCATTTCTCCTCACATACTTCCTTGGCCTAGGAAATTTGACTTTGTCTCCTGTAGTGTTTGAACACCTGTATCCTTTCTAGTCTGCTGGGTATCACTTTGCATTCCCTGAACTGATGATGAGGTTCTATCAGAGATGTTGGAGGACATGGATTTGGCAGTGGTAAGCACTGATAATAAAACAGTTGCAAGTCAGATTTTGTAATCCATCTGCTGGACACCCAGGTCCCAAGGATGGATTCAAATATACATGTGAATATTTCAGAAAACTTTCCACATAACTGTACTATAGAAATTGCTCCCTTCAAAATCCTGAAATGTTTGCAATTGCCTGTGTAATATGTACTTTTCTGATCATTAAATTCTGCTCTGTGCTAAGTTTCAACATGTAAGAACGGGTCCTGCCTTTACCTTGGGGATGTGATGAGCTAGCAGCAGAGAAGCAGTACTTGCCTGCAGAGCAGTAAGACCAGTGGAAATAATCAGGATTTGGATATTGAAAAGCCAAAAATAATGTATATTTTTGTAAAAAACATAGGCAGCTTTCTAAATTATTTTCAGGTGTCTTTTTAAATCCATCTGTAAAGATGAAAACAATGTCAGATTTTTCCAAAGTCTCTTTTTAAAATGGGTTTTGAAGGCAGTTTCCAGGTAATGTACATTTTCCATTCAGCAACTCATGTATACTGTGCAAGGTTCCTATCTTGCTCCTGCTTAAAGCAATTTAAGATTTGACATTGATGTCATGAACACAGCAGCAAAATATTTCAGGTGTACACTCAGACCTCAGGGTGCATCCCTGTCCTGTGGAAATGTGTACGGCTGGGGAGCATGGAGGGGTTTTAGGACAACAATCTCTGCCCTGCCAGGAGCATTTTCTGGCCTGATGTGGAGATGCCCCACAGGAATTGCTGCCTCTGAAGTCAGCAGAAGGGGTGTTAGGGTGTACAGTGTGTAACAAGGGGACAGCCACAGCTCCTCTGCTGTGCAGGCTGAGGCAGGGCAGCTCATAAGTCACTCTTAATCTTTCTCTCTTGTGACTGAGAATGGTGAAGGGAGTGTGTCTTGTGCATTGCCAGCACAATAGTCACATTCTCCACCTCAGTTTGCAGACTTGCACTTAAACATCCCCAATCTGCTCCTGGATCCATTATCCCAAATGGAGTTTTCACATTAAGTCTGCAGCTGAGTCATACTGCCTTCTTCCCCCCAGGAGACCACTGGATTCCATTCCTTAGCAAACACTGTCTACCTTCACAAAGATCACACGTCTTTGCATTATGGCCTCATATAAAGTTGGTAACTTTTTCATGAATTAAAAGGAAATGTATAAACAAAATGGGAAGCATGGTAAGGTATAAAGGAAAGGGAAACAAAATAGTGTGATCCAGAATGTTACATCTCATTGTGGGTGACTTGACTGAGATAGAGATTGAAGGGACAGATCTTTTTACTTTTACTCCTCAGAACCAAAAGAGAAGAAATTGCTTTGCTGGAGGCCACTTCTTCCTGCCTGCATTCATATACAGGTGATTTGTTTGAGTGCATGGGGGCATATCCTGAGGTGTTAAAATCAATGGGAATGTTGCTGCTGAAAATAGGAAAAGCATTTTATCTCTGTTTCTGATAACTGCTGTCAAAAGATCTTGGAGGGGGTTGTACTGCTCTTAAGAAAAATCTCAACCTGTGTTTTACTTCTGGTACCTAATGCCTCTGTTGTGAGTGGCATTTCACAGTGCTGTTACCCAGGATGCTATCCCTTGTGAATTCAGGGAGAAGGTTACACCCTGGAAAGGCATATGAAACCAGCACTTAGAGGGAAATAAGTAATTAAGACATCTGGATAGAGGAGGACACATCAAAAATAAAAATTTAACAAAGTAGGTGTCTGAGAACGAGAGACAGGAACTGGGGAGGTGAGGTTTCAGGTGAACTCGTAGCACAGAACAGTCATGGTTATACTGGATCCTCAACTTGTTGCACACTCAGCTACTCTTTCCTCCCTGGAGTCTTTCCAGGGCAGATGGTGCAACTGAGGCTGCATGGCCTGAGGCAGAATGTTGGAGCAGCAGCCTGTTGTTAGCTGGCTTAGCAAAAATTGTCTTCTTTTTTTCTTTCTCAGTCCATGTAGTCTAAGCTGAGGCCTGACTCTGGACTTACTGTTTTCCTGTGGTTGAATCCATAGAAAATTGGATTTTAATAATGGCAGCAGATTGTATGTTTTCTTGTCTTTGGATGGTTTGACAGCAGGTCAGTGGTAGCAGTGGTTTTCAGAGCAATAAGGATTACCTGTCTGTAATATTTTCTCTTTCCCACTTATTCTGGTCCCCAAGCCAAATGATATTTTTTAAACAGTTGGAGTTTCTTGCACAAATTAACTTGCTAGAGCCTGTGCAGACCTGGGTTCTGGTTGTTCCAGTGGACCACTGTCAAGTCTATGCACAGCCACAGTTTTCTAGTTTCTTTCCAAATATCTGATTCCAAGCAGGCTGAATCTGTATCTCTAGGAGGTTGTTATTCCCCTGGTAAAATTTCTATGCACCCTCTTTTAATGGATCATTCTGAAGACCAACAGAAACAGTTCTCATTCAACAGGTGGTTGTTGAAAATTCCTGAAGTGAGGAAGAATGTACTGAAAATTTTACTCAAAACCTGGATTTTTTCTCTGTATTTGATTTTTTTTCATAGTTCTGTTATATTTATATGTTGCTCTGAAACCTTCACATCTTCCCTTAAAGTTGTTTTCAATTTAGGTCTTCAGTAGAGGGGCTAATTTTAGATATGTAGTTATGCTTTTTTTTTTTTTCTCTCATAAGAACCTACTAAATAGAAAGCACTTTTCTATACTTTATTGCTCTGGTTTGGATCCTACCTTTTTTTCTTTTTTAGGAGTGTTAAAACGATGTCACTTAATTGGAACAGTAGCAAACCTCAGCCCCAAACAGAGAAATATGCAGTCTTTCTCAAGACATGTTGAGACATCCCCCTGCAGCTGTAATGGGTTATCAGCACAACATCTCCACCCTTTCACCAGATGCAACCTCTGAGAGGCAACTTTATCTTCAGGCTTCAGTTGTATATCATCTGATCTCAACTAGTGTCAAAAGACCCAGGAGCTCTGCCTGTCTGCTGGGAACATTGATCCACTCACCACAACTATGTACAAGATGTGAAGTCTTTCCTTCCCTTGCGTTCTCTTTCTCTCTTAAAAAAAAAAAAAAAGCTGTCAGTATTTCAGAAAGTGTGAGCAGCAGATCTTTGTGTACTTTAATCCATAAATAAACATTTCTTCTTTTGAACTTCATTAAAATTGGATGTGTTTTCACTGTAAAACACTTCAGCATCCCTACAATTTAGACATATATGGTGATGAATATTGCAATTAAGTTTTGTCTGTAGGAATAATTATTGTCTAGGAATACTCAATTTATGCCAGAAAAGTAAATAAGAATCGGACTACAAGATATACTCTTATGAAAGTAATTTTAGAACAAGATATTAAGCTCTGCTCCTGCTGTTTTAACTGGCTGGGCCAAATCCTATTTGCTTTTATGACCAAGCTTACAGGGAAGTTGTGGAGATGTGAATTTGGTTTGACTTCTGCACAATTATATCTGACTTTCTTCTGGTAAGACTTGTTGATGTATCACATTCAAATCTCCAGCTTTGCCTTCTCTGCATTTGACCTGAAGAAAGGAATTCCTGCTTTAAAATGCTCATCAATCAGTGCTGCGTAGTTAAGCTGATAACAAAGCTAAGGCTAAGCCAGTGTTAATTTAGCCAACTGTTACATTACTGACAATATTTGTCAGCAAATGATTTTAATTAGACCAGCATAATGAGATAAGTAGGCTAAAACTAAGCAAATAACTAAAACTAAAGAGGGATTCTGGCAACAAAGAAGTCCTGAGAGTAAGAAAGTCTTCTTTTTCACCACTAACGTCTGAGTAGCATGTGGGAATGGAGAGACAGCACTAATCACATTAGAAATCACTTAAAAATGATGGTGGTGTGTTGGAATGCTGAGCTAGTGTCAGGAAGGCTTGCAGAGTTTGAGCAAGTGCTGTGTAAACTTCCTGTGCAGCCTTGCATTTGTGTGTCTGCCTTAGTTGCCTTGCATGGAACAGGGCAGGGAGGGCTTGGGGAAGGTTAAAGTGAAGGGGCAGCAGGCACTTGTGCTGCCAGGAGATACAGAGGAAGGGCATGTGGAATAGGACCTACTGAAGTTTGTGGCTGTAATTAAGAACAGGTAGGGAAAAAACTGGGAAGAGTAGTCAGGGGAAAACACAGTATTTGTTTTAAGAAGAAGTAATGGAGAGGCATTGTTTGGTGTTTGAACATGGAAATGTTTGGGGTGCATCACCTGCTGCTCTATTTGTCTCTTTCTCTCCCTACATACCTTCTCTGTTCTGATTTCTGGTGGAGTATTCTGGTCCCTGTGTTATTTCCCCCTGCCTGCCCATGGTGTTCCTGAGACCTGCTGGCAGAGGGAGGTTTTCACAGCCTGAAGTGTTGATTCTGAGAAGTGTGAAGGAAACAGAACCGTGCTGGATGATGTGACTCACCTTGGAGAAGCTGGCGTTTTCCGGCGGAGGGCAAGTGTAAAGTTTCAGCTTTGCTAGTCCAGATGTTTTAATAGATATTGCTGCAGTAGGAGAAACCTTGGTCTGCATGTCTTGCTTAGTTCTGAACAGGAGAATAACAAGTTACATACTGACATAAATGTTTAATGACATGATAAAAAAAAAATAAAATTAGATGGTGGGCAAAATGCTTGGTTAATTGACTATGGAGTCCTAAGTTCCCCAAAATGTAACATTCCAGCCAAATATGGCTGAAATATCAGCTGTCATATGATGAATATTTTAAAGAAGATTCTATTATACACCTAGGGGTTCATTCGCCTCAGTAATGAGGACAGTTACCTCTAGGGAAAGGAATCTATATTATGCTTGCCACTTAACCAGGGGCTGGTTTGACAGGCATCAGCTCAGAATATATGTGTACATATAGGGAATCACGGCAGCTTGTCTCAAGCTTACTGAGCAGGAAATGTTGTGCTGTACAATACTTTGGGTTTCTATCTATGGATTTGTGCATGGCACTGAGTGGGATTCAGACTATTTTTATTCCTGAGTCTGATTGTTAAGGTGGAATCCATCACCTACTAAATATTAAATCAGCAGGCCTTTTAAAGAGCAACACTGTCTCTGCTGACTTGAATATCCTTATGTGGCCCAGAGGAAAAGAGAAACAAAGACAAGATGAAAAAACTATCATCTTTGGCATTCTTCTTAATATTAATGATTTCTCTAAAGTTTTCAAACTGTTGAAGGCAGAAAGTGAGATAGTAGAACTTTCACATGGGTAAGAAATGACCCAGGTGAAAAAAACACCCATACATTATAAAAACCATGGTGAAACTTCTGGAGTTGAATTATTTGTTGGAAGAGATGGAGAAAATGCATCAACAGATTATTTTTTAAACAAGTTTTGTTTAATTGTTTCCAAACAAATATGGCTGGGAATTACTAGGAATGTATCAATTCAAAATTACTTGGACAATTTTATGAAGATGCAATTTATGTCAGATTTTACTCTGAGAGTAGTTTTTGAAGCTAGTGTTTGCAAATGCTGAAGTTTTGAAATAACTGCCCAACTTACATGCTCTTGTTCATCTTACCAGGCTGACTGGAACTGTAAATAATTCCTTCATGTTTTTCTTTTCAAAGTTGCACTTCACAGACAATATCCAAAGACACCAATCTGTGAGGTTTCTGAATGGGTAGTTCTAGCATACCCATGGTTGCCTACATGAACACTCATCATGCACCACTGCACAAATAAAAGCCCATCTCTGTCACTCTTAAAGGATGCTTTAAGCCCTTTAAGGATTCTTTAGGATTTTAAAAATTCCTTTTCTGATAATGAGCAGGTAGGTGAAATAACAAAGGCATGACAAATGATGGCACATTTTTTTGGTTTTACATTTTGAAAAATAGTCACATTTCAATTCCAGATATCAAAATGAATAATTGCTACACCAATATCCAAAAGGCAGTGCAGATTCTTAAAAAGTTTCTGGTTGGTGACTGCTAAGATAGAAGCTAAATTCTTATGTCACCTTTTTAAGGCCTCAGATGACATATCAAAATGTCCTGGATGCCCTGATATTTAAACAGCACCTCCAGTGCCATCCTATGGTAGGAGAATTCCAGTCCTTTGTTTAATTTCAAATAATTATTCTTGTTTAACAAGATGAATTATCTAGCTTTCAGAATAGAAGTGATTTATTCTGATGCTCTTAGATAAATTGAGCCTTCAATGCAGAAAAGGGACAAAATGAAAGTACTCATTAATTTGATGCATTTGCACATTTCACATGCATTTTTTTAAGATCATGTTACATATTAATCAGTTTGTCTTAGTCACAGAGTTGTTGCCGTGAATGCTCTGTACATATGTGGATATCTGAGATGCTATGTAGGAGCAGGGATGTAAGGAAATAAGGAAAAATCTAATATGAAAGTGGGGAGGGGATAAGTGAGATTAGGAGTTAGGAGGGACTCTGAGCTATATAGCTCCCATTCTTACATCTGAATCTTTAAAGATTGTAAGGTTTCCTTTCCCAGCGTAACTTGATATGCACTGGGAGTTTTGATCAAATTTTGATGTTATTTAAAACCCAACAGTTATTATTTTTCATGTTGAGATAAGGGTGGAATTGTCCAGGGACCAGAAACTTCTTTGTCATCCTATCAGTTAATTCATTACTTACAGTGGTGTTAAGAATGTGTGAAAAAGAGAATATTTGAATAAAACTATGCTTTCTGTTTTGAAGAAAAGTTGTGTTTCTGGAGTTTGTTTTAGATTTGTGCCCTGCTTGGTGTGATGTCTTGTTATGTAAGACCACAACATAAAGTCTTTGTCAAGACTTGGAAGGTTTGGGAAAAATGAATGGTTTGGTTTTATTTGGGTGTTTTTAAAAATGTTTGTTGTTTTTTTGGGTTTTTTGTTTGCTTGTTTTTGTTTTCTTTCAATACTATATGGACTTATATTTTTTTCACATTGTGAACAAAAATAGATGAATATTTCCAACATAATGTCACTCAGAATTTTTTTTTCCATGGTGATAGCAATGAACTGTGAGAAAGAATCTGAAGTGATAGTCAAATATCTGCACAAAGGAAGTAATTTTATCCCAGAAAGCTGTAAAAATTTTGCAGAGTGGTGCTTCATTTTAAACAAAGTCTAAATCCACTGGAGCTGAAAGTTGGTGCTAACACTTAAAATCCTAGCCCAAAGAACTCTCCCTTAATTTCTTTTTTCCTCCCTAATTCCCAGTCCAGATTTCTTGTCCCTTTGTCATGACTTAGATTTGGTTTGATATAAAGTGGCAAGGGAGTCAATTTACCTGGCAAAGAGCAGTGAGGCACAAGTTCTGCAACTCCCACAAGGCCTGAAAGTCATCTGCTGTCTCCAGGTAGGGTTCAGAAAGGTCACACTGCCTGCAGTGGCCGAGGCAGAAACGTGGAACTTATCCCAAGAGGCTGCTCCCAGCCCTGCCCTTGGTGAGCCCATTCCAGCAGATCTCGTGTGTGCACTTTGTGTGGGCAGACCTTGGCATGCAGCCTCACTTTGGGTGAGTGGTTTGGCCTCGTGGTGCAGTGGGTAAGAGTGGGTGACCATCAATTATCCAATCACCAGGACAAAGCAAGCCAGTGGATAGAAGGTGCTGCTGCAATCGTGGTGAGGATTTCTTCAGACAGTGGGAGATTTGAGGCAGTGAGATGTTAATGTGGCAGTCTGCTCTTTAGTAAGCCATGGAGGTCAAAAGAAAGGTGTATAGGCATAAACTTGTATGTTTTTTCCCCCAAAGCCCTCAGCATAAACCTGGCACTGCCAGGGTCTTTTTTAGGGATGATATGACTGACATGTTCTCTGCCTGAGATTTGTAGAAGGCTTATTTAATTGCTATGTGTACCTACCCCCCATTTTGCTCTTAACTCTCTGCTCATTTTTCTTTCCAAGTCACTGTTATAACCAGTGATTTTAGCCAGAAGCAGCTAAAATGACAGAAATCTATAAAAGGGGTTCATGGTTGGAAGTAGAGCACTACATGCTGAGTGTTGCCTGCCAGCGTTTTGCTTGGATTTTAAGTGAGGAGGAAGGAAAGTAAGAGTTCTCTTCTTCATTTTTTAATTAATGCAGACACCATTTTCATTCTGAAGTGTCACACACTGAAAATCAAAGGAGCCTTGTATAAATAATAAGAAAAAAAATGGTTCTCCTGATTAGTAATGGAAAACATTTTCAAACAAGATCTACAGAATTACGATAGGGCTGGCACTTCCTCAAGGTGAAAGTCTCTCAAAATCATAACATAAATTATTGATTTGTCCAAGTCTCTTCTCCATAGGATATTTACAATCTCATTTTCATAGTTGTCTTAAGAAGGGGAGAGAAAGAGATTCTTATCTAGGTCAGAATAAAAGCATCTTATTTTTACAAAATAATAATAAATCCCTATTTTAGCTAAAGTGAGTAGCTATGCTATGAAATTATAGAGCTTTCTGTTCATGTCAGGAAAAACTCCATTTAAGAAAATATATTTACAGCTGTGCGAGTGTAATCAGAGCCACACTCTATGGTATCTCAGATACAAGGAAGGATTGTTGTGAATCATAAGCCAGATATGTAGGGAAGATGTCTGGCCTTCTTTGAATTTGGCTGATAAGAACTGTCTTCATGAAAAGAGAACTCCCCAAATAGAGAGCAAAAGGTGGAAAGTATGAAGACTCTGGCCAATTAGAAGGGAGCAAGATATGGATCAGTCCCTTTTTTTGCTGCCACCTTAGTTTGAATACAGCAGTATGGGTCTAGCAAATAAGGACCAGGAAAATCAAATGAAAGGCTAAGTAAGGTAGTGTGGCATGTAAGCTAAGGTGACTGGCAGCAGCTCTCCAGGTCTATGAAGAAGGGATTTTACTGCTGGGGAACCAGCAGAAGAAGGAAGAAAGTAGTAATCTATTAATCACGCCAGGCAGGAGAAGGGAGTACCCTAACACACAGCTGGAGACACGAGGTGATGAACAGAAATGCACTGAGCAAGCTGGAGAGGTGTTTGGGCAGTGTGGTCTCACCTTCTGTGGTGAGCAGCAACAGACTTCAGATGTTTCAATCTCATTATACACACAAGATTGAAATAAGCATGATGGAGAGGGTAAAAATTTATTATTAAAACCAAGAAATGACTAGTGGAGCAAAATACTCCAAGGATTAGTGTTGTATGTCAAAGGAAAAGAAGTTTTAAAATGACAGACAGTTTGAAGCAAGAAATCTTAATTTTTTGCTGATTGGGGTCTTAAAAGTGAAAAACATGACATAGAATTTAGTGCTCATGTGCTGTGGTAGCCACAAAACCCCCAGAGTATAGTCTCTAAGGACTTTTTTTAATAAAGAAAACTACATTGTGTTATCCTGGTCTTTAGTGTGAGAAATGTGTTAAAAATACCATAATAGAGAAGTGGATCCTGCTTTGGTTTTGGTGTGATCATTTGGTCCCTGCTCTTGGTACTCTCTTGCTGTTCAAGAATTCCTCCCCAGATGTTACTTTTTTGGCAGAGAAACTCAAAACAGTTTTAGGTGCAATAAGCAGAAGTATTAAGTACTTTTGTCTGCCAAATACAGCTATCAAGGGAACAAATGTATTGCAGAGGGCAGTATTAGATTGTCTTATACTACTGTTGCCAGGCATCTGAGATAGTCTCAATTTTTTTGTCAGTCTTTGAAAAAGAATAATGGCCCCTAAATACGGATGTTCGAATAGATTTTTGCAGATATGTCTTTAATACTTAGTTTTTCCCAGCTTTCTGGTGTCAAATTGGCACTGTTTGGTCAAGCCATTGTAGATATGTTTGTATTATGTAATGTAGTCTGAGGCTGAAAAAATGGAGTTCTGGAGTGTAAGGCAAGAATAACTGTATGGGGACAATTTCTCCCATGCAATGTTGCAATAAGAAGCAGGTAGTTGCCACAGGTGATAAGAACTAAGTGAGTACTCACTTGAAAATTGCAGATTAAATGCTAAGATGAGATTGGTGTCAAACAACAGTTCAGGAACCAGCTGGACCTGTGTGGGCTGTAAGTCCAAATACTTCTCTTTTGGACTTGCTGTTTCTCACAGTTCTTCAACAGCTGTCTTGCATGGCATTGAATATACATTGAAGTTAACCCAGAAAGTATTTTGCCAGCATACAAAGCTATTTCTGAGTGACCTTTCCATCAGACATGTGCAGATGGAATTTTTATTCAAGAGCTGCAAGTGCCCTTTTAAGTGCAATCATATTCTTCACATTCAGCTGTGCTGTAATTCCACCACAACTCCTGCAACTGCTCTTTGGGCTGCAGGTGAAGCTTCACCAGGATTGTTGCTGTGGATGTAAAAGAATGTCACATTGTGCTTCAGATTTGTCTCAAAAAACCATCCAGCTTGCAAGTGACTAAGAAAAATAGCCTGTGCCAGTAAAAGAAACAGATTTCCTTCAGGTATACTGCAAATGAGCCCAATTGATGAGGAAGGAGGAATTGTTTTTACCAGATCAGTTTTTCTGACCATGACTAAACATTGTCCCTTCCCAAACAGTCTTTTTCCTCTCTGGATGAAAAATTGGAAGGTTTCACACTCACCAAGCAGCAGTTTTGCCAGAGGACTGGCAACTGTCATATAAAAAGTAGTTCAAACTAGGAATCCCCTGGGCTGGTGGGTTTGTCTAGTGTGGAGTTCTTTCCTTTTCTTCTCATTCTAAGGGTACACCCCTAGGGCTCTTGAGTGGATGGATTCTGGTCTTGTTTGTGTTGGTGTAAATCAGGAGTAACTCTGCTCCTTTCAGCAATGTTCAGGTAAATGAGATCAGGCTCCAGCACTCCAGTGGTATTCGATCACTCTGTTAAAGGAGCTACAAATGAGTGTTCATCTAATTATGATTTGCATAGATCCTCTGTTTTGTAGTTTTGCTATACATTGTGTCATCAGATATCCTTCCATTTTCTCCTCATAATAGCTATTTCTTACTTAAGCACTTTTTGTTTAAGATTCTGTAAAGCTTTTTACAAACTCCAGTTACCTAAGTTTCATAACATTCCTGTAACATCAGTCAATCAGTAGGGTTGTACAACTGCTGCATCCCATCAAATGTTGCTCCCAGACTAAAAGGATAAAAACAAATCCAAACAAACCAACCAAAAGGCATGTTAAGACAAGATTAAGTATGCAGTATTAATATAAAATGCCTTCAGAATTCAGGGCAAGATGTGTTATCTAGTTTACAGAAAACTTTTGAGAAAAAAGAAAAATAAAAAAACAAGCAAATATGTTTCCTTCATATAGAACATACAGAAGAAATTTCAGACAGAAAGCAAACTTTGTGGACAGATTGGAGTGATATTCAAAACTCATTTTGTTTAGTTACAATCCATTTGTGGCATTTCTGCCTTTTACCATTCTCCCTAAGGGTTTTTCTAAGATATTTAGGAATCTATCAGGAAATCACAAGGCTTGCTAATTAGGGTTGTGAAGCTGTGTTTAAAACATGCAGCAATTCAGTTGTAAAATATATAGCACCTCTGATAATTTTCCTTTCTCCTCGCCCACCTTTCCTCCTGCTGAGCAGTGACTCTTAGTAGGTGATACACTCTGGGCACAGTTTATAGCCAGCTGTGAGGGGCTTATTATTTAGGAAAATACCTGTGCCTTCTATAAGGCATTTCCCTCTTCTGGGCAGAGGCTCTTGCTTGTAGCATGGGAGTGCAGGTGAATTTGTTCAGGGATGCTGGCCCAACAAAGAGAGCATGACACGACCATGAGACAGTGACCAAATGCACTGAAATGAAATAACTCAATTTTCAGTCACAGAAATCGAGCTTTTGGGCAAGTAGGTCTTGATGAAATCCATTTTATTTTTCTGAGGGGAAACAGACACAATTTTCTGTTAACTAAATTTTGTCTTGCAAAAGTTAAAAGGGAAACATTTCCTGGAATCTCCTATTGAAAGTCAATATATACCATTAATATGTTCCCTACTGCAGTAACAAGGAGACCTTGGGACCAAGCTCTTGCTGATTGATTCTGACGAGCTCAGCTGGTGGTCCTTGGGCATTATTAAATTCTCCTCGTCTTGTTTTTGCACACTTATTCCCTTGAGCTACAGCTTAACTCTGTAACTTCCCTCACAACTTGTCGATTCTTAATAAAATTTGTTGAGCCTTAAGGTTCAAGGTTGGCTCATCCCTGTGATTAAGTCTTTTCAGTTTTCAGCACAGTCGGTTTTGTTGCACTTACCTTGATTTGCTTTGCTTAAGGCTTTCTGAACAATTGGTTTGCTCTGTGCTGTTTCTAGCCCTGGTTGTAGCCGTGTGATGACCTTTCTCCAGCCCTGATTATTTATGTGTATCCTGCAGCTCACTGGGGAAGTGTGTGTTGGCTTCCAAACAAAGATTGCTGTCTATTATATATAACCTAAAAATACAACTGTGAACATGTGTAGGAGCTATGAGCAGGATTTTTTTTTCCTGGAGTTTATTAACATACTATTGTATTTATTTAAAAACCTACAAGATGGATGTTTTTAGAGGTTTATTGTTCAAAAATTGCTTTAATTATAACAACTGACAGCCTGATAGGTGCAAAGTAGAACTGGTTACATTAATCAGCTTTATAAAGCAGTTTAAACGATTGCATTTACATATTTCTATCTCCACTAGAAACCTGGAGTTGCAAGAGGAAATGCCTGAGATTAGGTAGCTACCTACAAATGCTGTAGAGTGGTAGACAAAAATGAGTAAAGTTATGGGTTTTGAAAATGTCCAGCTGTCCAGAAACAAGTAGGATGAAGTGTCCTAAATTTATGTTTGTTAAAAAGGGAAAAAAAAGCCAAGAAAAAAATCTGTCTGACTACTAAATATACCTCTGTGGTCCATCTCTCCATCTTTCATTTGTTTAGCCAGATTTCCTAAGATGAGGCTTAGGTCTTCATCCTCTGTGTGTGTGATCGCAAGGTGACCTTACTCATGGAGTGAGCAAAATCAGAAGGGAAAGTTTCTGAATGTCTCCATCATGCAGAAATCTTCATCTGCAACTCATGCCTACCCTAACACCCAACAGCAGTCACAATTGTGGTGCTCTAAAACACCAGGCTGCATTAATCTGGGATCTCATGGGAGTTTTATTAACTTTGGCTAATAAAAAGACAATTCCACAAATTTGGTGTTGAGTAATCAGCAAAAGTTTATTTAATTTTCTTTAAAAAACATAATTGTAAAAGCCAGTAATGTTTGATTGTGTGTTGATTAGGGGAGCATACCATATGGGAGGTGAGAAATATCTCCTGTGCCTGTGTGAGTCCTGCTGCAGTTTGCAGAAGGGAGAGCTTTCCTCATCCTGCTGCAGGACAGCGTGCACCACGGCTGCTTGGAGCTGCTCTGCACCAGGGCAGGGGCTGCCAGGGGTCAGCCTCAAAGGAAGGATGGCTTGGAAATACAAATGTATCTCATTACTTTTGCTCCCTCATGGATTCTTGCCTGGTCCTGTGAATTCCTGCAGTTTGCACTTACCTAACCCTGGATATTCAGTGCTGTTAAGAAGTTTCCGTTACCATAAACTATAAATTTTATTCACCACACCCATTCCCATGAGCATCCAAGCACCTGGTCTGACACACCATCCAAACAGACAAAGGAAAATAATGCAGAGAGTGGTAGCAGGGATTGTGGGTGAGAGACATACATGTGAAACCCATAAAAATGGCAGGTGGGTGTTCTCCCAGGCTGGCTGTGCTAAGAACAGAGTGGGTGAAGTAGTAGCAGAGTGGAAAACCAACTGAAATTAGAGTATAATGCCAGTTGTACAGGAAGGATGGGGAGAGGTGAGGGGGAGTTCAGAGGGCAGTCAGGCAATGTGAAGGAAAGAACAACCTCCAGCTGTAGAAAATTACAGGGAGGAGACCAAAAGGAAGCAATTCTCACAGACAGTAAACACTTCTGCCATTATAGAAACTCAAATTAATAAATATTTATCTTATTAAGCTGTCTAAAGGACTTGGACCTCACTGGACTGATCTCTGAGTAAATGTGAAAACTGTCTCATTGGGGATTCCTAGAGAGATCCAGTGAGTTTATTGAACAAAGCTTGTGACAACAGGTCAGGATAAAAGAATTCAGGTCTCCTGGGCAAACTGCTGTGCTGGGTCTCTTCCCCCCTGTGCATAGCAGACTCTTCTGTGCTCCACAGAAACTCCAAAAATGTTTGATGCTCTTCAGATACTGCAGCAGAGTGGATGAAAAGAAAGGCTCAGGCCTAGCTGATTCTCTGAAATTGTTGCTGCATTCTGCTGCTGCTGCACTCAGTCTCCTGAAGGGAAGGGTGCAATTGAAAATACTTTAGCCATAGTTTTCAATTAGTGGAAAAATCCCCAGAGAGTTGATTATGGATCAGAATAACAGTATCCCACAAAAAAATTTCTATTAGCTTGTAATATTATTAATCATCATGATAATCATCCCCATGATCTTAGAATTTAAAAATTTCATGAAAAAAAAAGATGTATCTCATCAGTTTTTGAATGAATAAGCACCTTTTCCATTTGAATATTTCTATCTATCTGTTGATAGAATGATTCAAAATAACTAGAGGTCAGTATATATTTAACAAGAAATCTTCTAGACTTTATTGTAAGCACTCACTTCCTTTTTGTGTATTTTTTTTCTAGATGGAGGAAAATTAGCACAGCACAAATTCAGCTTTTATTGCTTTTGCCATTCACCCACTGAAATCTCAAACAACCAAAAATCTGTTGCCTTTCTGTGGCCCCTGGGGTGCACTGAGCATTAAGCAGTTCATACTCTGAAAATCTACCAAATTAATTTAATTTAAAATTCAGCACAGTGTCTTCCATTTTAGCAGAAGGAGCAGTTGAATACAGTGATCAGTGTGTAATTTACTTCCTTTTTACCTGTGCAAAACGAATGTTTCATAACCATAACAGAGCCTGACTGACTTGGAAAGTCCTTGTCCTAGTGCAGCACAGGAGAAGGAAGTGCATCCTGGTTCTGTCTGCTGTGAAATATACCTCAGACTTCCATTTCCAGCATTTGTCTCTCCTGGGCATGTGGAAATAAATGAGATAAGACTGATACTTATTTATGGAGATGTAATGCCCTCTGTTTGTGTAGCTGCAAGAATGCTGAGTTTATCAAAACCAAAAGATGTACTAGATGGTCTTAAAAAAAAAATTCCACTGGATATTCTTGGTTAAGTCTTTTGATATATAAAATAAGATAAATGCATGACTTTCAGAAGACACATAACAGAGAAATTTTGAACAAAAAAGTTCTGCAAGGGCTCAAGGAAAATAAACTTACATGGGCAGCTAAATGTTTGAGGAATGGGCTGCTGGGATGCACTGCAGAAATGGTTCTCAGTAACAGCCTGGGCTGTGAATTGATGTTTTTCACCACAGCTGACATGATCTTATGGTCTTAGATAACTTGTCTAATCTGAAGGTTTTCACTACCTTCACAGAAAATGCTGGAGAAAGAAGACTACATGGGACAGCAGCAAGTAAAGCAGACCCATAAATTTTATCTTGAACCAAGCTCTGTTTTCAAGTATACTTCACGTGCTGCAAATGATGTTACCATATTTTTTCTGTTCATTAACCCAAATATGTGAAATCATTTTCTATATCTGGTCTCTCACCTCTTATCACACTCCTCCTTCCCTTTCTCCCTCTCTCTTGCCCCAAATTCCTGTGTAAATAGTGCAACTTCATCCATCACTAGGTAGTCAGAAGACTGTCATGACCTACTGGCTGCAAAATTTGAGAGTACTTATAATTTCACTTGTAATACAGAAAGACATATTTGAGATTCTACTGGACAGAGAAATAGAAAGAGATGTGTGTATTTCACAGAATAATTAGTTCTTGCTTTTTAAAAGATTTTACATTAATTATTTCTTAATCATGAACTGTACTGTTGTTCACATTTGGCCTGCTTTCAAGTGAAGATTATAAACAGGGGCTGTATCTGTAAAGGAAATCTAGAAAACATATACAAATACATTCAGGTAGAAAAAATAATCTTGATACTATTAATCTCATGAAAGTTAACACAAATGGGCCTTTAGTCATAGAGATTTCAAATGAGAGGGATTTATTTAATGTAGTTTTGATGGCTTTAAATAATAAACATTTTGTTTGAGAAAAGTCTCAAGAAAGCCCTCTGTCCATTTGAATGTATGTTAACATTCCTGAGCTTGAGACCTCCCTGAACTGTCTTATTCTGTGACTTTTATGCTGTTGACTTTGCCTTTTTTGCTGGTAATGTCAAGCTTACTTGTCCAATCTAAGCTGTGTGACCGAAGCACTCAGCATTATCCATTGTTTGAACAAGGTTTTGTTGTGTGCTCTGCCTGATTGATTGCTTATTCTCAATAAACAAAGACTTGCACTCAAGGTCTTTGAAACCTTTCTTGCTCAACTAGTCAACTTATATTCACAGAAGGCCCACTGTCCCTCTCCTATATTCATTTATTCAAATAGATAACTTCTTTTTTTCTCAGACTCACTACCTTAGAAAGGAAGAGACTGCAGTCAGGAGGAGGTATTTTTGTTCTAGTCCTACTTATCTTTCTGTTTAAGATATAGGGGTTTTCCGGGTGCATCTTTTGTCTGAAGTCACAGCACAAGATATTTTTAATGAGCTCCATTTATTTTGAAATGGGATAAAGTGAAATCCTAGTAATGCTAGAAGAGGAGCAACACTGAAACCCATTGTTTCCCTGTGCAAAGAGAGGGAACCCGGCGTTGTGCTGTGAATAACTGTAAAGGTTGATGCTCAGCTCAGAGCTTCATTTGGAAGCAGTATCAGCTGTCAGTATAAACCTTTTGCAGGTGATTTAGTCAATAGTTCTTTGCATAGTTTTCCTGCAGGTGATTTAGTCAATAGTTCTTTGCATAGTTTTCCTGCAGGTGATTTAGTCAACAGTTTGTATAGTTTTCCTCCTTCACTGACACAATTGATTAACATAAGCAGTTTTAAAAAATATCCTAATATGGCAGTGTCACAATGACAGTTCAGTCTGCCCTGCTGTCGTTAAAAAAGTCCTATGGAATCAAATTTTTTTCCAGACTTACCATTCTCATATCTCTAATATGAGAAAGATAATTGCTAAGTAATACTTTTGCTGTCTGCTCCAATGGAAAGATGCAATCTGGAGGTGCAGATCTGCTTTCATTTTGCTGTGAGGGGGAAAGAGAAACCTCCTGCAGGTTGCTGACATTTTGCAGTGGTAATGACTCCACTGTGCTGTGCAGACACAAAATAACACAACTGTCTGTCTTCTGTGTTCACCATTCCCTTCTACCTACTCCTATGCAAGGTGAGATATAAAGGTGAGATCAGCAAAGTTCCTCCAAAAAATTAATGATGTTGCTATGAAGGGGAACTTTTCATAGCATACAGTATATGTGCAATTGACAAGTTGCATGGCAATTCTATAGTAAGAGTCAACCATATTAAAAAAGTCTGAATCCTAATGTATTTGAATAAGGTTCTCCACCCATCCCATCTCAGTCTCTTTATTGGAATTGGATTGGGTTAGTAATGGAGGAAAAATATTTTATAGAACTTTTTCTTTCTCTGGTCATAAGAATTGGGTTTTTTCTTTAATATAAATTTCAAGGTCAATGTACACCTGTATTGCTCTGTACATAAAAATATGTGTAAAAGATGTGAAAGTTTCCTCATACTCGGCATTCCTTTGCTGCATAGTGGAAGTTTATTCTTATGCTTACATTGGTTAAATCATTCATTCTTTTGAAATATGACATTATATATATATAAACATCACTTTGTCCAATTTTTTTCATTCTGTATACAATTAATATTTGGAGGAAAATATGTATATTGAAAAGTTAATTGAGACAGCAGATCAGTCTTCTACTTGCAATGGCAGATCACGTGTAGAAGCAGTGAGATGAGATCAATTCAAAACAGGTGTTAACATGAGAGAAGAGTCAAACCCCATTTTCCTGTATGAAAAGAGTGACTAATACACAAGAAGCTAATTTACTAGGAACATTTAGTCGTGCCTTCCTGCAAACGTGCCCCTCTGTGAAACACATAATTACACACCAGTATTTCTAGGTAACTGTGTGCTGGAAAACTGGGCACTGATAGGAACAGAACCCCAACTTTGTAATTCTAAGAAATAAAGAGCAATTTGTATGTAATATGTCATTTTGCACACACACACACACTCTCAGAGTCTCTTTAGCCTTAATTTGATTGGGAAAAAAAGGCTTTTGGCTGATTGGTGTGGCTGCATTGCTACTGCTGTAAATCTGGAGATGGCAGTTACTGCTCCATCCCTGTCAAGGGGGTTCTTAAGATTTTCACATGGGTCTCTCTGTCTTTCTGCATTCCTATGCCCTGTCCATTTCCAGGGGATTTTCACCTCCATAATTCTCCTCATCCAGTAAATAGGCAGTTCCATTACTCTGTCTGGTACCTCAGGTTCTACCCACTTCTCTCCAAATATTTATCCATATTTGAACAATACACACAACCCCCCTATGACCCTCATTCTATCAATTTTTTTTTCCCTGTCAGAGACTGGCCTTTTTGAATAATCATTTTGATGGAATAATCACTTTGTCTCTAGAGACAGGCCCTGATAAACTCATTTCCATTTAGTCTTTGCATCCTATGTTTCCTTATCCCACCCAGCATCCTGCCTTCCACAGCCACATTAACCAACATAAGTAACACCTGCTCATCTGAACTAATTTTTTTCCAAAAATGGTGAAGCAATAATGTGTCTCAATTTTTTTTTTTGTTTTGAAGTACATGAGCATCCCTACACATGTACACATATACTGCTAACTGTGTGGAAAGCAAGGTTTTCAGGAGGTAGTCAGGCTTGTGAGAGTTTTATCTTGTAGTCTTGTGCAGCCCTCAAAATTTACTTTTGGGGTGGAAGTCCCAGTGTGCCAAGTAAATGGCAGTTTTGTCCATAATCTTTATCCAGGAGTTTTAATCAATCTTCTAGATATGTTACCTCAAACACAGCAGTTTATTTTTTAGCTATATCCAGTATTCTGTGGGATGCTTATAGAATCTGGCAAACAAATCTGAGATAATGCAGCATTTCTTGTTAAACATTGCAAGATGTAGTGCAACTTTTTCAGATTCTGTGAATGTTTCTGATACTGCAGGACAACACTGGCATTTGAGTTTGAGGAAAACTTGCAGCTGATCAGGACTGAGTACTCTTCCTACGGTGAAGATGTTAAACAACACTGATGAACTCATGACATACTAATTCAGCACTGATATATAATTCACTACTAATTAATCCTAATTTAATAGTATAGGTCCTCTGTCCTAAGGAGAATGCACTAGGGCTAAAAATGCTTCTGATTGCTTTGTCTCTTTTTGTCACCAGAAACTTCACTGGGATCAGCTTCATCTGGCTGGTCTTTGGGTGGAAGTTATCGAGAGTGAGAGAATTCAGGTAAGCAGGAAGTGGCCACTGACTGGGAAATATGGCTTGATTTGTGTCATATTTTAGGAGGTATGAATGAAAGTGATTAAGAACCAACTCTCATACCAAAATCTTCCTAGTTATATGATTCCAGTTACAAGCAGTGCAGTTAATTAAGAGAGGTGTCAATGTGCAGGATTTTTAACTTTAAGGGTTAAAGAATCTGAGCAGGTGTGAAAGATTAGATGTAGCTGAGAACAGTAAACTGGTGGAAGAAAATCCCTTGAGCAAAGACTGAATGTAATAAACATCAGTATAATAAAAGAGAAGAAATCACCTTGCCCAGGTGAAAAGTTTTAGAATAAGTGGTTGGTTTTTTTTTTTTTCTTTCCTCAATAGACTCTATTTTTTCATAATTAGCAGTTCTTGTGTGATTATCTGAGGAGGGTGTTTGTGCTTTATGATTGAGTACCTGTATATCATATGACTAACTGAAGTGTCCTCAGCTCTTTCTAGTGTCACAAAAGGTTAAGAACCAGTCTTTTTGATGTACAGTAAATGCTAATTGGCTTCATAAAATACTGGAAAAGCTCAGGCAAAACAGAAAACTGCATTTTTCTAATCAGCAGTTGTGGCTGTCCTTGCATGGCAAGTCATAGCCCTGCCGAGGCAACCTTCTCTCTGTCATGTAAGTTAATTGTTGGGGATATTCTGGGGGGGTAGTGGTGGTGGGGCTTTTGTTTGTTTGTTTTGAGTTTGTTTTTTTTTTCCCTCAGGAGATATTAAAACAGGGTGCAGAACAAAAGGGGATATGAATTCAGATGAATAACTATTTAACATGAGAAAAAACTCCATCTTTCTAAATTGAAGAGGAGAGCACTTCATATGTAATAATGAACTTTCTCTTCTGCTCTGTTTCTGTTCTGTCCATGTTTCATTCCTGTAGATTTGATGGGAAAAGAGCAATGTGACTTAAAAAACCAATATTTTTCTCGAATTGATAAGAATTTTGTTTACACTGACAAGGTTTTTCAAGTCTCAATTGAATGGTCTTCTTTGACCTCTCAAAGCCCTTGATATGTGCACACACAAATAACTTCAGCAGCTGGTGCCAGAGTGACCAGGCCCAGCCCAGGTGTGAGAGAGCAAGTAAGCACATAGAATTACAATCATATCTCTCAAACTTAATTGCCTCATAGAAAATAAACACTCCCGGTTACATGATCTCCCCTGTTGATAGGACAATACAAATCACAAAAATCTGTGATAAGACCCTGCTTTTAATGAAAGAAGATTGTATTTCTCCTCAAATCCCTCTAAGTCTTTGACTTGATTTGAGAGGAGCAGCTAAATTAAATTGAGTTTGAGAACTATGAAGATTAAAAAGTCTCCTAAGACCTCTGTTAGGATCAGGGCTTGAAAAGCTTTGAGGATAAGATGAGAAAATCTTCATCCAGGCAGTCAGTGTGGAATGGAGCTGCTCAGTCTTGCTCATACTGTGAGAGATGCTGAGCATCCACTCCTGCTCTGCACTTGAGGGCTCCTGAACCTAGGCATCCTTCAGAGTTTCGCTTGGGGCAGCCAAACTTGGGCACTGCATTAAGGCTTTGTGCTCCTGCCCTGCTAAAGAGATTTTATTCTTACTGCATTTCATTATTAATGTCAGCTGTACTCCTCTGAACAGGCAGGTGTTGTTACCCCAGACAGGTAAGGCAAGGGAAAGGTTCCATTAATGCAGTGGTATGATGAAGAAAAGTGTGATCCATACCAAAGTATTGTGAAAGAATACTTGATAATTTCAGCTACACCAAGGTGCCAGCACTTACTGTGGGTTTGCACACTTCATACTGGTTGCCATTTGCGAGCTTTCAAAACTGGTTAGATATCTTTTTCAGCTCCAGGATAAACAAGATTGCTTTAAAAATCTAAAAACTTAAAATAATATATGTTTCTTGAGATGACTTTGCTTTTAGGGAGTAGTGAGGGGAGAGTATCCTGTTTCCAGCGGGGAAGTGGGCATGTCCTGGATTCAGCTGTGAGGGCAGGCAGTGCCCTCACCCCAGGACAGCAGCTCCTGCTCCACAGAACAGAGAGGACCCTGCTCTCCTTGTGTCCACCCACCTGCTGTGTGGCTTCCTGACTGCTTCTGCCTTAAGCTGACCATCCAGGTGGGTGAAAAGACCTACCAGGATTTCCAATACTTTTGCTGTGGCAGTCAGTGAGATGAGAAGGGTTTTAGCTTCCCTTTTGCCTGTGGCTGAGCAGCCCCAAAGAGAAGCAACCTGTTCTACTGAAAGGTGTTCCTGCCCATTGCAGGGGGTTGGAACTGGATGGTCTTTATGGCACCTTCCAACCCAAACCATTCTATGATTCTGTGGAGGAAAACAGGGATTGTGACCTGTTCTCTGTGGGAATGGGTCTGCCATGGTGTGTGGAGGAGAGCTGAGGGGTGGGGAACTTCCATGCAAAGAATCTGTCCTCGTTTAGCACACAAAAGAGAAGCCCTATGAAAAATTCAGAGCAAAAGGAGCAAAATGACCTGCTCTTTGCCTGCATACCTTTTCATGGGGCGCTGCTGTTACTAAAAGTTTTTATCAGATCCGTGGTAAGTAGGATATAGCAGAAATTACCTTTCTAAATCCACATTTATTGATTGGTATTGTTATGGGCTATGGCTCTGACCTTTGAGAAAATGTCCACCTGCTAATAATGTGATTCAAATAAGGGCATTGATGTAAAATTCTGAAGTTATTTTAAAGTACTGTGCAGAGGGCCTGAATTTCAAACACAGAAGTAGGTAGCTGCTGTGCTTGCTAAAATGAATATCGAAGTGTGCTGTCTGGCAGGTATTACCTTGATTTGAGAGTTATTTTCAAAGATTAATTTCTGATAATAGTCTAAATATCATTGATTAATTTGTGTCTTCACAATCACTGAATGCATATATCCATATACATGTATATTCAAACCTAACTTCCAAACTTGGCGTGATTTAAAAAATATATGATGAAGTCAATCATATTTAGGATATGGAATAAAAGTAAAGAAAAGACCTGGTCTGCTGGAGATGTTACAGCTGGCTCCTCCTTACAAATATTATGTGCATATAACTATATAATCAGAGTCCTGTTTCGAATGTGCTTTCTAGTGATTCCTTCGTGCCTTTTTGTTTGCTACTTGGAAATGCTGTGAACCTTTTTAAGGGGCAACACTGCTTTCCCTGCGGGTGCCCGAGAGATATGCAATGTTTCTTACTGCTGTAGTTCTGTGGCTGTCAGCAGGCAGCTGGCCAGAGAACCTTTATTTAGCAAATGTGAACAACTGGAGGATTTTTGTTTGCAAGATTGACACGACTTGCTTCAATTTACTGAGAGCAATAACAATGTTTCTCCCCCACTGAATAGATCTAGCCTGAAGCTTCCTGACATTAATAAATGACTAGATCAACCCCTTTCCCCTCCCTGTCTTCTTCTTGCTGCAAATGTGAGGTATAGTGACATAAGTAATATTAGCTGTAATCTGATATAGAAGTTGGAGAGGAGCAAGGGAGAAGAAAAACTCTCCTGGCAACCTTTGTAAAAGGTAATAGTTTAAATGCAGTGAAAGATTACTCATTACCTGGATATTACTATATTGTGTTGTTGTTTCTTGAAGGAAAGAATTAGCAATCCAGCTGTTAATTTGTATTGAAGATTGTCAGGTAAGACCCTAATTAAATAATGAATCCGAAAACAAAGAGTGAAACTTTTCAGTGGGAGAATGGAAATTGGGAGTAAAATTCACCAGAAAGGTCTTTCTAAAATGGCTGTAGCCAATTTTGGTTCAACAAACTGATTAACAAGTTTGTGATAGTCTTGGAGCAGAAATAGGATTCTAGGTGGTGCAGGTTCTAGCTAAGCTCAGACTGACAGCAATTTTGGAAAGTTTGTATCCTGATCAGTTTGGGACCTGGCCATGCTCCCCACTTTAGCTACTTGGGGTTAAATATCAGTGCTGGGAAAAGAGCACTTGCACTTTTGTAGACCTTATTATAATTACTTTAGCATTGTGCTCTTCATTTGGAAATTACCAGTTTCTCTCTAGTTTTCTTGCCGATGAATGTTACTTTCCTTCTTTCTTTGCTCTGATCTGCCATGGTTACAGGCACATTCTCTTTCTCTGCAAGGCAGAGGTGTACCTAAGAGCTGTGAGATTTTTCTGGCTTTTTGGTTTAGATAAGACCTATGAAAATTTAATGTATATTGTGTACATTTTCCTTTGACAATTCTTCTGGAATTCAAGTGAATAAAATGAATTGAGTTTAAAAAAAGGTTTAAATTTGGTTTGACTAAACATGTGAGATGACTGACTTTGCAGGTAGACATTAAAGTGGGAATCTCTGTAGGTCTCCCTTTGCCTTGAAATATTCAAGTATTTATAGAAAGTTTGGACAAATATCAGATGCCTTTGTGGATCATAAAGAAGCCTTGTTGCTAGAAACATGTGATAGACATGTTTCACTACAAGAGTTTGGGGCTCGGATTTGAACCCGAGGTTTCTGGGCTTTGGACTGCTTGAACACCTGTGCTGTATGAATAAATCCTGTATCTTAACCCTTCAGAGAGTCATAGAATATCCTGGCTTGGAAGGGACCCATGAGGTCATCATGTACAGGTCCTGACTCCACACAGGACAAACTAAAAGTGAGATTATCTAAGAACGTTGTCCAAACACCTCTTGAACAC
Source organism: Erpornis zantholeuca (assembly GCA_013400515.1). NCBI lineage: Eukaryota > Metazoa > Chordata > Aves > Passeriformes > Timaliidae > Erpornis > Erpornis zantholeuca. The sequence continues at coordinate 29,716 of VZTN01006068.1, forward strand.
CCACAGGCTTGGGTCCATGGCCACGAGCTGGGGAGTTTGTCCCAGAGATGAATATTTGTTGTCTCACTATTTCAGTATCCTGTAGAGCTATTTTGACTGTTTATGGCTTAACATATCCTGGGTTAGGTAATTACGAACTGGTGAGCAGAATTAGTCACCCCTGAAGCTTTTGCCTAGCCATGAAACTATCTCAGTTCCAGATACAGGAATGAGAATACAGATTCAAGGGTCCCAGTCATTGCCTTGAGCAAGATTATTCATGTTAATTCTTAATTGCTTGTATATATGCATTACAAGAATGGATTATGTTTTGAGATTTTTCATTTGTGATATTCATATACTAAATTGAAATTTTCAATTTAGTAAACCTGATGGGGAGAAAGAGGCAAAACTTTAATAGTTTTCTTAATTATACCATAAATAATTCATCTGTTTATGCTGAAGGTTCTAAACTGCATAGATTTTGGTTGCATTTATAAGCTGAAGCCAGTGTGAATGGAAACAAACTCCATTTCTATATTGGTGCTTGTTCTCTGATACTTTTGCTTCAAATGGTGCCCTCATGATTTACAAACATGAACATTCTTTTTCCCTAGTGAGTGAATATGTCACATCCTGGTCATATACGTTCAACAATAGGCTTGCTAACATTTTCATTTCATATGAAGAGGGTTAATTATGAACTAGACTACAGATCTCAAACACATCAGCAAGCTAAGTAGCTGGTGACGGCCGCAATCAGTTAACTGCAAGGAAATGAAACAGGACATATTTACATTTCGAGTGATGCCTGAGTTCTTAATCACCTCAAAGCATTTAAAAATTAACTTTACTACCAACAGCTCAAGAGGCATAATGAACCCCAAGAGGGAGTTTTCTTCTCTTTCATTTTCATTGAAGCCATCTATTCATTTACAACAGACTACTCGCACTCTGGTCTGTTTTCCTCCTAAAACCTCAAAAGTTTCCTTATTTCATTTCTTAAATAACTTGTGGTTCATTTGGTATGCTTCATCATAAATTAGTATTTAAAACTGTGCAAGAACTCTTGGCAACTACTGAAGAACATGCAGCCACAAATCCTTTAAGGACAAATAGAAGCAAACAGCTTAGTATTTCTGTGTTTTGTTGTAGATGTAGCTATGTATTTAAAAGGCAACAAAATACTTTAATTATCGTCTTCATGCTCTCCCAAGCTTTTGCACCTGCACAAGCACATTTTATGATTTCACACACAGACAGAGCCATGCTCCAGAGAAGGAGCTATGCTGTAATCAAATGAGCAGCTAACAGCCTGAGCAGTAATGACATTTGACAATTGGCAATTTAGAAAATGGAAGCAAAGATATTGAAACTAGTACAAATTCTCCAAGCTTCCCACCATAACTTTTTTTTATCTTGACTCTTATTTGCCCTGAATCTCCTAATAGGAGCAATCCTTTCATAATAAACTCAGCCAACCCATTATTTCTATGCACTTTTTTTCCATTGCTACAAACATGAAGCACTAACACCTCCAAAAGTGGCCTATTCCCTTGGGAAAGGTCTGCAGTTATGAGGGAAAAAAATATATTTTCTTTGGAAGTTTCCCTTTAAGGTTTGAACTATTTTCCTGGACTATTTACTCTTAAAGTGAAGGTGATATTTTGAGAGACAACAGTAATGAAGAGTACAGAAATCCAGCAAAACTTAATAGAGGTAAAACTTAAGAAGAAGCTTTTTAATTGTGATTTAATGCAGAAATTGAACTAAGGTGTTTATACATCTATTAAGATAAATAGAAATGTTATCAGGGTAGATAATTATTATTTTTTCTTAGTATAAGAGACAAAATAATAGTACCATGGCAGTTCTAGTAAACAGTAGATACATAGTTACAGCAGATATGGATGTGTTTATTTAGTATAGTTTTATAACCTTTTTCTCATGTCTGGTCTTTCAATGAATTTTTAGTCATAAACCTAATGAACTTATAAATGAATTGTTATAACAGCTTTTGTTACTTGATATTTTTACAAAGCAATTAGATATGCAACTAAAAATCTCAGGTCTCTGATTACCTGGGCTTCTTATGGGACAGTGTGATCAAACTGAACAGAAGTGTTATGGGGTTTGGCTGTGGTGTGTGAGGCATCTGAGCCCTCCTGGCTGCCAGAGTCACCTGCCCTGGCTGCCTCCCTCTCCCTCCCTCTGGCCACATTAACTCTGCACCTCTGACCTGCCGCAGCTGCTTGGTAAATTGGATGGAGGAGTTGATCCTTTGGAGAAATAGGTGATGTTAGTACTTGTGCAGGCTGGGGTGGTGTGGAGATGGAAACAAATTCCAAAGAAGAGAAAAAGAAGAATCATGCTTTTAGCCCAAGCTGGCAATAAAGTACAGTGCAGATGCTCAGTTTTCACCTCATGCTCCCATTGGCATAAAGAGGAGAATCAGAAAAAAAGACAAAACCTGTGGGTTGTGATGAGTAGTTTAATAATTGAAATAAATTGTAATAACAGCAACAACAATAGTAAAAGCAAGAAAACAAAAATAGAAAGAAAAATAAAACTCAGGAGAGACGAGTGATGCGCAGTGCAATTCCTTACCACTGCCTAGAGTCCAGACCATCCCCAAGGAGCAATCTGCCCCTCCCAGCCAACTCCTCTCAATTTATATGATGAGCAAGATGTTCTAGGATATAGAATATACCTTTGGCCAGCTCAGATCAGCTGTCCTGGCCATGCTCCCTCCTGGTTTCTTGTTCCCCTCCTCACTGGCAGGGCATGGGAAAAGGAAAGCTCTTTGGTTTAGAGTAAGCACTATGAACAACAAAACCACTGCTTTTTTGTCAATATTTTTGTCTTACTAAAACCAAACCCACAGGACTGCGAAGAAAATGAACTCTGTCCCAGCTGGAACCAGGACAAGAAGCAGGGTCTAATTTTTTTTAGTCACATCAGTACTGTCATTCTGCAGCCTCAGAAGAGAAAAAAATCATGGGCTCATTGCATTTAAGGGGACATAAATGGTTTCATTTGAGTAAACTGGGCAGTGATGCTACAGTTGTAAGGAACAATTGTCTATATTTATGAAACAACTACAGTTCAGTCTCGTAAATCCCTTTTCAGTCATGAGGGTGACAGTTCTGCTAACAAAATGTCCTTATCTTTTTTCTGAGGTGATAAACACTATGATTGTGAGACAGAGGGAATTTGCTGTGTGCTGTCCTGGGGAAAGATGTGACTGCTGATGGCTGTCACCTGGGGAAGGCTGGTACTGTATCTGATCACCTGCTGGTGAAGCTTGAGAGATTCTTTCCTTCCTAGCCTAAAGTTGTGTAGCTGATATTGCTGTGTCTCTGCAGGGGAATGGAACATGACACGTGGCAAGGCTGGGGACCAGTATGGCTCCAGCAATCTGTTTTGGAAAAGGGCCAGAAGGTTTTTTATAGAACTTTTAACAGAAGGGTGCTGCTGTGTATTTAAATGTTCAACACCTCAAATCTGCAAAAGGATTCTCATATAACTTTCTCATGATGGACCCTGCTGCCTCTTGATGTTCTCTTTCAAAACCAACAACTCATTTCCTCTTTCAATGCCAAATTTCACTGAACTCTAGAGTTTTTTGTAAATACCTTACTTAAGCTACAAAGAGCCAGAGTATGAAATTAAAATAAATACTAAAAATTGCTTACCAGTTTCTTTCTTATTTGTTTTCCTATCCTATTTCTAACCTATCTCCTTTAAATTTCTTTTTATTTTTAGTAGTTCCTTTGTTATGAGCCCTGGCTAATTTAGAAAAGTCTAAAAAATATGCTGTTTTGTTATCCTACAGTTTCAATGCATTTTGATATAGATGGCTATGCATGAAATCTGGCAGGCCTGAAAGACTCAGCAGAACCCAGTCCCGGATTTAACAATATTGTGAGTAGCCCACTTTGCTCTCCCTGTAACCAGTGCCACTCACCTCTGCTAATAGTTTCTCGATAAAAGCTCTGAGGAGAGATTCATACCTTTGGGATTTTCCAACTGTTTCCATAACTGTTTCCATTAGCGTATTTATTTCCTCTCTAGAAACCAGAGTTGTCTCTGGAGTTCATGTCTATTTTCTTCTATAAAACCAGATATAGTTTCATCTTGATTTATATTTGTTTAGTGAGAGATTCAGATCTGTCTGTCAGTTCAGTCAAACTCTTTCAAGACATTGACTCAGTGAAAGGCTTTGGTTGAAAAGAGTACATTTAAAAATGTTCTTTCACTATCATTTCATAGAGAATAATTTTCCTGGCTGGTATTACTTGTAGCCAATGGTGCCTGTATGCCTTTTGATTTAGCTTTAAATGACTCCTGATATAAAGGTCTTTGGGACTCCTGCCAAGATGTATATTTCCCTGTCCTTTATTTCAACCAAAGACTTGTAATGTACCTTTACTGTTTAGATTTTTTGTGACATTGCTTTTGAAGGGTTTATAATAATGTAAATAAAAATAAATTTATGTTGCATATAGGTAATTTATATATAATATAAATAATATATAATATAATTATAAAAAGATTAATATGATAGATAACATATAATCTATATACAATATAAATAAAACATCATAGTCATTCAGAACATGAAAAACTTATACCATAAATGTTTCTTCATACATGTCCTTTGCTGTGGCATTTAGATATTTGACTCTATTGAGCAATGGAGATGGTCTGTATGACCATATTTGCTGTGATGTATGGTATTAAGTCATTGGTAGGTATAAAATTTTTGCAATACTTTTTAACTTTCTTAAGTATGTTTTCTTAATCTGTCTTTTGGTTTCAGGATGTGGGACAGAATTTAAGGTAGATTTTTGCCTGGAAGAATGAAAATCTCCTTTGCCCAAGACAAAAGCAGCTAAAATTAAGCTGTGAGGGTTTTGCAAGAGTTTGGGATGCCAAAATAGTGCAAGCATTGATAAAGAGGGAAATTTCACTCAGTCATTTCCTCTTAGCCTCTGACTTTCCTAAAAGTGATTTTATGTGGAGCATGTTTAGATACCATGGTTTTATAGGCAATTAATGTCAGGTAACAAATTGCTAGGAAGGAATTATCAATGTACTAACAGAATTGTTCAGATCCAGGTACTCCTCAGGCACTGCCAGCATAAACAGAGCTGAAGCTCTAATTCCTGAGTGTTGCCTGCTATTGCAGATTTAGTGTCCTGCTTTACATAGTCTGCACGGAAGGAGCTAGGAAAAGGCTGCCTGGCAGCTGACTCCTTTGGGAATCCCTGCTAAAATGAAATGTATATTTCATTAGGCCATTGCAGGGTACAAAATTTTAAGTAAACATACATTTTAAATGAGTAAGCAATTGCTACTGAGAAACTGTGTATGGAGCTTCATTTTTATATATACATACTCCTCTTTCAGATTGGGGAATTACAGGCATAATCCACAAATAGAGAGCATACTAGTTAATTCTTAATACCTCTCTAAACACAGCCCTGCAAGCTGCATTAGTAAACACTATAGCAAGGATGTTCTCTGCATGAGGCTCAATTTCCCTGCAGTCAAAGCTCTTCCATCATAGGAGAATGTTTTACTGACACATGAAGTTTGCAATGGTTCTGGTAGGGTACACCCAGAGAGCATATTTTAACTGGATTTGCTTGCAGTGACTTAAAAGTAACAGGATATTTACAATATTCTTGATTGGTATGTATTTGACAGTGTTTCTGTAATCATAATTCAACTTGTGTGGGTTGGTTTATCAGAGACTGGACACAACAAATTTTTTATCTCATGACTTTAAACATCTGTGGGGTACATATCCATACCTGAGATAGTTATTTGGATTCCCCTTAGTTTTAGTGAGAGAAATAGCTACTTTTTTACTGTATTCCGATGGTTTGTTCTAGATCTCTGCTTAAGATGAGACCTCTTAATCCCTGGACTCTGTCCCCTACATTGACTAGGCACAGGGGTGGCTGCCTCAGACCTGCATGCCTGTCTCTAGCTGAACTCACAGAAATTCTACTAATGGTGACTAGCAAGACTATTTTTCTTTGGGAAGAAATCCGGTAGTTGCAGGATTTAATATTAATATTTTGTTAGAATTCAGTTTGGTTTTATATGTTTATGTGGAAAAATTGGACCTGTGTGATAAAGGAAGGAAATTTGATGAATTATTCAGTGCTTTTCTCTTCTGTAGTTCAACAGAGCTATAAATAAAGGCATTTTTGTGCATATGTTTTTATATATATATTTGGAAAAATCTTTAGGATAAGGCAGAAACAGTGATTCTTTGTTGCTTTTTTGCACTGTAGTTCAAGCTTCCTGCTATGATACCTTTACTAAATGGATTACATCAGTCTAAAAGAATAGATTGTCCATTATGCCAAAGAGCAAAACCCAAAATAAAGTAAAAAAACAATGTCTTCTGCTCTGGACTCTTCATTATTCTAAATCCTGTTGTATTTTTCAGAAAGCACTCAGATCTTACTGCTGTCTACCAAAAATAGCCACATGGAAATTAGCAGCAATCAAAGACAGGTTAGAGGGTCAATGCAAAGGGTTTAAGGTACACAGCACACCCTGTACTCACAGGATCACATGATCATAGAATGGCTTGTTTTGGAAGGGACCTTAGAGATCATACAGTTCCAACCCTCCTGCCATGGGCACCTTCCACTAGACCAGGCTGCTCAGGGCCCCATCCACCTGGCCTTGAACACTTCCAAGGATGGCTACATATAAATCTGGTTAGCCAGTCACAGTAGACTGATTCTTTGTTAATAAGATTTAAAAATTTTAGCTCTTTTATATATATATATATATATGAGCTCTTATTAACAATAAGAGGCATATCTGGTTTCAAATATATGAACTCCTCTTTGTCCTTGCTCTGTGAGTAGGATAACAGGTCACTTGGGTCTTGGATGCAGCATGGTTTGACAGGGCTGCATTTAGTCTGTCTTGCAACCAGGAGGAGTCACTGGGAAGAGCTTCCTCTTCTGTGTGCCCTGTGCCTGTTGCATGACCACACCACTGCCTCCTTTCTGAGGACTTGGTGTAACAAGTCCTTGTGCAATTTGATGAGGGATTGAAAGCCAAGCCTTGGAACTACAGGAAAAACACACAGAAGAGATAAAGGCTTCATGGTACCTGGATCATTCATTTTCTCCCCCCGTCCCATTTATTTTTTACATTGCTTATATCAATACCCAAAACTGCATCAATATTCAAGAAAGGATTAATCCCAAATTCAACAAGCCAGTATAAAACTGGAAGATCTGATATAAACTAGATATAAATTTTTTCTGTCCTGTGGCAGGAGAAGTGAGTCAGTATTTAAAATGTGTGTAAATGGACCAAAGGTCAGTCTATGCAGTTAAAACTGGTTAAAATCCAGCCCCTGGCTCAGTGTAAGGTTGGATGGTGGACTGTTCACTTTTGGGCATGCAAACATAGAAGCTGTGAAGGTAGAAGATTGATGGTATAGGACTGACTGAGTACAAGCAAGAGGAAAAAACCTGCTTCTTGGACAGTTCCTATTTTCCTGATACTTGATTTATTTTTCGTTTTTTCTGTCTCTCCCTTTGCAATATGCCAGCTGCAGCTTAATGGGATGGACAAAAGGTGGACAAAAGATGTAGGTCTTGCAATTTGCTGGACTTAAAAGATTTCTGTTAAAAATGAAAGGAGATCACTATTGCTCATATATTGAAATTTGCTATTGAACTCTTTTTGTGTTTATGGTTGTTGGCATACTTTTCAAGCACTTGTGTATTAAAGAGGTATGAAGGGTAGATATAGGTCAACATCAGCACGTTAATTCAGGCCATTATGTATACTGTAAAATTTGTATTGGAGTTGATGTAAAAACTACACTTTCTGTATTCTAATCAGAATTCTAATCTTTGCTGATACAATTTAGCATTTTTAACAATAAAGAACCCATGTAGGTCATGAGATATTAGAGCTCTTTCCTTCCTTTGCAATGTCTTTCATTTCTGAGCAACATGGGAATAATATGAGATCAGAACTCTTATAAAACATGTTCTTTAGCAAACAAAAAAAGATTATGAATTTTCTCTTAGAAAACCTCTTAGAGGTTGTTTTTTTTTGCATTGATAGTGTATTAGAAATGATAGATTACAAGGTAACTTAACAAAGCCATGTCTGCTCACTTCCAGCTGATGGTGTCAAAAATACCTTTCAGTGGTAGCATTTTGAATTGTTAATTGTACTGTTGTTCTATGTTTAAATCCTTGACCTAAATATGAGTGATTTGGTTCTACAGTATACAACACTAGTGCCCTGCAATAGGACCATGTAAGCAAAAGTAACACAATTATTGCCATGCTCCCAGAGACAGTGGTAATGCTGGGGAGGGGGAAGTCTGAGTCCTCGGATCCTGGAGGTTTCTCGGTTGTTCAATTTCTGTGTCTCATTCTCTCTCTGCAGATCAAACATTCCCTGAAGTGTGGTAGAAGGCAGGAAGAATGACACTTGCTAATTTGAATTTCAGAAAGCACCTAAACTTCATTCTGATCTCCAGGTAAGTGTCTGTGAGCCACTTGGCTTTGACACTTGTTAAAACTTAATCACATATTTTTTTGGTGCCAAGCTACCTTATACAGATCGAAGAGAGAAGCATGTGTGAGCATGTGCTGGTTCTTGTGGGGGAGGGAATACTTCATTTGTTTGTACAGATGATGTGAAGTGAAAACAACATTACTTTAGAAAACATGAGATAAGTTTATGAAAAAGGAGAAGAGATTAAGTGACAAACCGAAAATCTTAAACTAAGTTGATCTGATACAGTTGCTCTATGCAAGATCTCAAGGAGGAAACATCTGGGAACATGTAAATTACTAATTTAGATCAGGCTTTATTTTCATGTATTCATTCTCTTCCTCTTTTCCCAAACTGCTTTTTAAAAATACCCTCAGGCATGTCATGGGCTATATCAAAGTTTGTTCTTAAACCGTAGCTGTCAAAAATAAAGGAGAAGGAAAACAATTAGCATATTTTAAATGTCAGTGCTAACTAGATAGGTTTTCTCTCTGAAGATGTGGATAGCTACAGAGAAGTTTGCAACATGTTATCTATACTGTGAAACTCAGGTTTAACCTCCTAAAGTGTGTGTGTATACAATGACCAGTGACTCAAAATGAAGACTTCCACTTCAGATGCCTCACCATGATTGTTAGAGTGATGACTGCAAAATACTTACTGGGATTTCACTTATATTAGGAAAAGAATTAATTTCAGTCAGGACTGGGCTGCTTCTTTTGGGAGCGTTTGAGCCATTGGGTTTTGCCAGCCTGAATGCTTATGGGAGGTCTGTTGCATGATTTTACGCAAATATTGCATATGCCTCAAGTCCTATGCTGAGATAACCACCCATGTTGGTGCTGATGCAAGGCTGACTCACTGTCCACTTTAGATATCAGACTAAGATCAAAATTTAGGAGCCTGTGTTCCTCATAGAGTCACTGGAAAGGGATGGACACCTCTGAAGGATGACTCGTGCCAGCTGTCAAGGAGGACAGTATGAGTACATCTTATTGTGTCTGCTTGCAGACTAAATACATTGGACAAAAAGTATGTCAGTTTTGTGGTGTGTTTAGTAACAGCAAAGTCAGCTGGCCTATTTTATGCTTGTGTAAGAATGGCTTAATTATTGTAAAGGAAAACATTCCCAGGCTTCCTGACAGGGGTACTGCATGGGGTGTTGGGCACAGCTGCAGTCAGTTCTGTGCATGTGATTGGTGAAGTGGGAAAACAAACAATTAAATTCTGTGCCATTCAGGTGCTGCAGATCCTGTGTGACACTGAGGAACAGAGCAGAGGCATGTGATATCTTAAACATATTTTCCATCAAATGATTAGATGCAGCAACTGTGCTGCATCCTGTGTACTTTCTGAAACAGGATGGTATATGAGCACTTAACAGTTTAGAACTGTGTAAAATATTGTTAGCAGGCATAGTGACCTTGTCTAGGATGTTCAAAAGCAAACCCAGGAGGATAGTTTGCCCTCTGTATTCTTGGTGGACAGGTAAGAAAAATGTGCTTAAACTGTAGTAGAGAAGACTCCAGTGAGACATAAACTTTTCTGAGCAGCACTGAAAGAGGCTGCATACAGGCTGAGAAATCGTTGTCCTCAAGAAACTCTAATTGGGAAAATACATCTGTTGTGTCTGCCGTGCAGGGTTGAACCCTGTTGAGCCTGTGATGAGGCTGGCAGGGAGATGGTGGTAAAAGAGCTGAGATTTGATCTGCAGTGGACGCCCGGGCCATACCTGGGAGATGGTTTGATAAAAAGTGCAGCTTTGGCTGGGTTTTTCTGAGGCTGACACCAAGACTCCTCTGTTTCTGTATCAGTGGTCTCAGCCATCCCTGACATGCAGCCTTGCTTTATTAGCAATGAGTAGTGAGACAGACTTTGTCAGCAGAGCAAACCAGGAGTTGTGCTCACTGCCAGATATTCAGAGAGCCATCAGGAAGGGTTTGTTTACCAGAACACTTTTCTTCAGCAATTTCCCACCTTGGAATGGAGAGTGATACTTTTCACATGTGGTGAGAACTATTTTTAGCTGAGCAGCAAGAACTGAGTTTGCAGCAGAACTGACACAGTCAGTCTGCAATGTTGATTCAATGTATGACTTCTCCCCAACCTCAGACATAATAAAAGATAATCTGTAATATGCATTTTATCTATAAGCAAAATTAATCACAGTGATTAATTCTCATGATCTCTGAGCCTGTTAATAAAGTGAAGAAATATTTCTTGACAGATAATGGATCGAGCAAGAGCATTTCTGAATCACTGTTTTACTTACTGTGGACATATCACTTTGCCTCTTTGTGCCTGGTGAAATCCCTAGGGATTATTTCAACTTTCTGCAAAAGCTGAATACAGATAGATTCAGGTCAGGATATTCTGGAGATAAGAATATTATCCCTCCTGTGCAATATCCCTGTCTTTTCATAATGGCTCCTAATGTGCATTTTTAATATTTTTGAGAAGATATTTTTTACTATTTTTCAATCTATCAATGCATATATAGCATTTCTGTTATTCCTAAAAAGCACAGGCTTGTTCTTAATGTAGAAATTGGACCTTAAGGAACTTATGCTGTAAATGTGTCTTGTCACTGGAGAAAGGCTGTGCTTGTGAACTGCAAGCTGGCGATGGATGTTATGGAGCTACTTGGATGGAGCTTGATAAGGATACACTACCTCCCCTTTGATCTGCTGGATATATGACCAGTGTCCAAATAAATGAGAATGCAGGCTCATTCCCTATCTCCATAGGTCACCAGTCACATCACATCATGATCCATGGATCAAAACCAATGCCATGAAGGTAGAAAGACAGGTTATACCCTCTCTCTTTCCTGTGCCCTGCTTATCCAGGTTTCCTTCTCCCCTGTGGCACATGGTGCCTGTACCCCAGTGGGCAGCAATGATTGTTTTGACAGGGCACTAAGCAGTGACAACAGGAGGAGGAAGAGGAAGCCCAGAAACCTGTTTGCAGCATACCATGCAAGCACTGACTGCAGCTCTGCCCTGAAGGATGTCATTCTTGCTGACAAGCCCTTATTTGTACAGGATGTTGTAATAGTGGTTTACAAACAGGGTGATTGAGATAGTTGGTGTGATAGCTGGACCTCAAGGCCCAGTGCCTTGTGGCTCTGTTGAAGGTGTCATTGAGACAAACTGGCCTGCCTGCCCACCCTCCCACACCTTGCAGCAGCCTCTAAGGGGCACAGAGAATCCCCAGTGAGGGGAGGCTGCACCCCTGACTGTGTCTGAGCTGTGCCCTGTGATTTGCTGCTTTGCTGCTGTTCCAGGCACTCATACACATGGCTGCACCACCTCCAGGCTTGCAGACCCTTGGTAGCTGTGTTGGCCGTGGTGGCATCTCCACAGGCTGCCTAATAAGGGGCCCTTGAACATCTCTGTGCCTGCTTAGCTTTACTCCATGCACAGGCACAGCCTCTATTTGCAAGTTCAGATGATGCCAACACTTGGGAAACCGTGGGGAGGGCTGACACCATGGGGCCTGCACCTGGCTCTGACCCTGGATTCTTCCTCCCCTTCCCAGCCATTTCCTGACACCTTGTGTCTTGTGTAGGGTTGCATGGTGGGCTCAGGACATCTACACAGTGTGGAAAAATGAGAGAATGAGTGATGGATGATTTACTGCACACCACAGAACCTGTGCCCTAGGATTTTCTCTGTGCTTCCTTATAGGAGGTACAGTTATGGATGCTGGAAATGACTCAAACACCCTGAGTGTGCAGGCACACAGAGTATTCTGGATGCTGTCAGGAACTTTCTGTCTGAGTGAACAAGGACCCCCTAAATGTAAGAGTTCTCATTTTATCTCAGTGGCGGAATGCAAAATTCAAATCAAATCCAACTGTCCTTAAGCTGCTTCCAGACAGCACACTAAACTTTCCTGACTTGAGCAGGACTCATGAGATATTGGACCAAGTCTGACTTTTCCATTTTGAAGCAGGATCTAGTCAGGAAAAAAACCCAACATTTTAATAGGAAATAGGTACTTGACTAAGGGTGGTGTGTATTTGTGAAGGCTTCAGACTGTGTGCAGGCTCCAAATATGCATTTTACATGTCAGCAGGCATGTGCTTCCTAAATCCATCTGCCCACCTGAGGAAAACCTGCACTCACAGCCTGAAGGTCCTCTGTACACACCTTGTGTATCACAGGATGTATATAGGGTTTGAGTGGAATGTTGTTCATGAATGGATAAAAACTGGACAAATTATGGGAAAGAAGTTTTGAAAGGAAAGGAAATGGCTTTCTGGAGGATGAGGAAGACAAACAACACAGGGGCAGCCCAATGATGTGACAGATCCAGAGGCAGCTCTAAAGCTCCAACACAATTATTCCTGGACTTTGTCATCTCAGCTGCTTTGGCATGTAGCCCAATAATGGGGAACAGGGAATGATGATCAGAGAAGCAGAAGGTTGTGGTTTTGTATAGCTCATCATAATAAGCTTTCTCTTTCCTGTCAGAAAATATGTGTATTTGTTTTTAAAAATAACTTTAAAACCTCTCTCAAATATTATTTTTGATGACATTGATTTTTGGGAAATCCTGCTGATGAAGTAAAGAAACTTTCTGAAATAATCTTTTATTATAGTGCTATATTTTATGAAGAGTCCATAGTAGCTCACTTTTATTAGAAAATATGTACATACATAGATTTGTTCTAAATACAATTATCCATACTGGCAAGTGTGATCTTGAACACTTTTTCTAGAATATATTTACCATTTTGAGTAAAGTTGTATGAAAGACTTTTGAGTTTTATGAATGCATAGTAACAGGCACAGGTAAAACATTAGCTGCTTTTAGCAGCAGCTGTTCTTTGCTATTCCCTGTTATTTTTTAAGAGTAAGAAACGTGTTTTATGAAAGAGAAGGACTTTCACATATAGTGAGGGTAAGCTGAGCACATTGCCTTCTCACCGTTCTTGGACTTGGTCCTCTCGAGCTTTGTGTTCAGAATTTCTCTTGGCCTCAGTGGTACTTTTCCACCCAGATGGAGAGGTCTGTTTGGCAGTGCATGTGGGCTATTAAAGCACTATAAAGAGCTGGAAATGGGACACATCACAGGCTTAATTAAGCATTCATATGTTATTTCTCTCAGAACTATTAACATAAGAAATGGCAAAGGCATGGAGGCTACAACAAAGTAGAGACTATTTGAATTATTATGTCAGAGAGGATGGGGACCTCCTTCCCTCTTAATGGCCCAAGGTGTAATTTTCACTATTTAATCTGCCAGAAATTTAGAGGAGTGTCATCCAGACTGCTCAAAGGATTTCCCTCCTTTGCTATATGGTATGCTGATAAATATGTCAAACCTGTAGGTTTAAATCATATAAGCATGATAATCATGCTTATATGATTTAAATATCATCCACAGTATTTCATAACTAAAGACATATTGACAAGTTCAGAGTGGGAAAAAGTGATAAGAATTGATATATCTGAAGTAATGGACATCTCAGAGCTACAGTAAAGAGAAATTGATTTTATTTAATATACTTTTTATTATGAAGAATCAGAAAACTTTTGAGCATGCAATAACCTTAGAAGCTTATGCCATATGGACTACTCACAAAGACATTCACTTTCTGTGGGTGTAATTAATAATTAAACTAATATTTTTGGACCAATTAAATATTTGGACAGAAAGCAGAGGTGTACTGTGAAAAATCAGTGAGAAATTTGTATGTCCAGTTTCCATCCCTCTGCTGTAGTCATTAGCACACTAGCTAGTTAAAGAGGTTTTGATTGCTTATTTAAGGCATTCCTTTTATTTTTTCTATTCAGCTTACATTCTAATGCTCTTAATAGAGACATATGTTTAGTTCTGCAGTCTATACAATAGAGCAAGGGTAGAAAGTTGCATACTGTTTGATAATAATACTTTTTGTGCAATATTTATGAGATCCACTAAATCAAAAGTATGCTTTGAAAGAGGATTGATACCAAAAACCAGTCCCCACTGTTGTTTGGTTTACTCCTCCTTAAAATTTCTAGCAATCAGGAAAACTCTCTGTAGGTCTATTACTCATTGCTTAGTTGGCCTTTCACACTGTATTATTTCTCTCACCTCTAACCTAATTCTCCCTTCTTACAATATTTTCTATTTTTCAGAGATTATGGAAAACAATTCACTGCCTGCTTTCACAAAAAATCTCTGAAAATTCGAGAACTGCTATCAAACCTTATCCTAATTTTTTACCTCCTGGATTAAGTTTTGTGATCTCAGTTCTTGCAAAGTCTTATGCTAGAAAACTTTTTTTAAAGTTCATTCTTATTTCATGTTTTGGGACTTTCTCCAGTGTTGTATTGACATGTGATAACCTGCAGTGGTCACAGGGATCCAGGTAAAGAATTACCAGCTCTGAGTAGAAAGGAAGGAATGTTTTGTGTTTAACATAAAATGTACTAATTTTATCTAACACAGCTTGATTCCTTCTAAGGCAATTGTACACTTTTATTGCTTGTTTGTGATCCATTCTAATTGCCAGATTCTTTTTTGCACTGTGTTTTTCTGGTTAGTCATTCATTCTTCCTTTTATATTTGTGCAGGTAATTTTACTTGTATAGGCACATGTGAATTCACTTAATTGCTTAGCTGGATTCAGATTTCTCCGGTGCACCAAGATAATTTAAAATGTACTGCACTCTGATGGGTTTGAAGTCTATTTAGCTTAGTGCAATTTTCAAATGCAAAAAGCTTCTTAATCATCCATCAATTCGACAATGAACATGCTGTGCAGATTCCTGCAGAACCTGACCTGATGCATCTTGCTCATTTAAAAATGAATCACTAATAACTATTGGTAACTAATTCTGTGAATGGGATTCCCCAAATAACTACCTACCTCAAATCTGCTTGTCTATGCAAATGTCCTGTGAGACATCAAAATCCAAAATCCAGATGCACGACAGCGTTTTTTCTCTTCTGTCCATAAAGCTTGTTATCTACTGTAGAGAGAAATAAATTTGCTCATACATTATTTATTTATTAGAAATTCATTTGTCTCTTACATCATGTTTATATTCAAGATTTTTACAAATAGACCTTTTCATTACTTGTTCTGATATTTTTCTGGTAATTGAAGTTAGGCTCTTGTCTCCTTTTTGACATTTTAAAAGTATTTGCCCTTTCTAGTCTTCTAGAATTTGTGTCTCTCAAGTTGTTAAAGACAATTGTTAATGGCCAATAAAATGTTTTCAGTGTTCTCAGAACTGAATTACACCAGACCCTGCCAACCTGAAAACAACTACATTATCTATGTAGATTCTACCATTATTTGTTCTTTTTTTTTAGCCTGATTTTCACTCTTCTATTTATGATTTTAATGGGGTTGACTATGACATTAAAACTGATCTTTTAAGCAAAGGCTAAAGCAAAAAGATCGTTAAACACTTTCAAGATAAAGTAATATGCTGTAAGAATGATAGCCTAAGAGTGTAAGCAAGGAAATGTTGTGGAGAAAAAGCAATCTCTCCCATTAATCCAATTGATATAGTTGGAAAATAGACAAGTATTTGCCTCTGTAATGGGGTTTGTGTTCCTGAAGACTTTTTTGTTTTTTTACTACTAAATGAATCAGTTTAATAGAAGGTATAACTTTGCTTCCCTAATCCTGTCTGGGTCAACACTTTAGCCTATTTGCTAGTAATTAACTGTATTTTGTAATTATTACCTTGATTTTTTTCTCTTCTTAAATAAACACTTGAAAGTTTCTTCTTTTCATTATGTTTTTTTCCCTTTCAAATTCAAATTTCCTGTCACAGACATGCTCCTGAGCCCTATAAATATTTCTTCTATGCGTTTCTGCCCTCCTTTTGTAGTGGCCTTTAGTAATTTGTGCTGCTTCCATAGTTAAATTGATTATGGATCTTTTTATGTGTCTTTCCTGGATATTGGGTCCTTGAGGAATGCATGATCAGGCCAGACTGGTGTCCTAGAACACAGTGTACATTTCCTTTAGACAAAGATAACAGGGATGTGGAGCTGCTATACCTAGTATAGGATGATCTCCTCAACTAAAGCAAAAAGCAAGAAGTCAAGAAATGCTTGCAGTTTAAAAAAGTAAATGAGACACGAGGGCTGATATTGTGTAATGAGAAATAAGAAGTAAGCTGATGGTTTCTCTTTTAATGAATTTACTTTTGGTTCCCTGTAAAGTAATACTAAAACAATAGAGAAGAATATTGCTAAGTACCTGGCGTTGTCTATAGGCAACTTATTAATTCCTTAGGTTGTTTTTAGTTTTCTTTCACTTCTACATGAAATATGAAGAAGGACTAAAAAAATTGGTCTCAACATATTAATAGCATTAAATACATATGTGGACTTTGAGATACACAGCCAGATGCCACAGATTATTTTTGTCTATAGAATTATGAATTTCGTGATCATGGGGAAAAAATGTGTGTTATAAAAATGGATTATTTGATAGCTGTGTGTTGTAAAATCCTCCTCTATGCACAAGTTAAAATATGTTTAGTTAAAGTTCCATAGGTGCAGAGTTACTGATGGCATCATAACCAAATGAAGAGAACAGCTTTTGGAGATGCAGAATTCCTCTGAGCAGCTGTCAAGCTTCATTGCTGAAATGGCTGTTTTTCAGCTGCATGTAAGAGATAGAAAGCTGTATTTCAAAGATAACATTTTATTACACACTTGCTTTCCCAAGGGCATCTGGACACTTAGGTATATTGGGCTGGTTTCAAACCCTCATTTCATTTTTATCAGGGCTAATTGTGATGGTATTCTAAATACTCATATATAATGCAGGAGCCTGCTAGAGCCTCAACTCTCCACAAAGTAGTTTATAAAAAAGATGATACCTGTCTGTACATATGAATATGGAATTTTAGATGTGCATGTAGACATAGAATCCATAGAAATTCTCTTACACCCAGTGAAATATTCCACAAATAGGAATCAAAGTGCAAAGTTCGCTTCAACAGTTGTGATTATTTATGAACCCTTGGAGGCATGTTACCTGTGATCTCTCTGTTCATTGTGTTTGTTCTCTTCTGCTACCTCTCCAAACCTGGCCATCTTTCCTTACTTTTAAAGGTGAATGGAGAAAGAGACAGAGGATAGTATTTCCATTAGTTTGTATATCTGGCTCTGATCTTCCTTTCCTCTTTCTCTTTCCAAATTTAACCTCTATTTCTTTCCTTGTGCTCAGTCAGTGATGATTTCTTGGTGAAGCACTGGGCATCAAGATGGCATATAAAGGATTATATAAAGTTTAATACATTTAAATGTTTATTGTAACACACTAAACCAATATATTCCTTGAGCTGAGGCTCAGGGTAGAATGATGTGTAACTGCTTGGAAAATGTTAACATGCTTACTGGGCTTTACCACGTAATTCCTCATGAGATTGGCTCTGAAGAAGTGCCATACTTTACCCATAACTTAACTACTTTATCCTTGAATTCACACTTGATAAACAAGGAATAAAATATATATTAGGAACAAGAGCATGTTCCATTCTACTGCAAACATAGATCAGTAAAGAGAATAAAGCATAGACCAACTATGTTTTTCTCCTCCTGCTTCCTCTCCAAGCTCAATTAAGACTCATCATGTTTTTCTTCTCCCTAGTTTACTTTTATCTGTTCTCCTTCTCATGTTTCCATGTCCTTCCCCCAATACTCTTTATCTGATGAGGCCAGTGTTGTGGGATAATGAGGTAATTCTTGGTAGTGCTGGAAGTCCCAGACACCTGGATGATATATTTTTTTTTTTCTATCCCAGACTGGGGCAGATGAGACCTTGGGTATTTCAGTGCTCTATGTTCAGGATAAGTCAGTCCTTATGGGACCCAATAAAATTTATGTGTACTGAAAAATATGCAAATGTCCATCTTTAGATATGGTGGTTTTGGTCTGGAAAATTTGATTTACATGAGTGTCTAGGAAATAGCCTAGATGTGTAATGAGCTGAAGTGTTTTACCTTTGTCTTCATCCCATCCAACACTTTACAGATGTCTAACCCCTGGCTGTCTTTCCTTGGCATGGATCCAGTTCTGATTTGGCACTGACTCACTCTCCATATGCAGTGGATACTTCCAATCTAGTGAATTTTTAAATACAACTGCTTACTGTTGTATTACTGCATACACTGTGTAAATGAAATATTACCCTCTCTCATCCTTGCAACTTAATGTTCCTGCAAAAAAATACGCAAAAAATACCATTCCCAAGACTAATTTTTTCAACAGAGCCTAATCTAAATTAGTTCTCAAACAAAGTAGTTTCCATATTTTTAATTTTATGTAGCCATTAGAATTGCATGATTATTTCTTAAAAATTGGATTAATTTAGATTCAATAAAGCAATTATAACCAGCAAAGGGATTAACAATTAAGAGACCTCCAAAAAGACTAATTACAGGACCAGTAATTTAGCTGAGTGTGATGATTCAACTCAGATTCCAATTTCTTAAGCTTTTGTGTACTCACTCTTCTCCCTGGTGCTTTAATAGCAACCTTGCATGCAAACACTTGCTTCTCTGTGACTGAGGCCCGTGCTGCTTTGGGCCAAAATTGATTGCTGAGGTAACATGACTGAAGTGCCTCAGGTGAAAAACAAACAAAAAAAATCACTAAAAGTAAAACATCCAGAAGACAGTTAAGTAAAATGTGCAGCCTGACAGTCACTAATGCTCACAGGATGGAAGAAGTTCTGCAATAAGGTCAACAGAATTAACCCTCACTTATCCCTTAAATATCAAAGACATACTGCTGACAATATTTGGGGGTGATCATAACTGCAAACCACCTCCTACATGAGCATATGGGGTCAGATGCTTTTTCTCCCTTACGGTAACATCTCTTCAGCCAATATTATGAGCTTGCTCAATCATATTTCACACCATTTGAGAGCATGGATGGCCATGACTGTGTAAAGTCCCTTCTCCTTTATTCCCATCTCTCTGCTGACATTAACCCTCACTACTCCACTGGAGCTGGGGAAGCACTAAGGTTTTGTGCCAGCTGAGGTCACACATGTTTATGCAGTCAATCAGTAAACATGGAGACAATGATAATACATTGGTATGCTGATTAAATAGGTAGTTTAAATTTGTTTAATACATGCCAAGATAGTTACTGCCACTCTCATTTTTGTAAAACACTGAGGTTTAGGTTCTGACATGTTGAAATCAAGGAGGTTTTCACTTAACCTCAGGGGGCTTTGGCTCAGAAACACAGTCCAACCATTGTGAAATACAGTTTATTTCTCTCCTTTTGTAGAATTTATTCCAGAAGTATTTTCCCTTATTTAGCCCCTAATTCTATTTGTTTTCCCATATTTTCTCTTTGAAGAAAAAAAATGTCAAACAAGAGAAAGCTGGATTACAAGTGTCTCTGAAGGGGATGTCATACAGTCAGTCAGTCATCATTTAGTAGCTCAGCAGTACAAAAACTGACTCATGTCTTCCTTTTTCAGTTTTCATTGTCCTTTCCCCCTACTAAGACCTTGCTATCAACCCCAGCAAGTAACTAGTATTAAAAACCTCCTCTTGCTTTTCAAAAATGGAAGAAAAAAAAATAGGTTTGTTTTTTTTTTTTTGATT
>VZTN01006068.1:49850-61457 GCA_013400515.1 Erpornis zantholeuca
AAAAAAATAGGTTTTTTTTTTTTTTGATTGCCCCAGTTTAGTCCCTGAGTCTCAATGGGGATGTGCAATTGGAAATTTGACCTTATCAAATTTGGTTTGAAGAATAAAATAACAGCAGAAAACCCTTTCTTCACATTTTTGTTCATGTGCTTTGTGGCTTGCAATCCTATAGTATCTGAGAGTTCAATTAGGCAGTGTGTGATTGGCAGGTTCCTGAGTTAAATAGCTGGGATGGGATCATATACTTAAAATAGCTTTAAAAGAAAACCTGTAGACAGGCAATCAGTCAGACAATCTTTTCAGGCGCTTGGAAAGCCCCTGCTTTTCTAAGCACTTGCCCTGTAAATGATCTGGAAGTCTTGCACATAAAGTAGTTTAATATAAAAGATTGCTTGGAGGCAGTTAACATGCAAACATACCCCTTGATGTAATATCTGGGAGGCATTTTTTGAAGTTGTTTTTTTCAGAAGCATTGTTGTTGCTCATTATGAGTGTGACATCACTTCCCCTGACCTAGTGATATGTGTACTCTTTTTGCTCTGACTTTTAACTTTTTTAAGATCAAAGCTTCGGTTCTTCTGAATTCAAGCCCACCTTCCCTTTTGCTCGGTTCATTTCCAATATCTAGAGGAAAAATTTACCAACAAAGGGTAAATTTCCTGTCTTTCCCAGTTGCTAGATTCTCCAATTTGTTGGACAAAATTTCCCTACTTTTGTGCTGCTATACTGGGTTAGAAATCTCAGTTCTGAAGCCTATGTATGCCAGGAAAAATAGGAAAGAATGTCTTGTTTTCTGTTCTGGAAAGAGGGTCACTGCATAGTGTACACTTGTCAGTTTTTATTCATACAAATTTACAAAAATTAATATTTTACATGGAGAATTTTAGGAATAAGAATAACTTCTGGTGCCCCCACTCTTTTAGCAAAGCTGGAAAGTATAAACACTCTTTTCTCTTTGTATAGCAGCTCATGAGTTGGAGCTTTCGATCAGCATGCAGAAAACCTCAGTTTAGTTCCTGAATTCTGTGGATTTAACTCCAGGTTTCTTCACTTTCAAGAGTGCCCTGTTACTCCTCTAGACACTCTCTAACCCTTCCTTTAAATCTTACAGAAAACCTAAAACATATCCTCCAGGAGCCATTGAGGAGGGTTGGCTGATTCCCCCACCAGTCCAGGTGTCACCTGGGAGGAGATGCACCGATAAGTTCACCTTTGTGGGTGCTCCTGTGGAGATGAGAAGGATGGCTTGGAATCATCAACAGCAGAGAGGGATGAACTGGACCAGAGTTCTCCCAGATCCAGTGAGTGCTCTGTATACAATACAGTATTTTATTTATGATGCCATGGATTGTACCTCATGAGAAGTTTTTTCTTACTCCAGATCTGGAGCTCATGAAATCCCAGAGAAGGGTGGGGTTTAGTGGTTGCATCTCCTTGCTCTGAGAGTTTCCTGCCAGCTAGCTCTGAGCAGATCCTCCTAGGCATGCTGGTTTTGTGATGATTTTGTGCTGTCAGGGAGGAGGCAGAGACCAGAAGATCAGAACACAGATGTAGGGGTATTTTTTTTTGTAAATCATGGGTGAACTAATTTATTATACACTAACAAAAGTTTTGCTATCCCCCCTGAAAAAAACATATATACTAGCAAGAATATTTATGCTGAAGAGCAAGAAGTATGGCAATAAATACAGATTTACAGAAACAGATCTCTTTGTGAACATATACTAAATGGATCAAGACATTATATTTCAGAGAAGAGACACTGAAATAGAGACAGTAGGAATATGAGAGAGGACTAGAAAATCACAGGGAAAGGGATGGGGAATAATTTTCTACCATTTTTTACAGTACAAGGGCTGAAAATCACCTTGTAGCAAGAAGCCAGCAAAATGATACATTGAACTTTTTGACACAAGTGTAAAGGAGAACATAAATATAAGTGTTTTTTTAGGCTTTTATGCATGTATATGTGTGCACACACAGACAAGCACACACACACAGACATACAGGAGGACCAGAAATACAGGATGAGTATCTATATGTCTTTATATTTCTCAATTGTTAGTTTAATATGATATTATGGTATTAACAACTTCAAGCCCAGAACAACTTTCTGTATGGTATAGAATGAGCTAGGAAGATCCCAGACACTACCAGGAGAACTACAGCAGCTTATGAAATATAACAGGCAAAACTTCCAAGAAAATCAACACAAAAGCTTCCCTACTCTTCCTTTTTCAATGAGCCCACTCTTAAGATATATAGTACTAATTTTCAGCAGACTTGCAGGAAAATAAGCATGTGGCTTCTTCTGTAAGTTGAGGACTGGCATAATCTTAATGAGAAATTATTCCAATTTGGTTAGAGGATTACTTCCAGAGCCCTTGGTGAATGGGAAGTTCTCACCTGTCCAACATGCTGTGCAGTTCCAGGAAGGTTAAAGAAAAAGATCCAGGTGGTGAATTTGTAGTTGGCTTTAGTTGGATTTTTTTGCTTGTTCTGATTATAAGAGGACATGATACTATTGAAGAATAAAATAACCCCTTGAAGCATATAGGGATTATAAGTATTTTGTTTTCCATAAGTGGCAGGGTTTAAAATATGTTCTAAAATGCTCCTCCCATTCTGTCAAACTGTTCCCTAGTGCATTTTTCACTTAC
This sequence comes from Erpornis zantholeuca, assembly GCA_013400515.1. Lineage (NCBI taxonomy): Eukaryota > Metazoa > Chordata > Aves > Passeriformes > Timaliidae > Erpornis > Erpornis zantholeuca. Next base: position 52,511 of record VZTN01006068.1, read on the forward strand.
TGATGTTATTTTTCATCACATGGTGTTATTCCTTACAGAGTACAATATCTTAAACAATTTAGGCAATTAATACAACCCTGCTGTGATCAACAGGAAGAACTAACCCCCCAATTTTGTGAGTCTTCTAGAAGTATATATATATGTTCTTCTGACATATATGTTCCACTTTTGGTCCACTTATGTCTGAATTGCTTTGGAGAAACCAATTGTAATGCTCCCAAACAGCCCTCAAACCCCCAAAGATTTAACCCTTAAAAGTAAAATTTTATACATCTCGGCCTAAACCAAGAATTTCAAATATGCTAAATGAATTTCTCCTTAAATGCCTGTTTCCTTCTAGCTCATAATTAAGAAAACTTTTTGGTATCCATCCCACATCCCACACTGCTGCGTTGCAGACATCTAATAGTACAAACTGCACCCAGGGTTCATAGACAATGTGAGGTCACAGGTGAGGATCCTGGTGAAAGAAATGTGTTATTTTGTTCCATACCAGGCACTCTGATCCAGCCACTTGGTTTGTTTTTTCCAGTTTGTTGTGCACATCCTGTGTCCTGTAATAGTAAAAAGGAAAACTACTTTTTTTTTATCCTGCCTGCTGCTGGAGCATTTGGGAAGAAAATAAAAATGACACTCTTCCCTAACAGAAAGGGATGAAACCCAGGTAAATAAGGAAGCAGGGAGTTGGGGCAGTAGGGTAGGGTATGATCTGCAACAAGGGGCAGATTCAAAACTAGAAGTGATGACCAGAAGAATAATTGTCTGGACACCAAGTGAGGTAGGTTTAATGTAATACAGGAAGTCACTGAAACTTGATGGCTTGCAAATCAAGATTGTCAAAAACACCTCCTTGGTAAAATAAGACACACTGCAAAATCATCCTCTTCAAACTCTCCCTGTGAGGGAGTGAAATAGCTTCCAAAGCTTTTGTGTTACTTATCTCACCCAGCAAATCCGAGTAATCTCCATTAAAAGAATATCATTATAATTTGTTGTTGTGGAAATAAATCAAGCTTAGGGTTAGAGACTGGAGTCCTGCTGGTATCTTCTAGTAAGTTCCATTGCAAGGCAAAGGGTGAGGAGTTCCATGGCAAATCCTAACACCATGATAGTCAATTTAGCAGCATTACTATACTGTCACTTTTCTACTGAAAGCCTTTTTCCATAATCATTTACCAGATATTCATATTTCTCATGTCCCTACAATGAGGCAAATTCTGGTTGAATCTTGCTCTTGCATGTGCTGAAGGTTAAATACATTACAGCTGTATAATCTGCAGTTAGGTCAGGAAGATTTGTGGTGTGCCATATTATGGACAGGTACTATATACAATAGGTTCTGAAATTTCTTACTGTGTTTGAAAGCTTGAATGAATTCTGTAAAACATAAGGTCATTTCTGAACTCCCTAGAAACCTGATCAGGGCTAGAGCAAAAGTCAGCTGTAGAGCAGGTGATCTGAAATGGCAGAGACCTCTGGATGAAAAGGATGCTCAGAGCTGTCAGTGAGGGAGGAAGAAGAAAAGCTTTCACGGGGTGGGTCAGAAGACTGGTTCACTGGGAGAGGAGTGAGATCACTGGATGCCTTGGTGCAAATCTCACATTTGTTCAGATACAGGTACATGTTTATTCTCATCTTCGCCTCAGTTATCATCCTTCAATAAGTGAGTGGTGTTTAAAACTCAGGAGCATAACTAGCCCCTGAGAAACTTTATTGCTGAAACTCAGTTCACAGTCTACGTGTCTGCCTTTTGCTCATTCTTGTCTCATTAGCGCTGCTTGAGTCCCCACCAGGCTGAATGGAACAGGAATAGGAGAATAGATTATTTTATGTGGAAAGCTATTGCACAGTACACCATACAGCTGCACTTTCATACTTTCACACAAGTCTATCCCCAGCTCTCATGATTTTACAAAGGTTCCCCCTATGTTCCTCTCACAAATGATGTGAAGCAAAGTTTTGAGATAAGAAAAGACCATTTAACAGAAGAATTTCCTTGCAGTGAGGGTTGGCCAGTGTTTCAGTGGAGGCAATTTAATTTCTTCTGGACTGGCTACGTGCTGACTGATGCAAGCCCCCTCTTTGTGCTCTCCTGTGGCTGCTGACCTCACCAGCACTGGGCTGCTGCTGCTCCAGCGTGGCCGTGTGGAGCTGCTGTGTGGATTCAGTGACATGCAACACAGATGAAGAGCTGCCGTGCAGGACTGCTGGGGAAAGAAGTGACTTTTCCTTAGTGCTTTTTTGAGAGAGGTTGCACTGCCAGGCCCCTTCCATTGTACACACCAGAGCACGTAGCAACTGCTCAGGCTTTTGATCAAATGAAGAAATGCTGTCAGCCCCTTGAAGTTGGAACCAATAAGAGATACACAGGGTAGGAGAATACAAGCCCAGCCATGCACATCTCTACAAGTCAGAGGGAGGCTCTTCCAACTCCATAGACTTTTTGAATTAATTTAACTTCTAGACATCAAAAGGTAGAAAAAAATATAAACAGCCAGAACATATGAAAAAAGTAGTTGAATTATAAGAATGCATCATATTACAGTATTTTAATCACATTCCTGCCACACAGGGAGCCAGTCAGAAAATTCCCTAAGTTTTACAACCCATTTTATATACTTTGCACTTCAAACTGTTATATGAAACAACTGATATCCTGAAAAATGTTCCAAAAATAAGATCAGGAAGTGAACTTATGTACTGGGCTTTGGAGCTCAGCAGTGGGAAGAGGTTTGTTGATATTGCTGCACCTCAGGTCAAATTTTTAGGAGCAGTAAAAATGGTTCTCGGAGCTCAATGAGTATTATTTGCCTACAACTTGTATGTGATTTTTTTTCTTACTTGCCTTTGCAGTACCCTCTCCTCTCTTCTGTCCTAGTGTCTCTGTGCATATAACCTCAGCAATTTTTTGACCACATCACACAGATCAGCTCCTTTTCCATTGTACCTGCTGCTATTTCTCAGCTCCCCTGTAGCTCGCTCTCCACTTGTTGGGCTCTTTTACTTCTCTTGTCTCTCATCTCCCAGATCTGAACTGCTGGGATGTGCAGACACCTGGGTTGCTACCATTATATCCATACTATGGACTGATCTCACATCACACCTTTTCCTCAGCCATCAGCTGTATTTTGGGGGACTAGTCTGTATTAAAAATTCTCTACAGTCTTTTGCTGGTCCTTATATGCCACTACCATCACATAATTCCTTTGTATCAATTTACCATAAACATTTTTAATTTAGCATGAGAATCTATTGCCTTGTAACTCCTCCAATCTAAAAGGAAAAGCATGTTCAGCTCCTTGTCACACGTTAAAACCTGTTTTCTTTTCTATCTATAATTTTTACTAGCATCAAATTAAATAACTTCACTATTCAAGTTGGTGCCATTCAGGGATATATTTTGCATGAAAGGCACAAATCAGAGTTAATTTACAAAGTCCAATATGGTATTCTCATCTTGAGTTTGGACTCTGTCAGAGACAGAAGCATACACCAAAACCTCTCATGATATCTTGTTACTATGGAAACAGTGATGCAGAACAGTTATGGGTGGAGATCTGTGACATTCGAAAGCACAGTATAAAACTGATATACTCCATAGCCTGCATTTTTATTCATCCTTAGTGCTGTATAATAGCATAGCATAATAGTTGTGATTGTTATCTTGCTCTTGTGTATAGCCAAGTAATATCATGTAGAAGAGGAAAAAATAAAAGAAAGGAAAGTTTGAGACTGAATAGGGTATAAGGAATCAGCCCTTCTGCCACTGATTTATTGTATGTCTTTGGAAAATACTTTTGAGCAAATCAGTGTGTGTCTCAGTTCCCCAGCTGTAACATGCCCTCTTTTTCACTCTCCTCTTGTTTTCTTTATTTAGGTAACAAAGTTTTTAATGTAAGAATGTTTCCCACTGTGGTTTTAGAGTTCATGGCACAATTTTGGGAAGGGTTTAGTTAAGCAACAGCAGTACAGAAAAAAGACATAATAGATCTACTGTAATAGAGCTATAAAATACTCTGTGGTGGTACAAGCAAAGCCTAGTCTATAAACAAATTTTTTTACATGGTAGATGACATTCATTCTAGGGAGCTGGAATGGTCAGTGGAATAAATATTTATGCCCTATAGAAATAACTAAGAAGAAGAGAAGGTGATAATGCAATGTGATATGTAGGCACAAAGAATAACACTGCATTCTGAAGAGAAGTTTGTGTGCAGGAAAACTCATCTGTGTTTTCTAATTATAAAAATTGGTCTCATGGCAGAACATCATTTTCCCCTACACAATTTGCCATGCTTTTATCTCTAGGTCATCCTAATTTCACTACCACAACTCCTGTAACTGACTTTGAACATGGAGAAGGTCTTTCTAATTTTTTTTGTTGCAAAAACAGATTTTGTCAATTGAAGCTTCCTGTTGGAGCTGGTGGTTGAATGTTCTCTTTACTAAGTAAGATATTAATTGAGGTATTTGTTTATTAGTATTACTATTTAGTCTTCCTCATAGATTTTGTTTTTCTAGTGAAGTCCCTAGCTAGCAGATAGAGAATTTTTTTAGTAAGAGAGAGTAATAGAAAGAATATTTCCTCAATGAATGATTATGTTTATTGTTTACACATTTGCACGGGAATGCCTGGAAAGTGTAACCACAGGCCAAGCTGCATTTTGCTAGATGCACGAGACCAGCTACTGTGTTCCAATGATTCCAACTTAGAAATTACAATACCAAAGCAGGGTAGAATGGAACAAAAAAAGGGCATTTGAACTTCAGCCTCTCACTTGTCTTGCTACTGTTAGTTTACATGAGGTGTGTGCCAGATTTGTGTTTTCCGTGCTGATAAGCCTTCATCTCCAATTACTGGCAGCAATTCTGAAACTACAATCTTTGAAACACTTCAGCTGCTTTCTCCTATGGCAACTATGAATGAACAGATGACTGATGGTTAAAAGGATTTTTGCCTACATAAAGGTGCTTTGTTACCTTGAATTCAGGAGAGACCTTACTATCTATACTAATTTCTTAATTTAGACTGCCTGTTATTTCTCATGGTGTGGAGTGCTCCCCAGCTAGTAGATTGTTGGCCATGCCCAGATTCTTCATTCCTGGAAGAGAGTCAGAGCACTTCATGTTCTTGCATCCCCCATCCCATTTCCTCTTCTGGTGGAACTTTTGTTTTAAAAATATGTAAAATTTTTTGACAATCAATGTAAAAATGGGCAGCTGTGTTGCTTTGTTTTAAGTGGCTGTCATACCTGTTTAATTATGATGGCTATTTGTCTCAATATCAGCATCCAAAATTCTTGGAGGAAGTCCAGCTCAGCTTTCTTAGAATCAAAAATCTATAGATTTCTGATGTAATACACAAGAATAAATCCTAAATGGGAGACTGATAAGGTCAGTGTGGTGAGGCTTGGATGAAGGTGTGATATGATATGCAGAAGTAAGTTTGGTTAAGAAAAGTTCTCATGTTTGGGGTATGGGATCAGTCTATTACTAAGTCTGATGCTGTCCTGCACACCTAAAAATTGTCCTTGGCACTGTGCTTTAGATGTAGATAAATATTAATTTTTAAATTTAGTACAGTAGCTAATTTGTCACAGGAGAAGGAATTGGCACACTAGTGTGTTGTAAATGATCTATCAAATAAATTACTTCACTAAGTGAAGGACAATATATTCTTTTACAAATTTGTTTTGTTATCAGGGAACCTAATTCTCCAAGAACAGGAGAATACAGCAATACAGCAGTATTATATATATCTTCTGAAGTTTGTAACAAAAGTTAGTTTATACAGGTTGTTCTAGCCCTTCCACACTGGCCCAAATCCTTTGTACTGGTCTGCCACACAGCAGCAGTTCTTCATCTCCTCTAATTTCTAGTATCTTAATGTTAGACATCTAGATTGAGCCAACTGAGCTTCTTTTGAACTACCTTAATTTCAGAGTCTGTGCTTTTAAGTGGATGAGATGAATTCCCACACCAGCCCTCATTACAAAAATGTTTATGTCGTATGCTTGCTTTGTATGTATATTTACAGATATCTGAAATGTAAGGGAAACCTAATGAAACATATTCTTTGCTCATTCTGCTAAAATTTGTTAAATGATACCCTGGGATAATGCAGAGACATGATTCCGATATTGTTAGAAATTATTTTTAAATAAAAAACTTTGAATGGATATGGTTTTCTTAATGGCTCATGTTATGATCCTGAAAAAGGCCATGAACTCTAAGCAATTCTACTGTCCTGAATGTAAGTAAAATGTAATGCCTGGAGTGATAGGAGAATGTCTTGATTTAGAAAAAGCTGAGAGGCAGAGATTGATGTGTTTATGCACTATGTGTTCAGCACTTGACATGCTTGCTGATGCTTTAATATGAAACCTCACCATATACTCTTCATCTTCTGTCTTCTTTATTGCTGGGAGATAAATTTCCAATAAAAGGTTAGGGAATGCATTTTTGCTATTGAGCTCCCAGTTGCTGTGTCAGCAATACAATCTACTTGGCATTGATTCTGCTTTCAGCTGCAGTAATTGTAATTGAAAGAAAAAGAGAGTAACTTTGGTGGATTCAGAGCAAAATTGTATGACTGAGCTCCTGTAGCAGGGCCTACTCTGCAAGAGGCCAAGCTTCATCTCAGTCTCAGAGTATCCATTCTGCAAGAAGTGACCTGGTCTGTTTGGTGCTGGATGATTTCTTGCACTTGATCCATCTTCACAAGTAAGAGCTTGGACCAACACCACTTTGCAGAGGAGTTGCTGACTCTTCCTCTCCAGAGACCTGTGGAGTTTGAGCAGAGCAAGTCTATCAGTGGAGCATTAAGAGACTGATTGCTGTAGCAGTCTCAGATTGAATCTCAGTGTCAAAGGATCCATATGCTGAATGTTTCTGCAGGGCGTTTCAGCGGGACTCAGGAAATGCCATATTTATTCATTTATGTGGTTTTCCCATCCTCTTGGCTTAGATTAAAACCAAAGACATCTGTCTATCCTATCTCCCAAAATGTTGTCTTATTTCACAGTGGCAGAATGCAAAAACTTGTTGACATAAAATACAATATAATTAATTTAGCCACTTGAATGATAACATAAACATCACAATTGTTCCTTCAGAACATGGTAAGAGTTATGACAGGCTTGGAGAGGGGGAGGATGAAAATAGACTAATGAATAGCCTGTATTTGAATCTAAGCTTCTGTGAGAACCCACAAAGATCAGGCAGATGCCATTACTTAAGAAGAGTTTGTTCTACCAAGCCTGTGGTAAATGGCCACCCAAAATCCATGCAGTTCTAGATTTCAAGTGCAATGGTAGAGATGACTCTTTGGGGCAGGCCAAGAATGAGCCACGGGGTTCTGAGACTTAGCTAACCTTACTAATAGCTGCTCCAGAGGAAGGCTGGAGTCTGACAGGGCTGCTGTGATAATTTTCCCATGCTAAGCACTCACCTCATTTTTCTCTCAGGTAATAGATGTAATGCCTTTTGAGCTTTTGCAAATCCATAGCACTTCATTACCAGACCAGGGCTTTGGTGATTAATTTGTTGTAGCAATGAGGTGCTGCCTGAAAAAGGACTTCTGAGGAGCAAAGCAGCCCAAGCAAGCAGCATTTGACCTTGGAAGTTTTCTTTTGTCTCTCTGGTGTTCTATTCATGTTGCTGGTCTGGCAGGAAATTAAGAGAAATCCAGTGATAAACATGAAAAGTAGAAAGACTAATAGTCTTGAAAAAAAAAAAAAAGTGACTGTTCTTTATAGTATCTGGGAAACTTTGGGACCTATGTTTTTATGGACATAAACAGATTCTTAAGACTTTATATTTTAGCTCATTGAGTTGAGACAGGTGAGTCTTACACAGTGGTACTTTCAATGTCTCTTCAAAGAGCATTGCTTTACCTTGTTATATTGTCTTTTGAATTCCTCTACACAAAATTATGTCAATTCTGAGGCAATAACTTTTTGCAAGGCACTAAAGTCATGATATTCAGATCATTTTGCAATAGCAATAGCTCAGCAAAGTACAGAGGAAATGAAAAGTTGAGTTGGCTCTTTGACATTGAATTGTGCAAATGGATTGTGTTAAATTCCTGTGTTGGAGTAGGAAACAATTTGGAACAATAAGAGTTTTGGCTAATAAAGAGATTATAATTATTTCTGTATTTAGATAAAAGTATAGTCTGTTTCTTTAGGATACAGAAACTTTCAGGTGTTTCACAGTGTGTCTGAGAACAGCAACAAAGAAAGGACCAATTTAATTAAGAGGGAATTTATGTTTTATTTCAGTGGAGTTGTAAAACAAATTTCACTGACCTTATACAAGAGCAGTCTTTGAAGGGCAAACTTTGTTCTCCTCCCTCCCTGCACTAACCTCTTGAAGAAGTCATTAAATATTCATTCCAGCAGTTATTTTTTCTCCTGTTTAGACTGTTTTGCCTTCTTGCAGGTGAGAATTCTAGTACCAAGAGTAAACCTTTTATTTGTGTGTGTGGCACTTCCACTGAATAGTAATGAATGGAGAGCACACTGAATGGCAAGCTAAAATTTATTCTGGATCGTAGGTTCCTGGGCCTTCCATTATTCTTTACTGTAATCATGTCCTGCAGTTGTTTTCATGCTATGGCTTCATTTGTGTGCCACGTGCCATCAGGGTGACACAGAAGCTGTGACTCAAAAGACCTCTGCTATTACCAAACAAAATTTTAAGCAGAGAATAAATAGAAAAGATAAGTTGCAGACCTGCTTTAAAATATAGATTTTTCATGTATGGTTGTGCTCCTTGGTTTCCCCTGGATGTGGGGAATTACGAACATGGGGTGAGAAAAATCTGGTGTAATCTACAATCAAATGTAAAGTGAGAGAAAAACCTCTTATGAGGTTCTCAGTCAACATTTTAAAATTAAGTCTTAATATATGTGTACTTAAATGCTTTCATGGACCAAGCATTGAAT
>VZTN01006069.1:0-18347 GCA_013400515.1 Erpornis zantholeuca
GTCTCTTAGGGGAAGAACCTGCTCCAGTGTGGGTTACCATGGACTCCAATCCCTTGGAGGGTATTTCTACCTCTGGAATGGAGCACTCATTCTCTGACCTTGTTCCTTTCCCTCAGTGTTTATTTTCTTATCTTAAATACATCTTCATAGAGATGTCACAAATTCTATTGATTGACTCAGTTGTGTCCTGTGGTGGGTAGATGTCAGATGCCAGATGTCCACTGTGTAGCCATTGTGTAGCCAGATGTGGCCAGCTGTGACCAGCGTGGGACAGCTCAATGCGTCCTGAAGGCAGATGTCACATGTTCAGTCCCACACCCCTCTTCTACCAAATCCCTGGCCTTTATACTAATTACAGTCTTATTTCCTTCTGTTCTCTTATCAAAACTGGTTTTTAAGAATCTTTTTCATAAGGCAGCCTCACATGACTGAGCTCCAGTGTAATACCTAAAGCTACTTTGGCCTAGACATTTGAAAAGAAGAATAAAAGAGATGCACTGCAAAATCAAAATATAGTTGCCCATGGGAAAAAAAAACCCCACAGCAGCAAAAAAAAGAGAAAACCTAGGGTATTACAGAATTTTTTTGTAAACACACTTTTAATGTAATTAAACATATTTTCCTAATTTTCTGTTTAAGACCTTGCAAACAAGGAAGGGTGTNGTATTTTCAATATTAACTTATTTCCACCAACCACCACATCACAGGAACTAGTGTCAGAGAAGAAAGGAAGAGAAAAGAAGAAATAAGAAGAAATAAGAAGAAAGAACAAGAAAGAAGAAGAAAGGACAAGAAAGGAGAAGAAAGAACAAGAAGAAATAAGAAGAAAGAAGAAGAAGAAAGAAGAAGAGGCTGACACCCAAAAAATCTGCATTTTTGTCTCTATGTAATACATAGAGCAAGATCCTAAAACTACAACAAAACTCTCTGTGGTGCACTAAACAAAAATCTTTTCACCTCTTTGGTGCATTCAGGTTCTCCCAAAAGAGGAGGGAGCTTCTCCAAAAGCCTAGGTCTCTGGCTAGGCCACTTTTGAGGAGCTCTGGGGATATAAAGAAACCACCAGAGCAGCAGGAGAAGCTTCCAGACTTCCCTGGACTCTGACACAAGGGCCTTTAAGGCCTTTAATTTTTTTTAAAATTGATTTATACAGAAAGAATGAGATATGCTGAGGTACATGAAACTGTGGAAAGCTCTCATCTTCATCAAAGTACATAGTCATGTGAGTTATGTTTGTTACTTTCTTTAATAGGCAATTTTAATCATGAAAGGCATTCATTTACACAATATTTTAAAGACATTGGTAAACAATAACCAATGTGATTAAAAAAGAAATTTCAATAAGAAATTTCAATTAGAGGAGAATCAAAATGTTTCCCTACCTAGGTTGTGGTGTCATAAGCCACTTATTCTTGCTTGTCTGGTCATCTGTGTTTCAGCACTTCTTTATATTCACTGAGAGTTCCTTGTCTTGATGTTTTCTTGTTGCTTTGTTAAAACCTCCCTTTGAGTCAGAAACTGTTGGCTGAAGTAGAACAAAAGCTTCTTTGGATCTTCTTGAAGCAGCTGCTTCAATGTTTCTTGCCACCAGTAATCCTCTTTTGCTGTTTCTAAAATTAGTTGTGCTTTTTTACTCCTTCCATTTGCAGTTCCTTTTGGTTGATGTTTTCTGTTGGTTACTTTTTGCACTCCATCATTTATGTATGAATCCATAATATTATCTAAGTGGACAGAGGGATTAAGTTAGCTTCACAGCATCTGGTTTTACTGACTGGCATACACAAACTTCCATCTTCTTTATGTCAAGCATTCCCAGATTCAGAAAAAGCTTTCAGACAAAAATAATTCTTTATTTTCTGATAGTTAGACATTACTTTAAACACCTATAACTGCTATCTTTTTAGATCCATTATCCTTTTCCTCTCACTCTCTACCTTTGCCCTCCCTTAAAGCTCTGGAAGGTTTCAACAGTAGTCCTACAGTTGCTATACATTTCACTTGTGAAATCAATTTCTTAACTGATTTTGTTTCCTTCCCCTTTCCCCCAGGGTTTGTTTAGCCTTGTTTAAGCTATGTGCAAACTCATGTTTCCACTTTGAACAAAATAGTATCAAATATGTAAATTCAGCGCACAAACACATTTGCTATCCATTAAGAATCTTTACTTATAGGAAAATACAGATGAAACTATGAAATATATCCATGAGCATTTCAGAATAGGATAAAATTTAGTTGTCCTGCTCATATTTAAAAGCGTGAAAATGGTTAGTCTCCCTCATACTTGACAGCCAACTATGTGGAGTTTAGGTTGGATAAATGTGAGCACCTTGAATGTGGGATGAAATACGAAGAAAAAGATGTTGAAAAGTTTCTTTTTGCTCTGCTTGATTTTCTATTGTTACTTTCTTTTTCTTTCTGTCACTTTGTTTATGAATAGAAATGTATCTTCATTCATAAATTATTTATGGAGTTATCTTTTCTTAAATTTTTTTGTTGGTTTTGCTTTCAGAAAGAATGTAAAGCAATTGCCAATCAGGTAAAGAACAATAGTACTAAGCTGCCTTACAACATCATGGCTAGAGTTGCCAGAAGGGAAAAACTGTCTTTATCACTTTTCAAAACATTTGGAAATTTAATCAGATTTTGGAATTCATTCCTTATCCCAAAAGCTATTGCAATAAACAGTACACTGTACTAGCACTGAAAGACTAGTGGTTGTAACAGAGACATAGGTAAGGTTTTTGTTTGGACACCTATAGGTATCTACATACCCATTAAAGCTGGAGAGCTGTGAAGCACTGTACCTGTGTATATGTGCACTGATGAATCACTGAAATCACCCAGGGTGCCCAAGATATTTCTGTGGCCGTGGCAGAAGTGCAGAAGCTCTCTGGCAGATAAATCACAGTGTTACCAAGATATATGTTATGAAGGTTCAANTATATGTTATGAAGTTACAAAATTTCTCCAACTCAAATTATGAATGGATAACTGAGCCTTCCCCATACCTTGCTAATCCTGCCAGTGTGGCTTGCATAGTGATTCAGCTGACTGCATGGTAGGGTTTGGGTAGAGGTGCTCTAGAGTAGAAGAGACATCTGCATGGTGTTGGCAAGTTAGAACTTACAGATCGCGTGGTATGTTTAGCATCTCATACCTAAACACTACTCAGACATTTGCTCCCAGGGAGACAGTGGAGAGATTCAAAAAAAAGGTAAATCTCATGGACTGAGATAAAGCCAATTTAACAGGACAGAAAAGGATGGGAAAGTAGTAATAATGACTAAAGAGTATGCAAATCTAGTGATGCACAAAGCAACTTGCCACCTGACAGCAAATTTCCTTCCAGTCCCTGAGCAGCGGTTGCCACCTCCCAGACAAGTTCCCTCATCCCCTGTTTAGCATGATGTTATATGGTATGGAACAGTCCTTTGGCCAGTTGGGATCAGCTCTTCCAGCTGTGCTCGCTTTCAGCTTCTTGTGCACCCTCAGCCTCCTTGCTGGCAGAGCAGCATGAGAAGCTGAAAGGTCCTTGATTCGTGGTGAGCACTGCTCGGCAAGAACTAAAACATCTATGTGTTATTCTCATCCTAAATCAAAACATGGCACTATAACAGCAACTAGGAAGAAAACTCACTCTATCCTAGCAAAAGCACCACTATTGGCAGTTATTTCTGATACTGTGCATGCATCCAGAGAGATCAAATTTTAAAATATTAATTAAATTTTTTTTACTTCAAGTAAGATCATATTTCATTTTAAAAAGTCAATAGAACTAACATTAAACATTGAGACATGATAGTCTAATGTTTAATTAGATAAATTGTTATTTACTTCTGGAACAAGTGTTAAGTAATGCAGTAAAGAGTCCTTTCCATTTTAATGATTTAATGGATGCATCTTCTTAATTTCATATTTGCCTTAAAGAAAAACCTCTGATATTTTAGGGGCATTCAAAAATTCTAATATCTTTCTGTTTCATTTACTACTCTACCTACTCCTCTTTATTGTTTACAAAAGAGCAAATGACAGTATTTTATGTACTACTGACTGTAAGTAATTCCAACTCCTCTGCAGAAGACAAGAAAAAAGTACTGAATTACTCTTTATTTCAATTTAGGTAATGCTTATAAAGCATTTTATTTGCTTGGGTCACTTTCGTTGAAAGGTCAGGAATTTATAAATTGAAATGAAATACAAGATTTCAAACAACTCTAAAAATCTAGGAGAATGTTATATTGAAACTATAAAATCCATGGGTAATATGAAGGGAAAAGATTTATTTAAACATCAGTGTGGTTTTAGTGATCCTATTTTTATATAGGTACATATATGTATATACATATACATGAACATGTATATATAAAAATATATCTATTTATAATATATATATCGATATAAGATTAAATATTTTAAATAAATATATAAAAATGTATAGCATATTTATATTTATATTTTTGCCTATATTAATGAATATCTGTACATATATGCATATGTACTTTATACATCTATTAAAAATATTTCATCTAAGCAAATCCACTAAAATTCAAGGAAAATTAGCAAGGAAAATAAATTTTCTATGGCAGTTGAAAATGTCTATTAATAGTACATAAACTCTAGAGTGTATAGGACCTTAAAAATACTTCATTTTGATAAGGTCAAAACATTAAAACATTAACCTACACATCTGTATGCTTCATAGCCACCAAACAGTGTAATATATTGCACTGACAATCTGTTCATGCCAGGATGATAAAACAACTGAAAGAAAAACCTGGAATAAAACACTTGTTTACATTCAGAATATCTAGTGGTATTGAGATTAAATGTTGGAACATTTTGTTTCCTCTTGGAAAATTGTTGACATGCCAACATTCTCATAATATGCTTGGGATTTTTTATAAAATTATTTCTGTTTTTCTGCTGTGAAAATTATTTCACAATAATTGAAAGCAATAAGCCATTCCAGTCAGCTTATTAATGGTTTTGACCATTATAAAGTTTACTGTACATTAAAGGAAACAAACCTGTTGTGGTCTAACTTTAGAAAGCAGATTTTAAATGTCAAAATTAATAGTGTCATTGACATGAGATGCATTGAGTTAATTTCTGCTGGAAGATTTACTCCCATTTCCTTCTCTCCCTCTTCTCTCACTCAGCTTCAACTTTTTTTTTAGTTCTAGGAGGTAATTTTACGATTTGGAGTACAATTAGGGTACACAGACACAAGGAAAGAAATCATTTTGATAAGAAAACGACAGGCGGATAAAGAGAACTAGATAATGAAGTAACTGAACATGGGATTTTTTGTCTACCCTCACACTCATATTTTCCCATATACTTGCTAAGCAAACTGCATAAATTATTATGCAGAAATGTCTTTTCTTTCTATCTTTATTCTCTTTCTCCTAAATCGGGAATTGTTCGTTATTTAGTTATTGAGAACACTTGCATTTGTGAGAGAAAGCATATCCTCATAGCCTTGAGGTTATAGCGGCGGAGTAGTTATTTAATTTTAGTTTTAATGGTAATTTTATGAACTGGCTAGGTGTATGTTGAAGCATAAAATATGTGAAATATAGATGCTGTGCTCTTTAAATGCTCCTCCCTGGTCTATTATTTGAAAAAACTAATCACACCATATGCATGAACTGAATGATATGCTGGATAACCTCCTGCCTAAAGATAGGAAAGTTATTATTTTTACAACAGAAAAAATAAATCCAAAATTCTGCCTTGTAATATGAATATGGAAGTGACCCGTGCAAGATGTTATGTCAGAAGTTATTTCTTAGTGTTAAATGAGATGATACCGTTTTTACTCATTCCCAGTATAGATAAGGTTCAGGACATTTGACATTACTTTTGACTTTTGACATTTGAATTGACTTCAAAATTAAGTCTAAGATTATCTAATTCAAGGTAAAAATACCTTTTGCAAACTATCCTCCAGTAAATAAGGAGTCAAGTCCATTTAATGAGAAGTTAGTCTTTTAATGACTGCTACTTCAAGTCAAAAATTAAATTTTCTGAACTACTTTTTTAATTACCACTTTCTCCACTTTAGTTCTAGTGAATGTATCCCTTTATACTTTAAAACATTGGCTGCTTTATCTGTGTACTGTATCAGTAGCAGTATGAGAAAGCTGAAAGGATTAATTTTTTTTCCCCATTCACAAGCACCAGGAAATTATTAAACATACATCTCTGTTCAAAAAAGTGTTTTCACTTAAATGCAGCTGAGGCAAGAAACCTTGCATGCTAGTAAATATTATTCTATGAAATTGGTTAATGTGCAAAATCACTAACTAGTACCAAAGAGATTCTCAGTTATGTAATTTCTTTAGATTTTCATTATGTGAAATTTCAGTACTATCCATATTTAAAAGAAAACATTGTAAAAGTCCCCGGAGAACCATGGTGGTCAAACCTTCTAAGTCTGTCTGAAAATTGTCAGAACAAACATAGAATAGCAGTGTGAATACTAAAGTGTTTCTAGCATTGATGTTTGTTGTTTTGTGTGTTTTCTTCTAATGTACTTACTTGCTTTATTTTATAGATGCAAAATGTATATTTTTTTTCTGGATCCAGTCAATATGAACATTGTTATACCTTTTCAGAAAATGAAATTACAGAGAGGCAAATAAAGTGGTTAGAGTGGAGAGTGAAGGATTGTGAGAGAAAGATTTAGCTGACAAGATGGGCAATAACAAAGGGATTGAACCTGGAGGAATTCTGTTGAATAATTATGACTTATTATATGGTTCATACCCTGGTTGGAATAACAGTCAGCCAGGACAAATCTCTTTTTCAGGCTGAACAGTCTGAATTCTCTCAGCTTTTCTTCATAGGAGAGGCCCTCCATCCATCTAATCATTTCCATGGCCCTGCTCTGGACCTTCTGTAGCAGGTCTATGTTCTTCCAGTGCTGAGGCCCCCAGCTCTGGACTCAGCACTCCAGATGAGATATCACAAGGGCAGAGCAGAGAGGCAAAATCACCTCCCTTGCCCTGCTGCCCACACTGCTTTTGATGCAGCCGTGGCTACAGCTGGCCTTCAGGGCTGCAAGTGCACATTGTTGGGTCATGTCCAGCCTCTCATCCATCAGCACCCCCAGGTCCTTGGCAGGGCTGCTCTTGATCCATTCATCTTCCAGGCTGTATTGATGCCAGGGCTTGCCCTGAGCCAGGTAAAGAACCTTGAACTTGGCCTTGTTCAATGTAATGAGGTTCTCATAGGCCATTTCTCAGGCTTGTCCAGGTCTCTATGAATGGCATCCCATCCCTCTGATGTTTCAGCTACACCACTTGCCTTCTCATAGTCTTCAAACTGTCTGAGGGTGCATTCAATGCCTCAGTTTATATCATTGATGAAAACACTAAATAATACTGATCCCAGTACTGACCCCTGAGGGAAACCACTTTTCCACAATGTCTGTCAGAACACTAAACTCTTGACCATTACCCTCTGGACACAACTGTCCAAGCAATTCATCATCCATTAAACAGTTCACCCATAGAATCCATTTTTCTTCACTTTAGACAGAGGGATGTTGTGAAGGACCTGGTCCAAGGCTTTGCAGAAGTCCAAATAGATGGCATATGGCCCTTTCTTGATTGATGCAGTTGGTACATCATAGAAAGCCACTAGGTTGATTAGAGAGGACTTACCCTTGGTGAAGCTGCGCTACTGTTTCAAATCACCTCTCTGTCATCCATGTGCCTTAGCACAGCTTCTAGGAGGATTCTGTTGCATGGTTTTCCCAGGCACAGAGGTGATGCTGACAAGCTCATAGTTCCCAGGATCCTCCTTTCTACCCTTTCTAAAGATAAGTGAATCTTCCCCTTTTCCAGTCACCTGGGACTTTGCCTGACTGCCATGACTTTTCAAGTGTAATGGACAGTGGCTTGGCAACTACATCAGCAAATTCCCTCAGGACTCTGGGACACAGCTCATCAAGTCCCATAGACTTATGTATGTTTATGTTTTATGTCATGAACCTAAACTCCAACAGTGTAAGGGACTTTGGTCTTCCAGTCTCTGTCTTGAAGCCCTTCCACTTGAAGGGTGTGGGAAGAGGATTTCCCACTGAAGACTGAAGCAAAAAAGCTTGGAAATAAAATTATGATATCTGTTCATCAATCCTATTGTCAGAAATATCCACAAGCTCTTATGCCCTAATTTATTCAGTATACTAAGGGCACTCCACAGTCCTCAGGCCCATTCTTAGAATGCTTAGGAAAGCACACCTTAGTGCTTTTCTACCTCAGTATTAGGGAAAGAGTAGAGGACAGAACAGAAAACATGCAGGTGTATAAATCAACCTTCACCTCGACTCCAGTTGTTGCTCTGGCATCTCAGTATTTCTGAAGAACATAGAAAAGTTGAAGAAAGTTCAGAGAAAGCAAAGATATCAGACACATTGATAAGTTTCTGATTGAAAAGTGATTGATCTCTATAGGAACCTGCAGCTTGGGAAATAAATATGTTTGTGGGAGGAGGGGAGATACACAGATGCTAAAGTTATGAATCACCATTGGTATATTTAATAGATCTCTTTTGGATGTCAGAATTGAAACACATACTTCATAGTGATTTACTCAAAGTTACCAGAAAGTTGCCAGTGGAATAAGTCTTTTGAACCTTAATCCAGGGCAGATGGAAGCTAGGTAACACTAACCCTTCCACTTTTCACAAAGCTGGTAGAATTGTTTAGATAATGCTGGTTTAGTTTATAGTTCTGCCTTGGTACACTATGATATATAAAAATATTTGTGAAGAGAATCTTTGTCTTGAAGGACATATATTCAAATATAATCAGGCTGACTCCAATTCAAAAGGGGAGAGGGAGACTGACTTTGTGAAAGTAAAACAAACTCCTACTTTTTCTATTTTTCTTCACCTGTGACTTCTTTTCCTTCTTTTCTCAGTTAATAGTAAACTTGGGATTAAAAGCCATACCTTTTAATTCCTAATATATATGTCTAATGTATAGGTGTAAAAGGCAGATAATGTACACAGATTTGTAATTGAAGATGTAAGAAGTAAAGATTCTTAATTTGTATACATCATCATGGTGGGTAGTTTGGCTTTTCACAACAGATGTATAAGGCTCACATGTTTAAATAATATTTTTCCCTAGAAAGATCTCAAAACGATATAATTTAAGCAAATTAATGATAAAAATATTATAGTTTTGAAAGAAATTTAAATTATAATAGAATGACCTTCTGTTTGTTGAAGACATTGGAGCACACTCTTTTGACACTTAGAGCAAAACACTCAGTAGTACATAAGCTAAGAATCATTCAAATTCCCAGTGACCCTAGGGGGAAATTATGAATATTAACCACCCTGAAAGAAAATTACAGAATCACGAAATGGATATCATAGAATCATGGAGTCATAGAATGGTTTGGGTTTGAAGGGACCTTAAAGCTCATCTTGTTCCAAACCCCTGTCATGGTCAGGGACACCTTTCACTAGACCAGATTTCTCAGAGCCCTATCCAGCTTGGCCTTGGTAATGTTAGAAGGGACCACAGTGGAATTATCTGGGCCAACTCCCCGCACAAGCAGGATCATCCTAGAGTACATTGCAGAAGATTGTGTCCAGATGGTTCTTGAATATCACATATTCATCCTTATACTGCTTGTGGAGGCTATCACAGTCATTTTTGAGTACATAATTAATATTTAAATATCCCATGGTCTTTGTACAGAGGCAAAATGTCTCTTTTTGGACTCAACTTTGTACTCACTTTTTCTAGAATTAATGTGATGTGGGGTTTTATTTGTTTATTTGTTTGTTGTTAGGGGATTTTTATTTATTCTTTCCTCAGGGAGTAAATTCACTACTGAAAACTCTTATTCACTACTATCCAGCAACTTTTTCCTACATGTGAAAGATGTTACTTTGGAATTCTGTAGAATCTCTAAAAAACTCTGCCTCTGTAGACATGGTCATACCATTCAATTTAGATAAAGTCAATATCAAGTAATAACTGTAAAACTGCTGACAGTTCTGAAAGTGGCCAAATTCTAAGATTCTAAGATTCTTTCAACCTCAACCATTCTGATGAAGTCTGAAATGCTCAGAAATTATGAGAAACAAGTTTTCCCAAAATTTAACATTTTTGAGTTCTATCTGCCAAGAAGTGTAAGAAGTAGCCAAAAACTGCTGCTGTTTTTGAAAAATCACAGAATCACAGAATTTTAAGGGTTGGAAGAGACCTCTGGAGATCATCCAGTCCAACCCTTCTGCCAAGGCAGGATCACTTACAGCAGATTACACAGACGAACATCCGGGTGGGTTTTGCACATTTCCAGACAGGGAGACTCCACGACCTCCCTGGGCAGCCTGTTCCAGTGCTCTTCCACCCTCAATGTAAAGAATTTCTTCCTCATGTGGAGGTGACACCACTTTAAGTTTATGGCCATTGGCCCTTGTCCTGTCACTGGGCACCACAAAAAAGAGTCTGGCACCATCTTCTTGACACCTGCCTTTGAGATGTTTATATGTATTGATGAGATTCCCTCTCAGTCTTTTCTAAACTAAACAGCTCCAGCTCTTGCAGTTGCTCCTCATGAGAGAAATATTCCAGACCCCTCATCATCCTTTTTGGCCTCCACTGCACCCTCTTCAGTAGGTCCTTGTCTTTCTTGTACTGAGGAGCCCACAACTGGACACAGCACTCCAGATGTGGCTGCACTAGGGCTGAGTAGATGGGGAGGATCATGTCTCTCGATCTGCTAATCACACTCTTCCTGTTAAATGGCAGCACAGCCTTCAGGTGTATCAGTCACTCCACCCAGTTTCATATCATCAGCAAACTTGCTGAGGGTACATTCAATCCCTTTATCCAGATCATTGATAAACAAGTTGAATAAGACTGGACCCAGTATTGATACCTGGGGATCATGACTGAGTACAGGCCTCCAGCTGGATTCTACTCTTCTGATCACAACCCTCTGAGCTCTGCCATTCAGCCTGTTCTTGGTCCACCTCACTGCCCATTTGTCTAACACACTTTTCCTGAGTTTACCTACTAGGATGTTATGTAAGACACTGTCAAATTACCGTGGTTTTAGATGTGCCAATGTATCTTTTTCCTGTAGAAGTTGTCTTTGTGAGCATTTCTCTATGCAACATAAAGGTGAGGAAAGATACTTGCAGTAACAGTTATTTTGGACATTAGGAACCATTTTGGCTATTGAACAAGAACACTATAATTGTTATCATTGTATTGTGGTGCAAAATTGCCTGAAATGCTCACTAAGGCAATGAATATGTAATCCTTACAATGATTTTGAAATTTTAGTGTGTAAGCATTTACCTTAGAACATCTTGGAATTGTTGGCTAAAGGATCACTGGGGTAATCTCTCAGGGAAAATTTTCCTCAGGCAAAGCTCTTGTTTTGCACTGGGTCCCACTTCATAGCTTAAAAGTTCACTAACTGCCCACTTGATGCTGACAGCACACAATGTTCTGCAGGAATAGCTTTATCTCTGTAAACTCTAGGTGGATTTTGAATCAGTTTTTATATTGAAGAAACATTTTTCTTTGCCAGAGAATTGTTTTCCTCCCACTTGGGACCTGATCTTTCTTTAAAAGTATTATTTTTTAGCCTGTCCTGACCTTTAAGTTAAAACCAAAAAATAAAAGACAGCACAGTTTCATTTTTAAATCATTCAACTTTGCTTTGCTTTATAATTAACATTTATTCTACTTAGAGATTAACTTTGTTTATTCTGAGTGAGAAATAAGGGAAAAATAACACTTTTTGTTAAATGTAATGCTCTGCTTTGCTTATAGGCATTTTTCATAGTGAATATGAGACAAGCACAGGCCAACAGCTCCCTGAAGGCTGGCGAGCTTGGGGATCAGGGTTGAGGCTGGCAGTGCAGGGCTTTTCAGCCAGTGCTGGTACCCCTGCCCCAGGGAGCAGAGGAGGCTGCATCTGGAGGCAGACCAATCCCTGGGCATTGGCATCTCCATGGAAAAGAGGACAGGCCAAGGCCAGGCAGGGACATTAGCCCTGTGGCTGGGTAGAGCAGGAGTGTGGGAAGATGGGGACAAGCACTGCTGGGGCACCACTGGGACAGGGAGTCATGGCTTCAGCCTTGGGGCCCTGGACCCATAGGCATGGGTGGGGGGGAGACCCAGGGAAGGCTGGGCAGGCCTGTTTAAGCCCAATAGAGCCCTCAGAAGTCCTGACAGCACTTCAGTTGTGTAAGATATATAGAAAAATAGTGTGTGTTTAGTGTACAAAACTTCAGACCAAAAGTTAGTTGGGTTGTAATGCATTTTCGTAATAAAATGTTAGCCACAGAATCTTGTTATCGCTAAAGGAAACACAATTTCTTGTTATTCTAATAAATGTTTTAATGGTCTGATAGTCTAAGTTATCTAATATAGAAAAGCATCAATAATAATAATAATAAAAATAATGCCCTTATAAAACTTAAGAATTGCCTTTCTACTCTCCTCTGTATTTCTTTTGTCTTATTTTCACCCTTTTCTTTGTGCCCCTTGGTGGGGATTACAAGGAATTGAGAGTGCCCAAGGATCTTTTAGGAGGAGTTTGACACTCTTGGACATGAAGAAGTGAGCTTCCTCTTCAGTCTTGGATGTCAATTATTCATTTTTTGTATATTTTCTTAATATAGTCTGCTTCTTTCTCATTGTTCTTTACTAAAATCTGGAAGTTGCACATTAGCTCCTCTCAGCCTCACTAAGTATGTTGCTTGCTATGTAGGGCTTATGTAGCTTTATCACATCATTATTGTATGCAGTATTATCAGAGCACAACATTCCTGAAATGCCACCAGGTCAAGAAATATTCACTTGACATCTCTGAATTATCAAAAATAGTGAAAACAACCTCAGACCAAGGCAAGCCTACATGGTGTCAACATAAATTCTGTGGCCTTGTATTACTGATGGCATGATTGTATTTACTAGGCCTCAGTCTCTGTTAATTTTGTGAGACATATGTAAGGTGAACAATGAAAAATACATGCTTAAGCATTAAGATTTGTATTCAAGATACCTTTTCTGCAACCTTGTCTACAATTTGCCAAATAAATGAACAAACTCTCTAAGGAGTTTACATTATTTCTAACAAGTACTAATCTCTTTAAAAATATATAATAATTTAAAAAATATATTAAATATATCAGCTATTAAAATAATCTTTCCTCTAGTGAAGATTACTATATAGGATAATTTATCATCTTAAATTAGCAATCTTTAGTAATAAGTTTAAGTCAAATAGCTTCTTGATGCTTAACAGTGGATTTAGAATAGAAAATTTGGGCATTTAGCCTGCTTAGGGCAAATATTAGTTAGACACTCAAGAGCAATGGTACAAACATTTCTTGCCATTAAGAATAAGTGAAAGAGATTATTACTGGGTTTAATATTCATTATTTTCCCATAGATCTGAACTTCATTGAAAATATTAAAAAAGGGAGTGTCAAAGTCATATCTATACATAATTCAAGCTTTAGCATTTATTGTTCTGTCTGAAACTGTATATTTGATTTTAAAAAGCCACTTTGTTTGCTTATAACACTGAACATATATTAGGCAACTAATACTAATGTTCCTCTGGGAGTAAGAGGAAAGTGAGAATTTAATTGTATTGAAAAGAAAATGAGAGCACTACAGTATGATGGTGTATCCATGGTGATACAAGAAACAGAAGTCAGAACCTTTAAGTGTATCTTTTTGATAAATGGTTGTTATATACATTGCAATGTACATTGTATAGTAATTATTCTTTCAGATTTGCCTATTCGATGTTATCCTATCCTTAAAAAGGGGAAATAGCACTCTTGCACTATGATTCACAAAACCAAATTAGAAAGAAAATAAATATGTAAGACAATATTTGCAAGGCTTTTTACTTGTCAAATACAATAAAGGTGCTCTTTTTAAGGCAAATAGATGTGAATACTTTCCATTCCCAGCATTATATCATTCATTGCATAGATTCCTGTAATATTGTTGAGAGTCTTGAAGAATTTTACATTGTATTGTTTGGGGTTTTTTTGTATCATTATATTTGATTACACAAATTTATGTTACATTGATGAATATCTCTTTTGAAAGAAAAGCAAAGTATGACTATATTAAAATAATTATTTTGTATTTCAAATCACTGCTTTCTCATTTACTAACATTCATTTGTGTTAAGTTTTGGTTTTGTTTTTTTATTTTTCTTACAAGTAACAGGCCTTTCAAAAAATGCTTTCTCACTTTAAGTAAACCAATGAAAACATTATCCATATGTGGGCATGTGTTGGGCATTTTCATAATTTTTTTCTATTGAAAAAACATATATTGCTGCAATAAAAGCTATTATTCGGACAGATATATGTAAGAAAAATGATAGCTCTCGGTCTATGTCCTGATATTAGTAGAAAGGAAATAAATCATGTTGAGATGTTTGGCATTTTGTCTGAATTTTCAGATTTCCAAATGTAATCAGTTTGATAATATTAAGTTGTGTAAATTTATCATAATTTCAGTATCTACTTAAAAATGTAAGGTTATCTTAAGTTTACTGAGAGAGGCGTATGAAAGATCATAGAGACATGCATTTGTGTGTACTGAAGAATGACATACCTCCTGCATCACTGAAAACTTCTGGCTGGTGCTTAATTGTCATTTTCGGACTGTTTTTGTATGTCTTACTACAGCAGTTGATTTACATGTAAAACTTTACATGAAAAATAGAGAAAAAGAGAAGAAAGAGATAACAATAAAAGATTGAAAAATAGAGAGCAGAAAAAGGACAAGTTTAAAAAAATCATAAGAGAACGTAATAGTGCAAAAAGGTAAATTCTTGTAACAAAAGGAAATAAAAATGAAATTCTGAATCAACCCTAATATTTGTGGACAGCATGAAAACAAAAGGAACCAGAAGGACTTTTTAAACTTCTGGCTAGATAACTTTTGGAGACTTTGCTATCTGTATAATTCCAGGGATCATTGCCTGTTTGAACTAAAGTCTAGAAATTTGTTTTCAACCATATCTTTTTCAGTCATGCATTTTCTTTAAAACTACAGTTTTATATCTTTTCTGAATAGCTGGGAGGTAAAAATAGGTTTTGTCAGAAGGGTGTTTTATGGGAGCCATTAATACTGATTTTATGTTCTAAAATATATGTTTATGTACCTGTTTCCTTTCTTTTCTATTAAAATTTGATCCTAAGAACAGGTAAAGATACTAGAAATTTATGAAGAATAAAAAAAGTTATTTTTTAAAATAATAAGTCTGGAATGGCATATGTTAAAAGAATCAAATAAGCTGCTATATCTACACAAACTTGAAAATTCCTTTAACAGATCCAGAACATATTCTTCTCATTAGGTTTCTAACTTTATTGGAAATTTTTTGCAAGCATCAGCTATTTAATGACAGAGAACATCAAAGAGAACAGTTAATTAAGATCGGAAAAAAAAACCATCTTCTTAATAGGATGCATGGGTCACTCCAAAACTAGTTAAGTATAGGAAGGTTTTAAGTAAGGCAGCAAAATAAGCCTTGACTAAAAGTCCTTGAACATCTGAAAGAAGAACGAAGATGGAATATAGTTATTATTCTTTTTAAAAATTCTATTTATAGTTATAACTACCTCTTTTTAATGAAGTACGCATTTATTTTTTTGCTTGACAGTCTATACTTCTTTCCCAATTACCCATTGCAAACTGATAGACTGACTTCTTGCTAATAAGAGTCACAAGAAAAGTTCCAGACTGACCACATGTCAGTCACATCATTAGCACTGTCCTGTAGTCTGAGTCCCATTTAAGGTCATCTGCATTAAGGACCTTTAGCCTTGTTTGGGAAGTCTGTGGCTGGATCATATGGGTCACAAGAATAAAGTCCTGTGCCTTTATTCATCCGGAATAAATAAGATAGTGACTATTCCTATTTGCTTTCACATTTTTAACTCAACATGGTTTTTAGGAACTAATCAGCAAAAGGAACTCTAATGAATTAGAATAGCTGTTGGACAGTAGCCTTAGATACTTTTGGGCTTATGAACAATGTGCTTGTTTTCATCTGTTCTTCCACCACTGAAATAAAAAAATTAAATTTAGGAAATAGTCATAAATGGGCAAGACTTTCTACCTAGAGTCCATTAATGAGTACTAATGAGTACTACCAGTCTGTTCTGGTAAAAATTTTCTTCAACGTGTTTATAAATGAGCTTCAATCAATGACAGAGAGCAGTCTCGTTGATTTGCAGATGACACCAAAATGTCAGTCATTATAGTCAAGGACCAAGAGTCAATATAGTCGAGGACAGGGTTGCCATAGGGACACAGACAAGCCGGAGCCAACAGGAATCTTAGGAAAATCAGCAAGGGTCAATGTAAAGTTCTGTAGCTGGGTATGAAGAACCCTTGGCAACAGGACTGTCTGATAGCAAAGAGCTCTGCTGAATAGAGCCTGTGTGTTGTGGCAGACAGCAGGCTGAGCATGACAGCAGTGTGCCTTGGAATAAAAGAAGGCCAACAGCATCCTGAGTTATATTAAAAAAAAATGTCATCAGTAGATTGAAAGGGAAGGATTTTTGTCCTTATTTCAACACTTCTGTGACCATAGCTTGAAAAGTGCATCAAGATTTGGGCTTAATGACAGGGAAAGATGAGTTTTTCACCAAAGTAAGTTCAGTGGAGGGTCACCAAGATCGTTGTGGGCTGGAGCACTTACCCTGTGAGGGAAGGCTGAGGAAGCTGAGCTTTTTCAACCTGGAGAAGAGGGAACAACTTACAGGAAAGCTTTCCCAAGTCATAGTCCTCTAAAAGGAAAAATAAAAAGATCATTTTCAGCAAGCATTTTCACTCTTTTAGTTACCATTTTTTGCCTTATTTTTGTTTCTGGTGAATGCTTCTCAGAGTGGGCAAAGGTATTTTTTATCTCCCTAGATTATGCCCTCAGGAATCACTCATAAAAAGTTAGTCCATTAGATCAATTGTTAATTGAACTTCCACTCTGAGTTTATCTGGGGTAAATTTCCTTTGGTATCATGTTTACAACAGGAGCCCTGTGTATACTTGTAGCATATTGCATATGCAAAGTGTGTGCATCTAGCACAGATTCATAATCTATTTTTGGAACTTTGTTTCAGGCAAATGTCAAAGGCTCTTGCCTCTTTACTTTACTAAAAATGATCCTGGAATCAAGAACAACTTCCACTCCTGTATAAATAGAAAGGCTTATGGGTCTCCCATATGTTTGCATTATCCTTAGTTTTAACAGTTACAACACTTTTGAGTAGTGTCTTGTTAAGATTACTTTTCTGAACTGAATTTCTCTGTAGATCATCAGCTTTATCTCTTTTCACTTTTACATAGCTCTAAGTTTTTATGTGTAAATACCACTTCCAATCTTTCCTTGTGTAAGCCAGCAAATTTGACACATGAAAGATCCTCAGTTTTACTGAATTCTGTCTGGTCTCATTCCACAGAGACTCGCTTAGAGAAATGCTGATCCAGTCTAGTAGGTCTCAGACTGTTTCGGTGTGGGTTGGGAAGGTTCTCTTTCCTTGTGAACCCATGCCCTAAGCAATAATTACTCTTTCTTAACCCTGTGTCCTTACTGCTTCCTCATAAGATTCAGCCTGGTGGTTTCACAAACTTCACATCTTCTCTGGCTGATTGTGAATTCAAAGTGATGGTCTGCTTCTGAGTTGACTTCAGTTAACTTAAAAATTTTGGTATAAGCTTTTCCCAAAAAGCAGAGATCAGACTTCCTTCCTTTCTTCTTGTGCCATTTATCATTAAAAGTTTTTCTTTCCTTTTCTTTCATTTTCTTTTAAACCAGAGTGTTAAAGTAAAACAACATTTCTTTGTTAGATAGGAAATAAAAATTTTTAAAATAATCTCTTTGATAAACCGAAATGTCACATGTTACTGCAGAAGAATGTAAAGGAGAGTATGTTAAAATGCCCATGCAATGAAGGTGCTTCAATTGGTCTAAGACTGTTTTCATAAAATAAAGACACCAAATTTCACATTTTGCAGATTACAAATGATATATATGGAAACATTGATGGACCTATTCTATGCTGTAGCCGATACTTACAAGATTGTTTATTCATAACATTAATTTTTTTCCAAAATCCTCCATGTAAATCAAGCCATGTTGTTTAACTTTACTGATCTGCATGATTTCTTCAGTGTAAATGGATGTGAAAGCCTAACAAATAAGGTGTTCTGTTTGAAAATTGACTGTGTATCAAAGCCATAATTTTCAATGTGTAAGCTTTGTAGCTTTAAGTAAGTTTAATTTTTCTTGCTTTTTTCTTTCGAGATGAACTTCAAGTTT
>VZTN01006070.1:7382-50541 GCA_013400515.1 Erpornis zantholeuca
ACAGTTTTCATTATTATTATTATTGTTGTTGTTATTATTATTATTATCATTCTAAAACTGGCTTTCAAAGAAACACTTTCATCATTATTCAGTGAAACTCACATCACTTAACAAAGTATTTCTTGGCATGCAGAGCACACTACCTAGCCCAAATAACCAAGAAGTCTACCAAAAAATGAAATCATGATTACAGGGTATTTATATATGCAAAAATTTTCCTATGCATTTGACTGCATCAAAACAGTTGTCATGTATTAAAAAAAAAAAAAAAAATGAAAGGGGGGAAAAAGAAGAGGAAAAAAGGAAAAAAAAAACAACCAAAAGAGGAAAATATGGGATGCACATTGCTAAAAAACTAAGTGGGAAAGTACTGAGAATCTTACTACCTAAGTTAGGAAACTTCAGCTCTCTCTTTGAAAGTGACACCTACAGAAGCACCACACTTGCTTCATTTTGTTGTTCGCAAACGGCGCTCACAGACAATAGATGATGTCAGTGTCTTGGCTTGTAGATAAATATTCAAGCATAATACTATTTTTAGCTAATTTCCTAAGGAAATCAGGCATATGCTACTGTGCTAACACTCAGCCCTCTCTCCCCAATTTTTCTGAACACAAAACCTACCTCAACAAATTCTGTAAAAGGCTAAGTGAACAACCTTCAAATGAACAACCTGCCTGCAATTTTTGGGAAAGCTGGCAGGCTGGTGTAGGAAGGGCAGTGTATCAAAGACCTTCTTAAAAGGAAGGAGGTAGTGATGGCTCATCCCAAGAGGTGGTGGATGGCCAGCAAGTTGCCATTTCCAGCCCAGAGACAGCACTTATGTCCAATCAAAGACAGGAAAACGGGGCACAGCATAGAAGTAATAAGCATCTACTAAAAAAAAAAAAAAAAAAAAAAAATTTAACAGAGAAATTTCATTAGACTCACTGCCCATGGAATACTACATATACATCTGCATACAGCATGCTATGTTCTGTCTTAGCAGGATGATTAGCTCAATTGTTTAATGGGACTTATCCATCCCTGATTAAAATGATCCTAAGTGCTCCCCACAATCTTTGAAATACATCCCTGGCACTAATAATTTTATGATGAAGGCTAAATTATGTTCTATCAAATTAGAAAAATTGAGGCAAATTGCATTAGGCTATTTAATACAAATATCCATTCTGAACAGCAATTCCATGTTTATTCTCATATCCTGTAGGAACAAGGACATAAAGGTGATCTGTGTTTAACAAAATCTCCAGATGTAATGAGAAGCAAAGACATGGGAGATCTTAACTAATAGCATCTGGTTTTCCTCTATGCCAGTGCCCTATTGCTGGTACATGACACAAATTACTTTTGTATCACCAACTAAGAGATCACACCACCACATATCTATTCCCATTAACCTCTTCTTGCTGCTGTGAATTTGGAAAGTGAATTTTCCTACACTTTCCAGATGTTCTTTTTCCACAACAAGCTTTAATGCCACGATAACATACAGCATTATCTATTTGTACATCTTCTCTTTTCCTGAACCAAGATTTCCCATTCTATGGTCCCAGAGTTCAATTTTTTCCTCCCGAGGTATATCTTTTTCAAAGTCACATAATTTATCTTTTCCCTCTTTTGGATTTATTTCTCCTGCCCTGGGGCTTTGGTTTTCATGTTTACTACATTTTCTTTTCTCTCCTTAGCAGAAGAAAAATGAAGACAACTTTACTTCTACTCCTCTGACATCAACATTAAGCACTCATTAGCTATTTCTTCACTAGGTTCACTTACTTCCTACATTTTCTTTACCCACTTCCATCCATCCAGAAACACATGCAGCACCAAAGTCACTGAAATAAACTGGCAGGGCTCACTCAAGGGCTCTAGCGCTGAGGAAAACAGAGAAACAGTCACAGTATGCAAGGGGTGAGGTGGCAATGACTTCTGGGGCACCCATGTGCTCACTCAGTCTACAGGCAATGCTTAAGTGCAGGGGCCACATGGATTCAGGCAGCCAAAAAAGCTCAGTGAACAAGAGGAGATGACCCAAAATACCACAAGTGACTGAAAAACAGGAGCATTTGGAACTTTGGAGAGCCATACAGATGCTGCAGCTGGGTGGCACAAGGGAAGCATTATCAGTTCTCTCACAAGGAAAGGACATGCTATGTTTATGTTCTAAATACAAGAAATTCAGTTGCTAAAATAGAAGACTGCTTTGTAGGGGAAGTGTGCTGTAGAATAAAGCAGCTTAAAGGAGGGCTGTGGCCTAGAAAAATGGAGGATCCAAGGGGTTTGCATAACAACAGTAACAACTTGCATGAGATCAGGGAACACACTATTATACAAAATTGCATTTAAAAGTTACTAATTTTCCCCCCCAAAAAAGAACAAAATCATTTTGCCAGGCTCACAGTTAACCCATCTTGCTAAATAAAGCTTAAATTATGCTAAATAAAGCTTAAATTATGGGCTAGTCACCTCAGGCTCCCAGCACAGTTGATACAGATTAATTTATTGCCTTTGTGTTATTCTGGGCGCATTGCAACGTGGAATAGGGAAATTGACTCAATTTGGAGAAGAAGTACCTCAAAAAAAATCAAACTAACACCAAAATAATTTTACTAACACAGAATTAAACTGCTACATTATTTTGGTGTGTTTGTAGAACAAACAGCAGAACGATGGTGAACAAATTTGCGAAAGTTTGTTGAAAACCATGATAGCCTGTGGCTGGAAAAGGGATTTGCTCTCCAACCTCTCTCACACATGGTCTGCAACTTCTCTGACCTCCCCATGCTCACTGCCTTTCCAATGGCTGAATTCCTCCTGGACAGCTGGCAGCACCTTCATTTTTCTTCCCAGCAGAGCTGACTGATCCTTGCCTCCTCCATCTCTGCTCTCTCTAGCCAGCTCCCAGGCTTCCCACACTGCCTGCACTCTTACCATGGATACCTGGCAGGCCAGAACACACCCACCAAACGTGTGCATCTCTTTCACATGTTCTGCATGTAACTCAAACAAAAGCAAATGTAAAAAAGAGACAGAAGGGTGTTTCATTTATAAAAGATGATGGCACACTGCGTATCTGATTTAAAAGTGCATCTGTTATGCATACATACAATCCATATATCTCACATAAATGGAGACAGGCATCAAAATTACTATAAACTGATTATATAAATTTTATTATCTGTCTCCTATCTTGGCAAGAACTTCACACAGATGGTTTAAGAAACACTTCAGGTGCTTGTCCCCTCCCTACATATCTGAGCCTAAGGATGGGAGCTGCTATATACCATCAGATACACTCCCACTTACACCAAGACTTTGATTTTGTAGACACTAGCACTAAAAATTTCAGAGGAAACTGAAAAGAGGCAGACAAAAGAAAGAAGAAATAAATAAAAGAGTAGGTAAATGCAGGTTTTCACCTCCACAGGCATCACTCAAAAATTATGTCAAACAGCAAAGCACTAGATTATTTTCCTGTCCAAAATTCTGCCCATTTTCAACTCACTGCAACTTGGTCATCTTATTAGAACTGCCCCTCCCAATTTTCTCGTCACTAAGATGAAGCAAAAGCATTTCCCAGCATTCCATATTCAAGATGTGTGTGTAAATATCAGGCTAAATTAAGGGTGTTTATACACCACTGAATGAGCAAAACTAAATAGTTTTTTGAGTGATAGGCAGTTTTTTAGAATACCTATCAACATTTTCAAGGCATTTATCACTGTAGGATATTCTGACAAAAAAAAGCTTTCCTCTATTTAGGTCTCCAAAGATTTCCTTTTTCAGTGCTGGAACACACTGAGCAGAAGGTGGAAAAAATAAATTGCCACATAAATGTAGGCAAAGAAAAATCCTTCAAGTACCACATTATGTTACTGATGTCTTCTTAGCTCTGGGCACAAATGACTGGTACAAACAAGACAGAATCTCATGCATACAGCCCATGAACTCATCAGGGGCACATTCAAAAGGCATGTACTCAACAACTAATTGCTTGGGGAAAGAAAACAGTACAGAGGGCTACACCTACAAGGGTTCTAAACTAACTGTAGGGCAAGCAACACTCAGCCCTGATTTACAACAGGCCTTCGTTTATTACAAAGCTCCAGAAACTGTCTCCTGTTCTGTACCACAAACCACATGGAGAATGAAAACTTAATATTTCAGGATATTTCAGGCCAAAACCGTTAATCAGAAAAACAAATTAAGAAACCCAAGTGTAGGGGATAAGCCTTTTGCTATCACTTCTGCATGCTACACATGCATTATCCAGGCTTTAAATGAGGGATTAAACATCACACATGCCACCTATAACTTCCAACAACTCTGTAATGTGTTTGCTAGTGAAAAAAAAAATTACAGGAGCTTATTAAACATCACTTTAAAGTCAGGAGAACAAACACCTTAGTGAGGTTTAAAACTCTACTGGGGATCGACCCTACTATCCCTGAGGAAATAACTACTGCAATACAGAAATATGTAGTTCAAATTTTATTTTCTCTTTAAGACTACACTGACACTCCTCCAAACAACTAAAATGGGTCACGATCCCTTTATCAGAAAAGGTACATGTCTTCATAAGGCAATATTAATTATTAAATCAGTACTTAATTTTTTAAGAGATGTATGTAGAAGCCACATAATTCTTTGTTACTTATTAAAACAGCAAAGGTTCTGCAGACTGAAACAGCTGCTCACCATTACAAAGGGAGGTGAGAAAGACTCTGAATAAGACAGATGTGCATCTAAAAATAAATAATGCTGTGCATGACAGAGGCCCTTGTGCAACCTCATAGGGTTGAATGAATTCAGGACCTATGATCTCTGCAAGAATATTTCCCACAATTTAATTTAAGCAGAAGGCAATGAATTTTGATCTCAATGCAATATAATAAGAGCTTTCTTACAATATTCGACACTCT
Source organism: Erpornis zantholeuca (assembly GCA_013400515.1). Lineage (NCBI taxonomy): Eukaryota > Metazoa > Chordata > Aves > Passeriformes > Timaliidae > Erpornis > Erpornis zantholeuca. Next base: position 12,305 of record VZTN01006070.1, read on the forward strand.
ATTACAAGAGGTATGCTTAAGACCCATAAAAGGAATTACTGTTCTACACCATTTTTGGCCTATGACTCAAGTTGCTGACCACAGGACAGAAAGGTTTCATATTATGCAGTGTATATAAAGGCATAAAAGCTGAAGATTTACCTGTCATTCATTTCAAAATAAGAAGCTTAAAAAACATATTTACAAGCACCTAAATGTCAACTGCATTTTTGCATTAAATAGAGCAGAACTTTAGCTATAAAGAAAACAAACCAAATAAAACCTTTTTTTTTTTTGTCTTAACCAATTATGAGAGAAAGAAAGACTTTTTTGGCTTTTATTCCCATTCAATTCCAATTATAAACTGCGTAGCAGCTACTCAGAAGCTTTGATGACAATAAGGCCAGTTTATTGGCTACTATCCACAGTAGCAGGACCACTCTGTGCTATGCCATATATACTGTAAAGGAGGCTGTTTATTCAGCTAGGGGGTTAATATGGAGCAGCACAAGGAATTTCAAGAATAAAGAATCCCTACAGAAAGAATCACTCATTGAAAATCACCAAGTGGCTTCTCTGAACTGCCACCCCTGTTACCAGGTTACTGACAAAGGTGGCAAGTGAGAGACAGAGCTGTCCCACAGGTATTCTCCTACACAGACAAACAGAATCCATCATGGGTCAGTGGGAAAAATGCAGAGCAAGCTTGAAGTGACCCTAGGCCTGTGATGAAGAGCTGACAGCTCCAGAGTCCCTCTGCTATTTTTTTTTGCTGGAGGTTTATTTATGCACTTTATAACATAGATCCAGAAGCCTAAGATCAGCCTTAGTCTACATTCTTCCTCCTGGGCTGCAAAAGGCTGCGTCAGAAGTCATGCCTGCTTATTTAGGGGTTTTACATAACTGCCCTCAAACACCAGGCACGCAAACAGCGTGTCAGAACACATGATGCCTTCACTGCTTGACCTCACCTGGACAGCAGCACTGGTGGAAAACTGCAAAAATAAAACACTATTTGGAAACCTCACACCCAAACGATCCACAGCAGCTCAAGGCACCGTAAACCTGGACCAAGTTTATCCTGAACGCACAATGCTCAGGAAATTAGGAAAACTAGAAATGTCACTGTCTAACAGCTTGTTGGCAAACAAATTAAACGCATTAGCAGTTTATCATAAGGAAAAAGAAAATGTCCCTTTCCTTCTCCTCATGCCTAACAATGTGGTTTTAACCGCTCCCTTCAACAGCACCAGGAGACCCTTCCATGAAACACTCTTAGTCTCTGCTTCTGGAGGAAGTTACAATCCAAAAAAGACTCAAGGAAATTTCTAACAGCATTTTCACCTAAATAGGGGGCAGTACACATGCAGACCCGGCCTGCAGTAAATACTCCCTACAACAGGACGCTTAGCAGAAGACTGAAGCCACACAGGTAAGTTCAGACATGGCTCTGCCCACGTAGCTGTGAGGGCTGGTCCCACGGGCAGTGATGGGCACCACAACCAGCCACTGCCAGCTACAGGAGGACACCCTGGGGCCCAGGCAGTGAAACCAAATCAGGCATTTCCTAGAATCATAGAGTGGTTAGGGTTGGAACATGCCTGTTTAGAAAGGACTGTAAACCAGAAACTGTCACCCCTACAAACACAGCCCATACACAAACCAAAGAGAGCAAGGGCTCTCCACCACCCCACACACTGCAGATGGGCAAGTAGGGATGCCTATCCACAACTGGGAATTTGCACAAAAAAAGAGAGGAAAGAGGAAAACCTTCCCCAGGGCAGATGAAGATCATAATATGAGAGGAAATGCTGTATAAAGGCAGCAGTCTACTTTAAGAAAACAAAAATGCAGTGCTGCAAGTGAGTATCACTACTGTCATAAGCCTGGTTATTGTTGTAGTTGCCTTGAACAACACCCAGTGGCACTTTAATAAACTGATCAGACATTACCTGGTTGTACAAGGATTTCCACCTGACACAGAATACTACTTTGCAGCATCAAATACATTGTTCAGCAATTTGAATTTGGCTTCTTACCTTTCAGAGCAGCAATTCAACAGTGGGTCACTAAAGAACACTTTAGTGACAGCTGTGTCCCATAAACTGAGCTAAAAACTTCATCTCACAAAACACTTCAAGAAGACAGTTATAATAAACATAGAAAAACAGAAGCTTTGAAAACAGGCATTTTGCAGACCCATGTTTTTTAAAAAAAAGTTTCTATTAATACCTTGTTTGAACTGTTCTGACTTTATTCTTTCCATCATCTGATACTACTTTGCACCACTCTTTAATCTTTAGTTTTCCTTACAAAAGCCAGGCTGCCTACTCTCAGGGTTCACCAAGTAGTGAAATGCATGGACAGAGGACAAATTTACTGCTTCAGAGAGCTATCTTTAGGGACTCAAGCCTTTAGTGTACTGAAGTTCAGCCAAGTCCTTTTTGAAGTGTTTTTTTAAAAATCACTTCTATTGCCTCATTAAACAAAACAACCTGGTTTTATCTCAATTAATCTACTCCTTTAACTTTGTCCTTATACCAAGCTTCACTTATCTTAGAAATGGCAAATTTGCCATTCTTTGGAGATTAACTATCAAACCACAAAACATGCTCTTCTAGAAGGTAAGAACCTATGTTACTCTAAATGCCACTCTGTATGCTGACTGCTTAAAACAGAGCAAGACAACTAAATTAACCACTGTGTGAAACCCCTTAAAAATATCCCTGATGAGCTGAGTGCCTTTAAAGTTGAGTGAAAACAAATTTAATTTGCTCAGTAGTTTCATGATGTCCAAACAGACCTTGAAAGTTTTTCAGATGAAAATGGAATACACTTACAGAGAAATTAGATACTGAATTTAAAATACAGGAAGGAAACATTTCATACCAGATACAAAAAAGGTAGATGACACATTTTGAGTAATCAAATCAACCCTCTGCAGTACTTCAGCAGGATACAATGACTGATTAGATCTATACTGACCAAAGAAAAGACAAAAATCAAAGCAGACCTAAGGTGCATGTTTCACACACTTCATACACCAGGTACGAATCCAGGGACCATCCCTTTTTTAAATAAGGCAGAATAAGGAAAAAGACCTATTATCTCCACCAGCAATTCCTCTTGTTCTACTTCAAACTTATCATTTTCTAGGAGCAGAAGCATTTATTTTTTAAAATACTTAATATATTTTAATATGGTTTTAGTATATTCCATTAAGAAGCACTAAACTCTATGTGTCTTTGCCACCTGACAAAGCACCATGGCCCATTCCATAGGACACCACAGTTGACACAAACCAAACAGATCTTTGTCACAAATATATATGTAAGGTAATTTTTCTCTAGCTAAAAGACTCAGAATAAGAAACATCCTTGAATATAAATGTAAGACAGATGAAATACACAACATTTGCCTGATATGTATGCTGGTAGGCTATGTCTTGCCTGATAGGCTTTTGAAGTAAAATATTGAGCCTTTCACAACTGAAATTATAACAAACGAGAACAACACCAAAATATAAAATGCTTCCCATTTTATGCAAGTAGAATTACTGCTGAGAGCAAGAAATCAAACAAATCCATCCAAAGAAATGTGGTCCTTTTTACAAATAAACTTCACACAAGAACCAAGACTCCTTTTTAAAGGAAATAAATGTAGCTGAAAACATCTGGGGCTATTGGTAGGAGATATACCTTTCCAGCTAAAATGGAGGTACATTACCAAAACAAAGGAGCAAATGGTACCAAGGGAAATCTAAAGAAAATCGGAGAAAGGCAACACAGAACATTTTGTTGTGTAGCACGATGTAAGAGACTAAACCTTTTATTACTAAAACCTGAAGAAGGAAAGACATGAAAAGCTGCTTCAAGATACACCAATTTCACCAGCAGAGGACAGAAACTGTTTTCCATTACCATTCTAATAATGGAAAAATGCCCAAGGGAAGCAAACCCGGAATGCAGAGGAAAGCAAAGTTTCAAAAAGTGTTTGTGGCAATAAGCTGCAGAGAGCCAACACCCACACTGTTCTCTCCAGCCAGCTCTGCTGAAACCCCCTCCACAGAGCTGGGAGCACCTGTGGAAAAACAGAGAATGGGAGACAGAAAGAACTGCCCAGCCATACAGATAAAGGAAAAAGCAGTCAGGAAAAAAAAATAAAGGACTGGAACATGGACACCCCTTCTGAATCACTGCAAGATGTGTGCACAGATGGGCAATTGGAGATTGACGTTCAGAGGCTTTTTGCTGTCCTGAAGGAACACTTCCCTCTGTGGTCTTCTGCTGCTGGAAATGACCGTGAATACACTCAAAGACTTCAAAACAATTATGGCAAAACCACTGCGGGTGGTTTAGTTGGTCTGGGGTGTTTTTTGTTTATTTGCTTAAAAATTTTCAAATAACTGGCATCAATAAGGAACCTGAGTGCTTTGTCTCATTCTAGCAGCGTGGTCAGTCACAAAATCGTGTAGCCTCTCCCTGAAGCTGAGTGCCTTCTGCAGCAGCCCCTCTGGGAGGACAACTCCCCAGAAATGCTTCTACAAGGAACCCACACTGAAGAGACGTATAGATACCATCTCTAGCACCCCAAATTCATAGTTCCAAGGCACAGCCTACCCAATTCTATCAACACCACTTAATTTTTCAAGATGACTCAGAAGATATGGGGACAAATAACAAACCAAAGACAAAAGAGATTAGTGGTTTTTGTCACAGACAAAGAATGAAGAGTAGCTATAAAAAGGGCACTGCTTGCACACAACATTTTTGAAGTATTTATAGGAAACAATTGCTAGAAACCCACAACAGGCACACCTCTCTCCAGGAAGGAGCTGGAGACCAAAAAAATCCAAAACCCACACCCAAAACCCCAAAGTGCATTACGGGAGAATGAACACCACTACTTCCTCACTGCTGCCAAGGCCAGATGCACAAAGCAGTTTGTGCCAGCTCACACTGGCTCTAACATGAGGCATCCTGTGCGCACAGGTTCACAGACACACAAGACACATTTGCTGCAGCCCACTTCTTGGCCATAAACAAGATCTTTTTTTGAAAACTGAATGACAGAAGTAAAGATTTGGGGAGCCTGTTGAGTCCTCACACTTATTTCTTTTCCTATGCATTTTATCCAACATAAATACTTTCACTAAAGACAGAAAACAACAATTCACAAGAAAACTCACACAAGTTCAGGTAAGTTCAGGACCCATTCAGGTCCACTTCTGGCAGTGCACCGACACTACCCAGCAACACTACAGCCCAGTTACCACTAATGCACAAAAGCCAGTGGGACTATCTACTCAGACTATCCTATTTAATATATAAAATAATTATTCATAGATGTCAGGTAAAAAACATTTCTTCTGGGGAAAGAGGTACTTCACAAAGCGATTTAGTCAGGGAAAACAAAACTAAACATAAAATTAGAACATAGCTAGAAATTAATGAACAGCTTTGAACTTAACTGTCCAAAAAGGTATAACAGAAAAAACAGATTGTTTCCACTGTAATTTATTATTTCTAAATGTCAAGAATTTAATATCATTATCTTGCTATTAAGTCCATTTTCTTTAGAGTAGCAGATTCCATACCCAAATAAGGCATATATTTATAATCCTCCAATCCTTGTTCTTTCTTTAAAATAAAAATAAGTACCTAATCAGAAAAGTGGGTTCAAGTAAGCCTCAGGATGCACAGGCAGCCCATTACACAATCCATTTCACCCAGCATTAAATTCATTTTTGAACACAGAGGAGGAAAGGAAGATGAAGAACCCTTATGGAAGGGGAAAATAATTGGATCATAGAATACAGAACTAAGGTCTGTCTTACAAAAACAAGTATGTTTATATACTTACCTGCATTTTATGATGAGGCACAGGAAGCCACAAAATATCATTAAACGTATTTGGATATTCAATGAAGAAGCTGAATATTTTGAACAATCCCCCAGTCTACAAGATGGGATGCTGGCACACTGGTAGACTCATTGATTTTTCTTCACAATCCAGCATTTTAAAAGAAAACCATCTTACTTAGGATGAAGACTTATTGAAGGTTTTGTGTAACACAGCTAAAATAGATATATCTCTACATCAGGAGTACTTAGGTGACTCAATACTCTTGGAGGCCTAAGACAAATACCATGGTATATCCACAGATTGAGACTTTTTCAGCAGATGTCAAGGTCCAACACAAAGCTGCTGTAAAAGGCTACAGCTCTTCCACAGAGCAGGCAGGGCAAATAGTTCCTTGAGACAGAAGGTACAAAAGATGACACATTAGTGCTGTGTACACCAGGAGCTCAAATAACCCAGGCCTGAAGATGCAGGAAGCATGAAGCTTCCTGGGGAAGTAAGTACAGATTTTATTTCCAGGGCTAAAAAACAGCAATGAGCAAGTAATTTATGTTTACTTGGTCTCACTTTGTAGCAGAGAAGCTCAATTCATTCATTTTCAAAATCAATCTTCTGTCTACACATGCTCCTGCACTAAATCTAGGTCTAAGACGGAGGCCAGTGAAGTCTGTAATTTTTTACTAGATACAATTTTATTAGACATAAAAGGAAGCATAGATTTAGCACGGAGCTAAAAAGTCCAGTCACACAACCTTAGAAACCCATGGTACATCCACCCAAATCTTTAAACTGCTTCATAATTGGTGCCTGTGCCATGGCTAGTGCTTCTCATCTGGGAGAAGGATTGTGGTAGCTGGTAGTGATTGAAGTGAAGAGATCTCTACTGACACAGCCTGTCATTCCACAACAACCTCAATCATGAAACTGAATTACAGAAATGGATACATTATAATAATAAAAGCAGGTGTGACAATAGGAAAGGAACTGTAGGAAATATCTTCCCCATATAATAAAGAGTTCATTCTAATAGCTTATAGGATTTATTTTTTGCAAGTTTAATCATGTCAGAAAGTATTTTACAGTGCAAGTATTTCTACCAAATAAACTGTATAAACTGAACAAAAAAGTTACTGAGAAAGTGAATTATTCAAGAAGAGTCAGAGTGGCAGATTTATCAACCTTACAAAGGAAAAATGTATTACATATCTACACTGCTATATATTTTACACACACAAATAAAAAAATCCAACAACAAAAAAGTCTGAAGCAAATCAAGGATACACTAAGTGCACTTCTAATGAGAACACTGCTTTGATGTGCATCTGTGTTATGGAAGCAAAGAACTCATCCCTGAACAAAAAGAAATGATCCTAAATGTCAGCCAAGAACAAATTGCACAGGCACCAGCCCAAAATGCCCCACTTCCAATCGCCTTGTCTGCATTCACTGGACCAATCAGTCTAGAAGCAAAAAATACAGTTAGTGTGGTGTCGTCTCAGACTTTAAAATCACATCTCACAGTCCTTCCAGTATCATTAAAAGCATACAGAGATGCAGTAATTTGCTCCATTTCCTCCTACACTATGCACAAAAAAACCCCTAACTTGAAGGCAACTGCTAACACTATTTAAATTAGAGAAGATGTATGTAGAGTAAAAGCTGGAGAAAAGATGTCAGGGGTGAATCTTTAAAAAAATGTAATACTGATTATGTTTCACAATTACAATAAGCTACCAAGGAAAAGAGACCATACCACTGTCTAAGAAATTAAAAACCTGAACCAGAGGAGAAGTTTGGGAAGAAAAACCCAACACCAAGATCCTCTTTATTAGCAGCTCTTGTTAAAATGCTAGTATTAGGCTGTGTGTCATATAATCCCAGACCATGCAAAGCAGACAATTAGCAGGTAATAATATTTTCTACAAAAATCATTCTGATCTCTCATCCTTTTAGATAACCTCAGCTCTTAGAGGCTGTCAGCCATTCCTTATGTCAACTGTTCTCCATGTAAACCATCCCAAATTAAAAAAAAAAAAAATTGCAGTCTCAGACCCTGAATTTTTATTAAAATAAATCCACAAGTGATTAAGAAGGAGAAAGGAAAAAAAAAAAAGGGAAAAAAACCAGAAATCAACTATTGCTTAGTCAGAGAAAGAGTCCTCCTGCTTCCAACAACAAAGCTGAGAAGGAAAGCTAGTTTAATTCCTGTGGTGAATCCCATTAAAGCTAAAATCTGAAGTCCATACACTCTAAAGAAGATAAAGGTCCAGGCTTCCCCTAGCCAGCCATTAATGTGAACAAGCTTCTGAAGTGAGAGGTTATGCAAGCATTAAAATAAAACAGTCAAGACCTCCCAGCAAGATCTAAAGCAGTGCCATATGGTAAGTAATGGGGGATTTTTTTTCTTGTATTATTATTTCCAAGAACACTTAGAAGCATTTGTTCAGATCTTAATGGAACTTATGATGGCTTTTGTCCTCCTCAGGAATCACTGCTTTTTTTATCTGTCAGAAAGGCAACTGCTGTGAGAACATTATGTACTAGAGTCTTAATATTTTCAGAAGAGGAGACAAACATTTTTCAAAAATTAGGTCCTTCCTTATTCTCAGGCATCCTCAGCAAAGCAGGACAGAAATTTGCTGTGCTAGAGAAATAGCACTCCTCACTCTTCTCACCCGCAGTGCAACACCAGTGACACCAAGAAATCCCAGGAAAGAATCCCAGTTCAGGTGACATTTGCAAGAGAAACCACAATTACCAACCACCCTTTGCAGTTAATGTCCATCTTAAAAACATCACAGGCCCAAATTAGCACCAAATTAGAGAGACCACAGAATCACATAACAGTAAAGTATCACTTGTTTATATATTATGATCTTCCAAAATCACTATACAACCAATAAAGATATTTAAGAAATATCAAAATTAAACAGAAAAATAAAAGCATGTTCATAATGCAAAAGATTGCTTCAAATTTTAAGGAAAACATAGCTTTTGCTTAAATTCTTTTTTTTAAAAAAATATAGCTGATATAGCATATCCAACTTGCATATTGCATTGATCTACAGCTCAGCCCTATAAAAACTGTATTTACAGAAAACATAGTTGGGACAGACGTCACAGATGTTTTCCTTGTACACCTCAGTCACCTTATTAAAATGAAACCTCAGTGCAAAATTCAAACTTAGTGTAATAAGCATAGCTATTTTTTTTCTTGAAGGAAACTAATTAATCCCAAAGGTCTATCAAAGCATAGGGGAAGCTTGTACAGGGTTAGGAAAAGCAAGAAGCTTTGAGTTTGCCTATGCTCTGTACTCTTCATATACCAAAGTCCATTAGGAAAAAAAATTGAATGAAAACCTAACAAGCAAAAAATTTTACACCCAAGAAAAGAGAAATTAAATTAGCATTGCATGTCTTCTATTTTTCACCTTAAAAAAAAAAAAAAGTTGTGTAATCTCAATATTGCTGCATTTAATTGTACAATAATTCCCACCTGATCAGTAAGACAGTTAAAAATATAACCTCCCTCCAAATTAAGGCAGAAACGCTGTTAAAATACCAAACGTCCCCGCAAGGCAATTTGCCAGAAACAGATCCAAATGTCTGGATTTCCTCCCAGCTGTGTGAATGCCTAGCCCTGGAGGAAGAGCCCAGTGCCCGCGGCAGGACGGCGGAGCACCGGCACACACACAGCAGGTGGAACGCGCCGGGCACGCAGCATCCGCACCCACCTCCACACCCCGGCTGCTGCTGGAAATGGAGACAACGGGGCAGATCGGGGATGGCTTCAGGCCCCTGAGGGGTCTCACTGGCCTGTCTTGTCTCTGGCAGCTCGCCCCGCCAAGTGATTTGAAATGTTGGTGTTTATGGCTTGAACGGAGCTGACGGCTCCCCAAGGTGCCGAGCCACAGCTCGTCACTTCCCCGCTGTGCCTCAGGCAGGGCCGCGCTGCTGAGGGCTCGCCAGGTGTGCAGCGAGCGCCTGCCCACGACCAGGCATCTCCCGCCTGTGGAGAGATATCGTGCAAGCAACCTCCGCCATGAGCTACGGCTGTGGTAATTACCGAAAAGAAGGAACAGCCGTGCCCAAAGAGATGGGTGTTATAAAACGGGGTGGGTTAGCTAGTCAGCAGGATCCTGGCAAGAAGAATCTTGGGAGAAGCAGACCAAGGAGAGGAAAGAAAGCCCTCCTGGAAAAGCCTTTCTACAGCAGCCTTCCAGCATGCTGCAAGAGAGAAGCCCAGAGGGGAAGAAGACACAGAAACAGAGAAGAGAGCTGCGGCAGTAAAAGATGTGCTCTAAGTGCCAAATAAGACTCTTGGTTCATTCCTACCCCGAATGAAAAGATGGTTGCAACACCTAAGGAGTGAATTGCGACACCTGGGAGACTGGAGACCTGCACGTGGCTAACAGGGGTCCGAAGTGCAGTGCCAGCCCTTCCAGCCGGGCTGGGCAGGAGCCACGCCAGGGGGGTGGCTCACAGGCTGCTCACATCTGTGCCACACACACAGCCTCCATCCACAATCCCTCTGAACCCAGTTACAAACCACCTGCTAGGAAACTCAACTCCCTTTACTTTATAAACTGGAAAGTAATGGAATGGTTTCTTGGTGTCACAGCTCTCACAGGCTCTGCTGGTTTATGGCACACCTGGCAGACATAATCCACCAACAGAAAGTGAAGGCTGTAGTACATGAGCTTTAGTACAGACAAGCCTTACTATGCCTAAATAATGTCCCAGAGGCTGTATGACAGACAACTTCCCATCTATTATCATCAGAGCAGCGACAAAGAGGAGAGAAAAAGAACAGAACATAGCTAGCTCCCTGGAAGAGTGGGGAAAAACGGTGGTTGAATAAAAGGGCTGGATGAAGATGACTACTGATTCGGCTTCAAACTGATTATTGATTCCTTAATGGAATAAAAGACTACAAATAAAAATATAATTTACTTCTCTGGCAATCATTAAGTTTACCAGTCAGAGCAGTATGTGAGAAAGCACAGGGCCCAAGAACCACTAACAGCACTATTTTGATTAAATTCTTAAGAAAAAAAATATGGGTGAAAATTGCATAGATACATTATTACATAGTAGATGCAATATAATTTATTATTAAAGCCATAATAAAACCTAATAGTTGGAAGCAGTGATAAATACATTTAGATAAAACTTATATTTAACTGTGGAGATCATTAATCTTCAACAATTTATTTACTGTGGTGATTCTTCCAAGTGTTTGTATTGGGTATGGCTGGGCTTTGATAGAGGGGGGGATAAAGGGGTGGCCTCTGTGAGAAGCTGCTAGAAGCTTCCTCTATACCCAGCAGAGCAAATATCAAGCAGCTCCAAGATGGATGTGCTGCCAGACAAAGTCACAGGGATGCAGAGATCCACCTGCAGCCCATGGAGGAGACCTGTGGCAGCGTAGGTGGATGCTTGAGAGGAGGCTGTAACCCCCTGGGAAGCCTGTGCTGGAACAGGCTCCTGGCAGGGACCTATAGAACAGTGGAGAGCACAGCCCACACTGGAGCAGGTTTCCCAGTTGGACTTGTGAGCCCAAGGGGGACCCACACTGGAGCAGCCTATCCTTGAAGGACTGCACCCCGTGGAAGAGTGACCCGCATCGCAGCAGTTTGTGGAGAACTGTTGCCCCTCAGATGGACCCACACTGGAGAAATTTATGTTGTGGGAGGGACCCTGGCCTGGAGCAGAAGGGCTCCTCTCCCTGAGCAGCCTGAGAAAGGTGTGATGGACTGACCACAGCCCCCACTCCCACCTCCCTGCACCACTGGGAGAGGCCAAAGAGCAGGGAAGGAAGGAAGGGTGGGAAGAAGGTGTTCTTAAGGTCTGATTTATGTCTCATTATCCTGCTATGATTTTGTTAGTAATAAATTCAATTAATATCTCTAACTCTAGCCCGTTTTGCCCATGATGGTATTTGGTGAGTGATCACTCTCTGTCCTTCTCTCAACCAACAAACCCTTCATTATATTTTCTCTCCCCAGTCCAGTTGCAGAGGGGAGTGATAGAGAGGCTTTGATGGGTGTCTGGCATCCAGCCAGGGTCAACTCACTACAGCCTTCAAATTGAATGTCTCAATACTTTAAGAGTAAACACTTTCATCAGTTTCAGTTGGCTACAAGAACAAAAAGTACCTGAATATATGAGGATACGTGCTTGGATTTGCACAGTACCAAAATAAATAATTTTATCTGAGCAAGATAAAATGCTCTGGACTCACCTGAAAACAGCGTTTCCACAAAATCTTTCTCTATCAAATAATGTGAATGTAGAAGTACTTTCCTGTATTATAATTGTAACTGCACATTGGAGAAATGTACATGGGGATAACATAGATTTTTTTGACCTCTCAGCTGATGGGGAGATTTCCTACAGTCTCAATCTGAACATCTGAACCTGCCACATGGCATGGGATGCCTGAAGGAAAAGTGCCTCAAAATACCTGAGCCATTTGCATAGCAACAGTGAATCACTGAAGCATTTGAAGTGATTTCCATGTCAAATCCCTTAGAGGAAAGACTAAGCAGGGGTGGCTTCAAGATTTTAGAAATACAGCAGCAAGACAGTGATGACACATTTTTAGTTTTCTTCCCATGCATTTGCCAATGACCTATTTCACTGTTCCACAAGGGTTCAAAACCTTATTTCTCAAGGCAGGAATTTACAAACTAATTTAAAAAAATATTTCAAGTAATGGATATAAACAATTCTTTATATTAAAAATTCAAATTGATGTTTCACTTTATTTGGAGAAACAGGGCACATGCACAGAGGCACAGCCACTCACTTCCATGACTCAAGCAACAACCTGCTTAATCATACAATATTTACCTGCATGTTCTCTGAAAACTTTTGCAAATATATTAGTAGCATGGTTCTGTTTCAGCTAAAGGCCAAAAGAGTAAGCATGGGTGGTAAACTCTTCTTGGTAAAATTTTTTTCTTCTTGGTAAATTAACGTCAATCTAATCTCTGTTGAACATAACACTCCTTAAAAGCCTCTGCCTGCTCAGACTGATACAAATAGCAAAACTAGCAAAACTTCCACTTAAGGCTCAGAAAATCTTGTATCTGAATTTAAAATAATGAAAAAAAATTGTAAATATTAACAAAGTCATGGCAAAGAAATGAAATGGCAATGGAGTTGCCTTTAGCTAGAACATAATGAAACAACTGAGCAACTGCAGGAATTCTCTGTTTAGCTACACCTTCAGTGTTAACAACTCACCCATTCTGTTACCATTAAGAGAAACAAGACATTGAATATTGACACTGAGGATAAAATTACCTTTCAATGACCCAGCACGTAACTGTAACATATGTGCAGATGTTCCACAGATCAAGGCACTATACAAACTCAGGCTACTCACAACAGAACACATTTCATGAATACCTTCTAAGCCTGTTTTTATTTCACAGTTTTTGTATGTTGATATCTTCCTCTTTCCCAAGCCCTAAAAACATTAGCTTCAGAATAGTATGTAAAGAACAGACTAGACTGCAGAGGTTGTAGGGAAAAGGCATTCTCTAACAGTGAGAAAACTGACAGCGTACATTACCTTCGCACATTTTCCAAACTGCAAACTCCCAGACTAAGAAATCACTTAAGATCTGAGCTCCATATCTTCAGGGGGAAGGAAGGGAGAAATTATATGACAGCTTTTAATAAACATTAAAAATGTAAGCTAAATTAGAACTAATTTCTTTTTTAAAGTTTCCAAAACTTTTTTGTATTTCCAGAGCCAAGGAGAAAGCTGGAGAGCTGCAGACAGCATTTTGATTTGTTACACACTACCATGCACATTAGCGATTGTAAAGCACAAGATGCCCCAGCACACTGCAGCTATGCACCCAAATCTCTCCTGCTCTTCTAACAGACAGATTTCTGAATGTACCAAAAATATTCTGAAGCCAACACTTAAAATAAACATCCACCACAAGCAAAAGGAATTGCTATATTGATGTGGTTCCTTTCATCCTGATTTGAAACCATGCTGAGATCCAACGATAACAAGAAACACAGAAGGCAGAGTTTGTCACTGCTCTGTGCTGCAATTTTGACATCTGTTTCACAGCTCTTGGAAAGCCCATTTCCATTAATCTATGAGAAACGACAGGAGATGAAATTCCCAGGCTGCAGAGGGCATTAGGAGTCTTTCCTAGCTGACTGTACATGAAGAAAGAACTGTAACAGGCAAATTACATTACTGTGAATAGACGGAAGATGCTGTAATTCTATTCCTCCTTTTGTCTTAATGGAGTTATTTAGGTTGCAATCTTGAGGGCAGACCACTTTCCAAAGACACTGCCAGCCACCTGCCTGACACACAAAAAGAGCAGACTAAGAACAGAAGGTGACATCCTGGTCCCAATTCAGCAGAAGCTGGTCTGTGTTTTCCTGAATTAGCCTACAAATTATCATTGGTAACAGTTGACACACATTGCTCCTGCTGCACACTAACATTTAAGCAAATTCCACCAAACGACTTAGAGATTCGTTATCAAATCTAGGTAAAGTAAGTGAAATAACTGAAGGCCTCATCACAGAGAGAGTTTTAAATTGCTTAAAATCTTAGCTTTTTTGTAGTATTTATGCCTTTTAAAAATAAGAACAAAAATCTGTTTGCCATTCAATATTATTAACATAAACATAACAAGTTGCTTCAAAGTTGAACACTTCCCTAAGATTAGTATCCTAAATCAAAGAGGCATAGAATGCTGGTCACATACAGTTTCCACAGAAATCATGTACACTCAGCACACACATTAAGAACGGGTCTCCTTTTATTTAAGAGATTAATTTCAAGCACCTGGCCTTGCAAGTACCAATCTCTGTTTTTATTAAAAGATACAAAACTGCCTTCTCTCATACACAAGCAAAAGCAATACTAAAACCAAATACAGGATCTGACAACAACAGAAGCTGTGGAGAAGAAGGAATGAAACAAGAAGGAAGAGATAGAAGACTGTTAGAAAAAACTAAATCAAACTATTAATCCATCATAAATATGTAACATGTTTTCTACTTTCTTATAGAATACTAACACTTTGTACATATCATATTTGCCATTGAGGAATAAAAAGAAAGATGTTACTAAGGAGCATCTACGCCCCTGATGTAACCTCCAGTGACCAACCCAAATATTAAGTTTACAGAAGCAAATGTTAGAAAAGCACCTTCAAGCTTGAAGAACAGTCTGTGATATTAAAGTACGTTAGTACTCAGTTTGCAATCCTAAATACAGAAATACAGTGGCTCAGTCATTTGAAGAGAAAAATAACTGGAACTAGCTCCTCTGAATTAACCTAATCAAAACCCACAATGTTATTGATCCATATGGTGGGAGCCATGTGGGTTGAAAGATACTTGAGAGTTTACTTGAAATCTAAAATAAAATAAGCATGGTCTCAGCCCAAGTCAAAAGTCCAAGTCCACACATGACCAAAACTCATCCCATTTGATCTGGACAAGCTGACATCCCGGTAGGTCATGTGAGAAGAAACTATTTCTGTGAACAAGATTGGCAGTAGGAAAATCAAAGCATCAGCAAGTTCACAGCACAGCTAAAGGCTGGAGAGGTTTCCATCTGTGCTAGTTAAAGGAACAGAGAACAACCCATTGCCTGCAGGATGTCTATTATCTAGCATCATAATTAACACCATTTCAGTTAAACTGCTTATGGGAAAGCAGCAGGAATTAAAAGTAAATACCAAAACTCCTGTCAAATGGAAAATTATTTTCAACAAGCTATGAATATTTGTCGTTATCTCTGTGACTATTTGCTGGGCTTTGACTCCCTCTTAACAGTCCTTCATTCAATCAGACAGATGATAAACAACAAGACTTCAAATTTGTTCATTTTTCCACTCAAGATGGGGCAGGAGACATTGACATTTGCATGGATTTATAGAAATCTTTACTTTTCAGACAGGATTTAAACATAATCCTACAAAATACTTCCCATTTGAGGGGAACAGGAAAGATTCAGGGAATCACACACCTCTGAATTTGTAAGCTCCTTTTTACATAGTAAAATCCTCACAGTACATTTCCATAAGTATGAAGGAAACCAAGATAATAGTCCAGTTTACCACTCATTTTGTGGTTTAACCACAAAAAGTAAAATGTAGTTGGCTCATGGGAGAATGTTTGTCTGCAGTGGGACCATCCTTGAACCAAAACTATCCCAAAGACTGCTATAGCTACGACCAAGAAGAAACAGAAGACTTAGAATCAGAATTTAAAGGTATTTCCAGCACATTGGTTATGTTTCAATGCAGCAGCAGAAGAATCAGGGCAATTTTATAATGCAGCAATTTTATAATCAGAGGGAAAAAAACAGAAGAAGAACTTGTCAACTGAATTAGTTCAGTAAATACTAATGTTCTTAATTTTTAGTAAAATTCAATGAGTAAATAATTATGTCAGTGCAATGCAATTTGATTTGAAGCACCAGGTATGTAACAAAATCTCCATTTCAAATCACTATAGAGTATTATTTCTCTACACACATGCAGTACAACATTCCTGTAACAGGAACACACTACCTGAGAAACTCAAGCACTCACAACTCATGTGCCCTTAACCACTACCTTATTTAAACAGGTAAAAAATGAAATCTGGCAGGGACTTTCCAAGTCCTCAGAAAAGAGTACAGCCAAAACCAACCCAAAAAGTTAATACAACCTGTCCCATCAGGCTTGATGTAACTTGACAGGTACAAGTTAGGCACCTCTGATATCAACATATCAATGTTCAAGAAGAATATAAAAATAAGCTAAACCCCTCAAATCAGAAGATAAATTTGAAGAAATAAGGAAAAGCAATGTTAAATTAATTACATTAATGAATGTTAAATTCATTACTATCAGGTAAAGCAATACATTACACTTGTGGAAAAGGTTTGTGATTTAGACAGCTTCCTTACCACTTGTTCAGTACTTTCCCATGCTTATTTGAACATATTTGCACCAAGATGAAAAACAGATTGTTACAGAGCTCCAGCATTTCCATTTAGTGTCAGCTACATTCAGGTCTATTTTGCAGCAGTCTGCCATAACAAGAATTACTTCAAAAAAACTTTTCTCCAATAGCCAATTCTCTGATGGCAGTTTTCAGCTGTCTCAGTGTACAACATACAATAACATATGCATGGTCAATCAAACCACTAAAACTGTATTGATGTTGAAACTGAAACACTAATGGGGTCCTGTTCCCGAAACAGTTCAGAACTAAACAAGTATGTATGAAACAAGCTAACCCCACATGTCAGATCAGAGATTACAGGAACCCCAAACTCAGCTGGCTCCTTACATTTAACAGTATTAGTTGTTCTGGGTAAAAAATTTGCAGGCATTACATAGCTTTGGGAAAGGCATCTGAAAATATTTCTAACACATGGAAGACAAAAACATATAAAGAAATGTAAACCAAATCTCCTCTTTAGAAAAGGCATATGCTGCTGCTGATTCGGAAGCCAGGTACATAGTAAGGTTTTGGAATCCTTCCATTTTCACAACTTCCACAACAAAAAAACCACAAAAACCCAAACAAACAAACAAAAAAGGTTTAAGAGACTCACCCCCAATATAATGTTTTAAGATTTTTTAAGACACTGGTTATCACATCTACTGTATATTTTAATAGTTAGTATCTACTTCTGGCTGTAGACTGGACACTGCAGTTCCTTGCTATCTGAAAGCTGTTTGTCTGTTTCAAACAATTTATTCACCCTCTGGTTGCCAAGACTATTGTTTTACAAAATTAAATACAGCCTCTATAAAATACAGCCTTTAGTAGTTATCCATTCACCTTTCTGAAGAGACATAACTGGGTTAGGATTTGTTCTTGCTTTACAGGAACTTAAGAACCTACCCAACTCCTTTACAATACTCAGATGTGGGAAACCCTAAAGTTGGAGCTTCATAATATCTCCATTTCGAGTTCATCCCCAACTGATTCCCAGAGGGAAGAAGCAATAACTCAATTCATAGTGGCAAGAAACCCAGCCTAATTGCTCTTTTCCTGCAACAGTGGCACACTGACTTCACAGACAAAACATAAAGGAGCTTTCAACTGCAAAGTAAGGAAAGACTATCCAATTTCTTGCTTGAAGCATGCCAGAATTCCCATGCCATTATGCCAAGATTTTAAGGTCAGCTCTGATCACTAATATTTCCAGGGACTGAAAGACCCTCAAATTAAATCTCCAATAAGCAGGACTAACACAGAGGATGCAATTTGCTGCATTTCTACCCTACTGGCTTTGGGGCAGGGAATTCTTCATGGAGCTGCAGACTCCAAGCTCACTGTCTCATTCATCTCATAAAACTCGAAACAAATACACAAGCTGCAAGTATTCTCCCAAGGTAAAACCAAAGCATGCTGTACATGTCCCACAGTACCACTGCTTGATAAACAGCAGCATCATTTCACAGATCTTATAAAGTTTGAAGTCCTTTACACATTTCTAAAGTCCTGTATTTACATGGCAGCTTTGTACCAATTGCACAAGAAACGTTGTATTAAAATTACAGTTTTGTATTGGTTACCTTTTGGTTAATTGTGTCATAGAAATAAACCAACTGACACAGTATTTTCAGAATAGAAACAAAATACCATTATACCAGAAATTTTGCCTACTATAGGCACATTACGGCAGACAGAGATAAAACTCATGGGGCTCCAGCCTGCCACAGCCTCAGATGATATCAGCTTTCAACTTCAGAGCACACATGAGTGGCTTTGAAAGGAGACACTGTGATGTGAGCTGGCAGATTAGAAAGGAAAATTCAAGCCCTTAAAAGGGATTGCATGGTTGAGACAAACGAGCACAGGTGTCACAGGCTTAGCTGGAATTAGCATCAGAATATGGGACTTTCAAGAATTTAAAATGTTTAAAATCTGTAAATAAATTAATTTAGTGGAGAAAACAATCTGTTAAAAAAGAACTTAATTACCTGGCAGTTATGTTTCTCCACTGAAGAAGCAAAGATTACATCTAGACAAAACACACAAAGACACTCCCTTCCAAAGGATCAATGTGCCCACAGAGACCAGGGTTAACCCTGAAGTTTTTTGCTCTCAGCATACTGCAGTTCTGTTCTGACTTCAGTTTAGCTAGAAAAGGAACAACCTCTGCACTACAGCATTCAGCAACAGGCTAAAGCAACCCTCAAAGTAAAAGCTCCACTTCTTTGTGATGAAAAAAGCAGTTTCCAGCAATTTTGTTAACCAATCAAACATTTTAATGCTAAGGCATACAGATGTGAATTGGTGTTTCCCTAAAAATAACACATCTCAAATTCTCTGGGGAAGAAAAGGCCATTCAATTATATGCTTGGAGCCTACTGAATCATTTGCTTTCTTCAAAGGGGACAAGAAAACAACCCAGTCAAATCTTTCACACACTTGCATGCTGTAACAGAGGTTTTGAAGATTGGGTTCCTGTATTTTGATTTCACAGTGCTGTCCCAGCAAGTTACTTAAACTAAATAATAAGCACAGCAGGTCCTCTCTGACTTCTGCACGCAACCCAGACTGATATTGTTCTTGCTGACAATCTGAGCTGCACTCCTTCCAGGGAGATTTTGGGAATATAATTAAATTCTTTTTAGAAGTTTTAGTTTCAGATAATTAACCACATCACATTTATGCTAAAAAAACCCATCAGATGCACATTTGAGGAAAAAAGTTAATTTGCACCATTAGGCATCAATTCCTAAATCAAAACTACAGTAAAATATTTTAATTTCCTAGTTTGGAAGAGTTTAAGAAACATTAAAACATTAAGTAAACCTTGTTCATCTCACTTCCTAGCATGCTTACATTTCAAGGTGATGCATCTATTTCCTAAATATTCATCCATGTTAACTTTCTATACCAATTTAATCTATTTAATTTTATCTATTCATTTTATCTATTTAATAAGCAATGGCAATACAGAAACGGAAAGGGAGGGACATAGATACTGTATCTTCTTAGAATCCCTACAACAGTATTTTTGGCCTCCTGTATTTGCACATATCCCTTAGTTCTTGATATCCTGCAGTGTATAAAAGACAAAAACTCCCAAACCATTCTCCATTAATTTAAGAATATACACAAGCAGGAATATGTAGGGACTGTCATTGTTACTAGAAAGATTATGAAGTTTTTTTGAAAGGTAAGAATGAGCACAGCATCACACAGTGAAATTACCCTATGCAAAAGGGCATTTTTCACACTGCAACAGAGAAAAGAGAAGCAGAAAATACATAATCAAGAGGACTATAAAGGATCACTGGAAGTGGAAAACATTCAAAGTAAATTGATAGGATTTCAATTGCAACAAGAACCTTCTGAAAACATATTAATTTCAAAACTGGAATATTTAAACCATTCAGAACAAGGTAGAAACAAGAACAGTCAAGCAGAAAGCTGACAATTCCTTAGTAGTCTATAGGGCTTTCTACACAGCAGTGAGAACGAGGTAAGGCAGTCCAACTGAAATAGAAAACAAGCAATGTTCATGAGTGACAGAACATTTGCTTTTAAGCATGAAAATCTATGATGAATATTGCAAGAATATTTCAAGGGCAATACAATCAAAACTGGAATTACATACTAATAATCTAAGAGCTAATTTAATCTTATCAAAATGACAGAAGAGCAGCCTCACAAAGTAAATGCTTATATAGCTTTGTTAGCAGATACATCTGAAAGGGTAAACACAAACCAGAATTAACAACTGCTAGCAATTAATTTCTGTAACTAGAGCAACATTCTTCCACTCCCTAACAACAAAGATAAAACAGAAAAAAGAACTGAGAGTCTTGCCAAAGCAAAGACTTTCATTTTGTTAAATCTAAAAGCTTTCAACTGCCTTTCCATCTGCCTCTTTGGAATTTCAGTGCCCATCACTGAAGAATTTCTAGTTAAAAAAACAGTTAACAGGACTACTGCCAATAGTGGACTCTGACTGTTCGTCCACCAATTAAATATAGCCACCTCCAGGCAGAAACACAACATGTGCTGCTGTACCTTGTCCCCAGCACAGCTGCCACTGCTGCACACATCTGACGAATGAGAGAATGCACCCCAGAGAACAGCACTGGGCAGGGACATTCTGCTAAAATGCCCTTTTTCCAGATAATACTCCAAGTCACACTGTACATCTGCATTGGAGATACTTATCAGATGGTTGTCTCTTATCTATAGATAGAAGAAATGGCAAAAAGCCAAATGGTTGTTTATTACTTGTGTTAAAAACATTTAGGTTTAGGAAACAAACAGAAGCGAGCATCTGAGACATCAGTGAAGTCACAGGCAGTGACTAGTAACAGATAACAGCAAGCATTAACAGAGAAATCACAGAATAGTATCACCTTCTGTCTATTTACTTTTATATCCAGGCTTTTCAAGGTAGCTTCAGACAATGTAGAGACTTTCTTGCAATTTCAGTAACGACTAGAAACAGCTTTAAAATGATGACAGAAGAGATATTAAAGATGGACAAGATTTCAAACCTCAAAAATTGAACTGGGTAAGGGGCAGTTTTGAAAATAGTGATATGGTGTAACATATTATAGGTTTTATCTGCTGTGTTCCTCATTAGGCTTCAAATCAAGATATGCACACAGACATGTACAAAAATAAAATCTTTTCTGTTTAACTAAACTAAAACTACCAAGGTAGAAGTATTTTCTTAATCAGTGTTCTGTATAGGCTTTAGATAAAATCCATAAAAAAATTATGGTCTAGAATGTCACCTGTTACCTATCATAAACTAAATATTCTGAACACTAATCTTCTGTGAAATACAATCTTTCAAAAGTTGTTTCTATTCATTGGAAATGAAGGGGAACCGAAACAGTAACACCACAAATGCATGAGCACTTGACTGTGGTTTCAAATTGCAATATTGCTTCCTCCTTGAATATGTTTCTTGTGAAAAAGTGCAGTATGGAATTCGGTGGGAGGGGAGGGGTGTTAGAATTTTTTTCCTCTTAATCCGTTGTTTAAAGCATCATTAGACTTGATATACACAACTTGGTGGCTAGTCCTCAACTTTAGTTTAACTAACTAAACTCTAACTTTTACTTACCTTTCCAGTATGTAATTCTTGCAATTACTAAAGATGCCTATATAGCCAAGTGCAGTATATTCTGGAAGACACCTTTTCTAGAAGAAAACACTTCCTTTTATCCAGAAGCAATGTATTTCCCAATATAAATCCAGCTTTCTTTTCAGTGTATGCTAACAATGCTCTCCAATACACAGAGCAGCAAAACTGTAACTGCTAACAGAAGTTTCATGTTTCCAGTTTCTTTTCCCCTTCGCACACTGTTAGGCAAGGAAAACCCAGATTGTGAAGCACAGCTGATGACTCCACTGCATTCCTACCAAAGTGTAATTACAGGACATGCAATACTCAAATCACCTCAGCATTCTATGCAAAAAAATTGAGGCCTAATGAAACCATAAGGCTGCCTATAGCTCCTTCAGAAATCAGGAGGCCAGGGCTGAAATAGACTAATTACTGAGTTTTGGAAAGCCTATCCTATTTCCATAGCTGAGAAAGATGGCCCCTTGCTCCTCCCTTTTAAGTCCAAATCAAACATCAGTTGGTATGGGCATGCACCTGTGCAGCACGAGCACTAACATTGTATTTCACACTGAAAATTCAACTTGATTTAGATGTCCTTACCAAAATATCTTTTTTCTTTTTTAAAGAATAAAATTAAGTAAACAAAAAATAATTAGTATTTTTTAGCATTCTACTCGACTCTGGAAACCTGTCACTGTGTGCTCACAGACCATCAATGTAGCCTAGGCCTTATAAAATTAAAGTGTCAGATATCTAAGGATGTCTGCTGCTCACATACCAGCACAGTTCTGTAGGACTCCAGCACATGCCCTTCTGCCTGGGCAGGGAAATACAGGCACCCCAAAACAATCCCACTGACAAAGTTATTTTCCTGTACCAGAAGAAATCCAAATCTAATACTGAGGTTTATAAACAAGGAATGTTTTTTTTCAAGGCTAGTACTATCTCCCTTTAAAAAAAAAGAGTCACATGCAAAGACAGTTCTAATTCTTGCCTCTGTCTGTACATGTTTACAGGTATTCTCCAGTTCTGTAAAACTCTTCTAATACAGCACAGTGCATCTGAGCAGCCACTGCTGTCAGAGACATTGTCTTGGCCAACTATGGGATTTTTCAAATTCTCTGCTACATGCCAGTATAACACTTGAAGACAAGTATGTAAGGCACTTTTTGGAAGGAAGTAAAATTGAGTGAAGGCTTATTCTGCATTTGTTTTTTAGCTTCACCAAGTAATCAAGTTGTTTGCCTTTCTAAAAGTCAGTCTCATTTAGTGAGTATATTAGCATAACATACACACAGCAAATACTCATCAGAAAACAAGAGCTAGGAGTAGACCCTTAGTCTGAGGAAGAGAGGGAGAGAGAAGACCAGTTGGTCAGCTACTTTTTAAATACACTTTCACAGAGAAAATACTTGAGATAGTAAAAAATCTGTCCTTTGGTAAAACCCAGATGGTTGAAAAGCTAGAAAGGATTTTTTCTAAAGCTCAAGATTCTTATCAAAACTATAAATTAAACTCCAAGTAAAGACACTGCTGAACTTCACTCTAAAAGAAAACAAGTCAAATGTATCATTTAGTGCCAACTTAATCATCAAAGGAAGACCAAAGTTGCTGATCTTGTCTTGGATACATCCCAGGTGAGTGAGCAACACATGCTGTTCACCTTGGAGGTCCCATAAGGCACTTCTGGGTGTATGTCCTTCACATCTTAACAGTCAGCACAGAAGTTATTTGCAGCCAGGACTGGTGAGAGTGAAAAACTCCTATGTGAGCCAGGAACTAAGGACCAAACCCCAAAAGGATACCTTGGTTTTGACTGCAAACAGGAAGGTTATTTTTAATATTTTTTCTCTCTCTCTTTTTTTTTCTTTTTTTTTTTTTGAGAACAAACAATAGAAGTCAAGAAGAGCTATTGTACAGAGGCATAAAGGAATTAGCAAACTAAGCCTTTGGCTTTTATCACTTCTATTTAACTTACATGTTCCTGCCAGGAACCTATGTCCCAAGAGCTTCTGCATTCACACATTGAATTTTGAACCTGAATTTTCTTTACCAAAGATTTTAGTTATGGGGGTTTATATAAATGTATATAAATATACATATACATACATACATATACACAAAAAATAAAAAAAAAACCCAAAAAGCCAAAAAAACAATCCCCACAACTAAAACAAAATCTATTCCAAATCTTACAGAATTATTTTATTTTCAAGGAAGAAATTTACAAGAATTTGATTAACCTTTTATTTGGTCTAAACTAGCAGAAAACCTCTCAATTTCTTACAGGCTTCTGAAAAATTCCACACCCTGAAGGAACTGCCAAACCTCAGAACTAACTTCAAGAGTTGACTTGATACATCACCTTGGAAAATAAAGATAAATTTTCTTAAGTGTAGTTCTACTAAATTCCCTGAGAAGAGTATTGGAGCAAGGAAATTAGGGATGCTGCAATTTCTATTGCAGTTTGCAGTAACAGTGAATAGAACCATTATTTCCCCACCCAATCACTGTAAGTCTTCCAACACATTTCAAGGGCTTTTAATTCTCTCACAAATATTACTTGTAGACATGGAGATTGCTTTGCTTGAAGGATGCCTCCTGATATTTTTAATTCTAGCTTGCAATATCAAGATATTGTCTTTAAAAAGTAAAAATCTTTAATAAGAGGGAAATAAAAGAATTTCCATTAAGGGGAAGAGGACATATATTAACTTAAAAATTAATTCTGTTCCCAAGAATCAGGCACAGTATTTGCAAATTATTTAATATTCAAATAATTTTCAGCTTTCTTTGTTCATATCACCAATCCTTTTGTTTTAATTTCATACTTCTGATAACTAGAGAGCCAAGGACATTTCTTTACTGCTGTCTGGGCTTGAAAACACGTAAGTTACCCATTACTAATATATTATATTAATAAGCACAAGCCTGGACACAAAGTGTTGTTCACCACAACAACCTTCATTTGCAAGTAATTTCTGATTCTCCATTGTTTACTAGGTCAATGTGCCACCATGGAGATGACAATGATCCCTTTTAATCAAAGGAATGAAGCTAATGGAAATAACTAATGCTAACTACCAATGTACTGGCTATTTATTTCAAGCACATAAGTGCTATGTATTGTGAGAATGAAACTCTCATGTATTTTAAATTCCATTAAGAAAATACACTCACCCCAAGTTTAGTTATGGGACCAAAAAAGGCTGTCGTGACCCAGTCCTGGATAATAACTTCAACTTGCTATGATAAGAAAGCTTACTTGTGGCAAAACAATAAGCCCTGCCAAAAAGGGATAAATGGAAGACAAAAAAGAAGGATACAAGAAAAATCTAGAGAGTGAAAAAAGACCACCAGCTCTAAACAGCAAGATAAACAGAGGAAAGGTCATTTATCAGTGTCACAAAACTTGAACCAAGTCTTGGGTTTCTCTCCAAAAGATACATAAATATTGTCAAATCTTACTTGAAAGATGCCACAGAGATCTTTCCAGAGATCAAAGAGGTTCCTGAATAAAATTTATTTTCCAGGTTACAGGTAGATACTACCAACTCTCTAGAAGACATCAAAAATAAAGTTTTATCAGTGTATACTTGCCTTACTGTTTTCTATCAGATACCAAGAAAAAAGTACCTGAGTTACTTGATGAAAGAGAACTGTAGCAAGCAATAGCAAGCTAATAGGACTATTTATAAATCAGATGCAATACCCTCTTTCAACAAGTGCCCTGCTAAACACTAGGAGTCTTGCATGAGCAAGCTCCATGTTCTGAATTACCTCAAGAAGCCTTATTCTCACATGGGCCCTGGTTAGAAAATTTATCATAGGAATTAACTGCATGAGAACAAGCTCAGATGCTTTAGTATCATTGCAAATATAAGTGTTTTACAGCCAGCAATGCACTTGAGTATACAGTTTACATGCACTGCTGAATGGAAGCTTCACACTTAATTATATACTGCTGCACCCCTGCCAAGGCATTTACACCAGGAGTTATCCCACCCCCCATTTGACAGTAACAGCTGTAACCTGTATCAGCTTATTTCTGGTATACCTGCATCAAAGCTATTTTACCTCAATGAAAACCAGGATTAAAACCTCTATGTAAGAACTGACAGTGACTCAAGCAAGTCAGCACATTCTCATGAGATCTACTCGCTATAAAATACAATTTTTATCACATAAATAAGACAAGTTATACAGCTACAGCCACCTTTGACAGTGTGCTGACTTAACATGTGGCATTGCCCCCAGCTTTGATTTGCACAGCATGACCAGTGTGAAGGAACTGCTGGTGGAGATGATGGCATGGCCAGCAAGGGGAGCACAGGAAGCACTCATGACCATTTCAGCAGCCTTCTGCAAAACACTTTCTAGAAGTAGACAGTGGGGCTAGAGAGCCCTTCTGACCTACAGACTAAAACCTTCACATGGACAAGAGTCCAGACGAACAAAACCAAGAGAAGGAAGAGTACCAGACATGGGCCACAAGTGGGAGATGAAATCTCCCTCTAGGTCCCAGCATTCCCTGGCAGGCCAGTACTGGGCTGGACTCCAGGAACCCAACAGTGACAGCAGAACTGCCATTCCTGCCCTGCCAGCCCCTCAGGGTGCCACCAGGTCTGCCAGCTAACCCTGGCCAGAAGGGGCCAGCCACCAATCTCACTGGGCACTGCTGAGCTCAAAAGTCAAACTTCCCACTCCTTCCATAGAAAGAAAACCTTTTCCAGCAAGAGACCCTCTCTTTCAACTAGGCAACACCAAATCAGTCAGATTTGAGTCCCCTAATAGAAACCAAGAAGGTTCTTCGTTTGCATGAGGAAAGAAATGCAAAAACACGTGGTTAGAGAAGATTTACATACAGCTGGACACATTGAATAATGGGCAGAGTATCAATTACAAAGGTGGTAATTACCAGGAAATTTCTTCCATGAAATGCAGATCTTAAGACTGCTACCAACTAGATCTCTTTTCAGCTTTTTATTCAGAAGAAAGCAGGGTATATGCATTCCACAGTCTTTAAAAAGAAAAAAACCTACACAGCCTCACAGCCTGTTTTAAGAATTACAACTCATGCACCACGGTTTATTTGTAACCCCAAACTGTAACCCAGGACATACATTCATCATAAAAACACACATCTCCAAAAAATGTGAAGAAAATTACAGAGATGAAAATGCTGCTTGGAAGCCCAAAGATACAATGCAGAAATACAGAAATCTTACCAATTTGTGGATAACCATCGCACAGATCCAAGAGGACAAGGACTATTTGCTTGCCTGTACAACATGTAGGAGAGGGAGGAAAGCAGAAACGTGCAGAAAATATTGAAATGTAAACATGAACGTAAGATATTGAAGGGTTTTAAAATCAACATTGAAAGCTATGATGCCACCCTGGAGTCTTCACTGACTCTAGAACAAACTGCATTGTTGTGCACTTCTCATGACTCAAAAAGAACTGCAAAACAGAAGGGTTTTTGTTTCTGCAAAACAGAAAAAGTAAGAGATGATGAGACCAGAGACAGGATGTCTGTGTGTTGTGGGTAGAAAAAGATTGGGCTGAGCACAGGCAAGAGACAAGTAAGGCAGATTATGGCAGTAATACAAAACAAAGGGAAAGGAGATAAAAATCAGATAGTCTTGATAAAGCAACAAGGATGGAGCAATCATCAAAAATCATTGGAAGAATGATCAAAAAGGAATATATTTAACTTTCAGCTCAAAGCTGCTTTTACAATTTTACTAGCGATATGCCAAAAACCAATAAATTACCTTCTTACTTTAAGAGTTATTTTCCAATATGTTTATTAAACATAAAATCTTAAGAACCAAGTTTTCATTCAAGAACATGTGCACAAAAAAAAAAAATTGGGGGCAGGATCTGCTACTTAACCATAGCCTGTTCTTCCACCAAAGGCCAGAGGCCTGGCCTTTACTTCTTGAGCTTCCTGAAGCTCACAGATATCCGAAGGACAAAGCCATGCTGGGTTTGCACCGCAGTTATCCAGCAGTCCAATACCAGAGGAGGCCCCGAGCTGAGCTCGGCCACCAAGGGCAGGAGGACACACAGAGGCCATGTCCATTCCTCCCATGGTGCCCGAATCACCTGCTGCCAGCACCTTCTCTGGAGCCCAAAGGCCTGGCAGGAGCCACAGTGTGAGACAGCACCATTCCTCACTTGAATAACCACTGAGTATAGGCAGTACAGTACACTCCCTCCTTCCCTACAGCAACAGATAAATTGATATATCCATGGGAACCCACTTTGAGACGATCAACGTGAAATCAGAGACAAAACTACTACTGAAGTGCTCCCTTAAGTTCTCTTCTTCTTTTCTACCCACAACATACATAATTTCACTGCTGTTGAACTGCAACTTTATATTCAAAAATTAAAACATGCAGTAAGGAGAAACACAAAAACAAAGAAACCCCCACAAGCAGATATGTGAAAATATGAGAGCAGTTGTACAATATAAGTTCAGGTTCTCATGTAATGATATAAAACCTCAGTGTTTGGATTGCATGAACTGTGATTCAAATACTTGTTACAAAAATAATTCTTTACCATAATATTTTTTAAAGAAATGTGACTTAATATCGAGAGCTTACTTTTCACAAAACATTCATTTCCAGTCCAATTTAACTTGGCAACAACCAAGTTAACTTAAATAACCATTTTTGCCCAGGGGAAACTAGTTTCTAGATTTAGAATTTGCAACACTGCTTATATATGGAATTTTAAATTATTTTTTTGTTTCCCTTAGCTTTCAAAGGTGGTATTGGTTTCTCTTTCTCCATAAAAGAACCAGTTAAATCTCTCCTCCTTATTATTATTTTTATCAGAGACGTGATCTCTAGGACCATCTCAGTTCCAAGAACCCTTCCCATACCTAAACCCATGAAAAAGTACAGAAAACCCTCCATAAAATTATAATTCCAATTTCTATATCTGACACAGAGAGAATAACCATATATTGTGAATGCAGGATTCCAGACACTTACCCCAAGTGAATTATCCTAGAAGGAAGGAGGACATTTAGCTGCACGAAGTGTGATTTGAAAGCTTAAAGTACAATTGCATTTCCAAACTCTTCACACCCTTTTAACCTCCACTGACTGACTGAATAAATGAATACGGATTTCTGCCAGCAAGGCAGAACAACCAGCCCCAGTAAGGAAGTGTCACTGAGAGCTGTGCATTCACACAGAGCATCAGGGGGGACTGACACACAGCTCAGAGCAGAGGCACCTGCAGAAGATCCCATTGTTCACTGTGAAACTGGATTTTTACCTTGATGTTTATTTTACCATCTGAACTTTGAAATCAGTAGATATGATCTTAACAAGAAATATCAAAATGCTAACCAGAAGAAAGCTCATGAATCTTAATTTCAGAATCTCTTTTTATGAACTCTTCACCCCAAATGCAAATAAATCAATAACTGATTACTATTTAAAAGTTGAAACATTAGGATTTCAAACCATATGTATGAACAACTATGGTTAACAAGTTAATTAACAAGTGGTTAATTACAATCCTTATTTTAATAGTGATAGTGAATAGGGCAGAGAATTAAAGCTCATCCTCAACAGATTTTACTGAGTTTGGAGATCCAATAAATTTAAGAGTCTAGCTATAGCCACAGTTGAAACTCTGCTAGCAACTAGAAATAAAATTCTTTCTAATAAAATATGAAGCTGTTTTTTCCCTAATTAGAAACAAAACAGAATAATGCTATGAATTGTTAGGTAAAATATTCTGCCACTGGACCTATTATTATGAGTTTTAACTCTGTTGATTTCAGTTATATTTTTCATAAACTTAATAAAAACAAAATGAGTCCTTCAAAGTTCTGTAAAATGAAGAGAAAACAAAACAAACAGGAATAAAAAGAGATTTTAAAGATCCCAATTCCTACTAGCTGTGGTTCTACCTCCCAAACACACAGGAGATTGCAGTTCTCTAAAAAGCAAACCAACCATTTGAAAATTAAAACTTCTTTTAGGATTATATGCATGTTGTCAATCATAACTTCTTCTTTTTCCAACCTGTATTTCACACTGGTTATTCTAACAGCATTCTTTAAGAGGAGGAAGTGGGAGGAGACCCACACCAAATTAGCAGAGACTACAGTTTAATGAATGAAAACTGCATCTATAACACAGAGACAACTTTTTTCAAGCTAGAGAAACAGATGAGATCCAAAACTCCTAACATAAGTCTAGGAATCAAGATATCTAATTAATTTCAAATGTTGAAAGACCTTCTTCAAAGTCTTTAGATCACTTGAATCACTTTACAGCACAACACAGTTCACCAAGTACTTCAGAGATGTAATTACTGCTTGTAATTACTGCTGACCACAGCCTGAAAGTTTTTTTAGCCAAAGCAGGGAAGCATGGTCTGCTATGCTCAGATCAGCTACAATTTCCAAATTTTGGATCTTCTAATCTAAAGCAATGTCCTTCCATAGGAAGGTCAGGAAAGAGGACAAAGAAACCACCGTATATTTAACTGTAAAATTAAACTATTGATAAATAGCACAAAAGCATAACTACTGCCAATCATTTCACATACACAGCCTCATCTACTGACAATTACTAAATGACCCCCTCCATAGAGAGCTTGCATAGAAGTGAAAAAGTGTAGGATAGCTATTCAAAACATCTTTGCTGACCAAGCATGGTTTCTTTCCCATGCAGTACTACTTTCAGTATCTGAAATGAATGTATTTTTTCCAGGAACAAAGATGGTAATAAGTTTCTTTTTCAGTTGGAAGCATCCATTAGGATGTCATAAAACAAATTACAACGTGGCAACTAAAAGGTACTGCTTCCCAGAATGCTGATGTGAAGGGATAAAATGAAAAACAAACAATTTTAAGCATGCCAGTAATTCTAACTGCTAATTCCAAACCTAGAAAAGAATCTGTTTATTAAGTCTTGCATCTTCATTTAGTAACACTGCACCTTTATCACATCACTTTGGGTAGCCTGACTTTACAAAGCCCTGGAGTACTCTATACTGTACTGTACTCTGTATCTTCTGTAAGTTTTGTCTCCCTACAATCCATCTTTTGGATGCAGGAAAAACTCATCAATTCCCAGTGTTAATTAAATACCAACACAGCAAAGAAAAGAATCTTTTAAAATTTCAACACGGCCTCATATTGGTCTCAATACTGTTGAAAGTAAATACTTTCACTTCCCATCTGATATCTTCTGGATTTCAGCCACAGCTGTATAAGAATAATTTTGCAGACAAAAAAAAATAAGCAAGGAAAAAGTCTGAGATACAACTTTTTTAACTAAGGCTGGGTGGGGTTTTATTTAAAAGAAAATTATGGATCAGTAGTTGAAGGCTGACTCTTTCTATTGCAGAGAGAAAGATACCACAGTGTAGTCTCTCCCTCTAAGAATCACAGTGGAAAAGAGCATGGAAAATGCTACACAAGGTG
The DNA here is from genome assembly GCA_013400515.1 of Erpornis zantholeuca. Lineage (NCBI taxonomy): Eukaryota > Metazoa > Chordata > Aves > Passeriformes > Timaliidae > Erpornis > Erpornis zantholeuca. The sequence goes on from VZTN01006070.1 coordinate 43,723, forward strand.
GGTGAAAATACACTCTTAATCTTGGGATTAGCTCTATTCCATAACCTTGTCTGAGCATTCAACTATTGCAGTTTTCTGCAACATTTTCAAACCAACAAAGACAGTAATAAAGTGCCACCCACAGCACCAAAACCATTGATTTTATTGATACATTTTGTTCAAACCACCACAAACTACAGGAGGAGAGCACAAGTTTTGCAGTGCCAATTGCACCTATTTGATGGCATAGCAAAGGTAGTTCAGCAACATGGTTACAGCATTAGCCTCATTTAAAATAAATTTTATTAAATTCCAAAGAAATAAAAAGAGAAGTAAATAAATAGGAGTTGGACTTTAATGATCCTTGTGGGTCCCTTCCAACTCAGGATATTCTATGATTCTAATGCCAGTTAGTGGAAAATGTGAACTTTTGATGATCTGAGAATCTTGTCTTAGCTGAATGACTATTGGTCTAAAAACTCCTTTCCAATTTGCAGGCCCAAAATGTTATAAGCATGATGAGAAAGGAGAAAAACAAATTAAAACAAAGGGGGAAAACCATTTTGTACAAATTCTCCAACCAGCTTTCATCAGTAATTTTCCGTTAATGCCAACCACAGATCTTTAGCCAGCTTCTATCCTAGCTAAGGATTAGAAGCAGGAGCTTTGGCCTGAGGACTAAGTTCTTTCTCCACCCAGTTCAGGCTACTGAGAGCTCCAAATTTAAAATCAGTCCCTCCCAGAAGCAGCACAAGAGCTGGTGATGCTCCTACTGCACTGGCTGAGGGAATAGGTTATGGTAGCATATGGGGCCTACAAAATCAGCAACAAAAGTTAAAGTTGAACTCAGTAAAGTGATCTCTGAACTTTGGTCAACTTCTGCAAAAGGTTTCAGTTCAGGAAATGAACATCCCAACAGTCCATTTCAGCAATTCTGGAATATTTGCTTTTAAAGTTGGCTTGTAAGGAGACAGAGCTCCTTACAAACTGTCCATTCTTCTTACAGAAGACATGGAGGAAGCAGTAACTACTCCAGTGAAGGCACCACCTCTGCATGCTGCTTGGAAGAGTCCATCTAAATAATAAATTACTAGACTTAAAAAATTTATTAATGCTGGCTAGACCTTCACATACACTTCAGAGATGTACAGCACACATATTAAATAATCCGCAGGATTAATTGAAAAATATTACTCAGTATGTCAGAATGCACATAGAAAATGAATAAATTTTAGAAGTTGTATTTATCCAAATTCAAAGGAATGGAAAAGAAGTAATGTCGATTCAATTCTACATAGAAAGCTTAGAGAAAGGCTATAGATATGTTTTCAGTTTGCAAAGTGTATTTCATATTCTTGCAAACATGTTAAACAAGGAAGATATTTAGACCATGCCTGATGTGCAGCTGGCTGGCAGGACAAGGACAAGGACAGCCATCAGGCAGTGCTAGGCACTGCTCACTTATTCCCCTTCCAGCCCCAGGATATGCAGCAGAAAGCAGCTAGAAAAAGGCATCCACAGTGTCAGCTGGTGCCACCCAGACTGGTTTTTGTATCATCTGACCTGAGCAAGGCCTGAAGATGCAGTAAACACAACCTGGAAGTCTGAAGAACCTTCAGTAAGCACATAAAATTAGGTAAAACAGTTATGACCACTTGGTGAAGGGGTTTTCATTCCTTTTAAATACATTATTCTTATAACAAAACCCAAGGAAAACATATCCAAATAGAAATCCAAAAATATGCAAAAGAACTCGAAATACGAGTAAATAAAATAAAATAAAAGTAAATAAAAGTAAATAAAAGTAGTCCTTCCATTATCTGAAACCTATAATTTTAAGTCCTGTCATTCTGTTTCAAGTACCAATTTAGCCAGCCAAGACTGTTGATCTTGAGTAACTCACTTTGAAAGAAAATATTAATCAGATGTCAGTACATTAATAAAATTTCTTAGAGGTAAGTTCAGATATGACTAGTCCTAGTATGTGTGCATCTGAAAGTTTCTGCAGCTAAATATGAAAATACTGACTTCATACAGGGCATAAATTTATTGGTTTGATGTGAACAGTGTGAAAAATGAAGGTTTTAGAAGGCTTTGTACAACATGACAGTGACTCTTAGGAGAAGCAGGGCACAGACAGAACAACCAGATGAGGCTGATAACAGAAGGAAAAAGAAAGCTGTACAGAAAGCATCCTTAGCAAGGTGCAATTTAGGACGATGATGAAGGCCACACCAGGCAGCATTTTTAATTTTTTGATGCACCAGAATAGAGTGGTACCTTGATACATCACCTCTTACAAATGCTTAGGTAGATAATGCCAAATACCAGAACAGTAGTACTGAAAAGCACATAGATTCCCTCTGTGCTGGAATTCTGGCTAAGGGAACAAGAACATTTTTTGAAAGAGAATTTTCTGTAAACGAAATAGACTTTGTTTTTAAAGAAAGGCTGTCCTTTTACAATCCACATTTTAGCAGGAATGTCTGTGTACAGCATGCTAGATGTTTAACTTGCTTCTGAAGGGCTTATGTCTTGACTTCTGTGAAGTAGGTCAGTTCTTCACAATGTACAACCCATCATGCCCTAGCTCTTGAAAACACCAGTATTCCCTTTCAGCAAAATTCCATTAGGTATATGGGGCAGACATTTTAAAACTTCCTTCTATTTTGCTAAAACCTCATCATTCTTATAAAACCCAATAGACCAGAGATACACAAATACTAACTAATCTCATGTCAGAGACCCGTTATGCCACTTCCAAGAAGATGGAGGGAAAAAATATGTAAATGAACAAATACATGGCTTTTAAAAAAGCAGTCCATTCTTAGGAGCCTGTGCATTATACAGCAAAAAAATTAACATGATTGACCCATCATGAAAAGGGCTGAAAAGGTTTATCAGTAATGCACAGTTGTACAGGACATTATCTGAGCTACCAATGCATGACCTAGTGACATTAGCAGAAGTTTACAAAGAGGGGAAAATAATAAATCTGATTTTTGTGGGATGAAGGGGAAAAAAAGGAGAGGAGCTGATCATTAAGAACTGTCTTTTCTTGAAGTATCTTAGGAAGTCTCCATCTAGCCTCTGTTTCAAGAGCAGCCTTTTGGCCAATTTCATTGTATGGTATCAGCTTTGCTTCACACCATCATATTTGTTTCCTTTCACCCCCTCACTACAGCCCCATACCTGAAAAGCTGACTATAGACATCATGCTTCAAACAGAGAAATCACATCTCAGCAACATGAGCACATGTTGCCTTTTCACAAGTTAAACCACCACTGGGTCTGACTGTGACTTGCTGATTAAAGAGCAAGTCTAGGCTATGGGCAGCCCAGCCAGTGAGAACTCACACGATGCATACACCAAGGTGCTTATACAGCTTGCACAGCCAAATGTTTGCATCCAAATGAGATACAGAATGTGGCACATAAAGGTTTCAACCATTTCCACTTATGGCTGCCACTAACTGCTGTAAAAAAAGTCTTGACGGCAAGCAGAGAGATGTAGGAATCTCTAAGTTTTGAATCTACTGCCAATTTTCTTCAAGTAAACTTCGAAATGTGAAGCACTGAAAAATGTGGAAGCTCAGCCTAAGCAATAAATCATCCAAACCAGAAGTAACCTCTGTATGTTACAGTTACCCTCTTCCTCAAATAACAAAACCATAAAAAATCTGTTAGGTGTTATTCCTTATCATGGGCCTGTACAAACTAACAACAAAATAAACAAAAAAAACATTCAGAAACAAACAAAAGCAAAGCATTCTGATGACTGCACAATATTCAGAGAGGCAATTTTGCACATGTGGATTTTTTTTGAAGTCCACTACCTTCTTAGAAATTCAAGGGGATGAAAAAAAGAGGAAGAGAGGTAAATTCATTTTACTATTCTCCAGAATAAGTTGCTTGATAAATACCTCCTAATCAAAACTCTTTCAAAATTCCCCTTCTCTTTCAGATACCAATTTATAAACAGTTGTAAAATATTAGAGAAATTGAGATTTTTCTGGCAAGGTACCTGTGATGTAGAGGTATTTTGTTATAAAACCAATTCCTACTGAAAAATAATTCCTCCATTCATTCTTTGAAAAACTACTAGTGGATTGGGTATGGAACTTGAATTAGAGAAGACAACTCAAAAGCATGATTTTGAAGGCAGATTTGATGAGTATTTCTTTATGAAGTATATAAGACAGGCAGATGTCAAACAGTTCCACTAGTACTAAAATTTCCAGTTAAATCACTCTTTAAGATTTTACATCCCTCCCTCTTTTTCTTTCTCCCTCTCATACTGCCAGAAAGAGGGCCTGCAACAGTGAAAACCATGCAACTCTTAAAAGCTTAAAATAGCCCACAGCTGATTTAAAGGTTCTAAAAGTTCTAGATTTATTCAAGTAGCTTTAGCCACTTCAAAAAAACGTTTCTTGAATTTCCATCAACATGAGCATGAAAACAACTTCAACACAAAACATAGTAACTCAGACACTGCATGACATGGTTTTTACAGTTCCTAAAAGTACCACTGACAAAGTAAATGCTTGTTGGAGACACAAATTTGCACTTTGAGACCTGCACTGACACATATACCCAAGCAGGATGGAAGGCCTCTCACTTGAAGAATAGTCATAAATAAATAAATCTGAAGTGTCAAAAAAGTCTCCTTTCAGCGCATTCATCTTTGTCATCATTTATTTAATTAAAAAAAAAAGGTCATTTGGCAACACTACCCATTTAAGAAGCCTTATGACTTGCAGGAACAGTAAGGAATAAACATCCAGCATTCTCTCTTCACAACCCAGATAACCAGACTATTGTTCTTTCATTGTAAAATGGTAAAAATATCATCAGAGTTCTCTACTGTGAAGCATTTTTCCCACTCCCTTGTCTCATCCATAATCATATGAAGTTGTATGCCATACAACTTCAAACAACAAGAACATAATAGCTAGTCTAATATGAAATAAAATTTCAGAAACAAAGAATCATCCTATTACATTTAATACTCAGTCATCATCTTTAACCAAGAGACCTTCAATGAGCATGACTCCAGGGTAACAGACCTGCAACAAAGCACACTTCTGAAAGTTGTTTTACCCAAGTCTGTCCCGTTGTTTTGCATGTACAGACATCTATTACCCATCGGTCTCCCCAGTGAAAACTTACTTCTCAGACTCTATCCATAAAAAGGGTCAAGAGTAGAGTAAAGCATAAAAAGGAAAGCCAAAACTCTTCTTTTCCAAATTTGAAGACAGCTTGCTTATTTGAAACTGTGGCATTGCAGCAACAATGGCCCCAGATGAAAAACAAGATGTAAAAATAAATAATACTTGAGATATTTTCTGTGTTCTAACAACAGGTTACGACTCTAGACTTGAAACTTGAAACTCTAGACTTCTTAAAGAAGAGAGACAGAACACACATGTACCTTGACCCAGCAAATGAAAAAACCAACCAGTAAAGATATTTTGGGTTTTTTTTGCACGTAATTACTAAGACACATTACATGCACATTTTAACAAACACACATGCACTTACTATTTCCATCAAAACCTTTCTTCCCATCCATAAAAAAAAAAAAACACACCAAGAACAAGGCACAAAACCCACACATCTCTGACCAAAAACTTCACTGCAGCCTGTGTTGTTGTAGATGGAGAAATCCGTACCATCAGAGAGAGCTGCATCCTGCTACACTGTACACCACTGATGCTGTAAGAATTAATCATTCAGAGATCAACAATTGGTTCTTTCATCTCCCTGGCTTTCTCAGATCAGACCATTATGTATTTTTTCCACCTACTGATCCTGTTACACTCAATTTTTCAGCTACATGTAGCAAAGACATCTGAAAAACATTCCTCTTTCTAGAACACACCTCACCGAAAGAAACTGGTGAAGGTACCTATATGCTTCCACGAGCTTCACAACTTTACCAGTGTCAAGAAGTGACCAAACACTGAATTCTGTACTAAAATCACAATCTAATAAGCTGTGAAAAAAATGTGGAAGGCAAACTGAAGGGCACCAAAGTTCTTCTTTCTGGCTTTCTACCAAAGACAGTTCATGTGAACGAACCCATGAGATAGCTGACCTTTTAGCAAGTAAAGTTTTAGGACTAAATACTTCAGCTAATCAAAAACTAAATTACACGTGTACATTAACTCAACCCACATCTTTAAAATAAAGCCATATTCTGGCCAGCCAGATCGGCACCCTATTCAGCCATGACTAAACCAACAGGAACATGGCTTTTTTAATATCTCTGCAGAGAAAGAGAGGACAAGGCAGTATTCACGATGATACTGTACCTAATCGTGACAGTAACGGAAAAGAAAGTCACTGGAAGAGAAGGTTGTCATGGGAAACATTTCTCCCACTTTTATCACTGGCAGGGTTTGTCCTTTAAACGCTCACCCCTGCAGAGGCCTGGCAGGTGACATCCCGGCAGGTGACGTGAGCTCGGCACAGCCAGCCCTGCCAAGGGCGAGGGACGCTCCCCTGGGCCACAGCCGAGCCCCGGGTGCCTAAGCCCGCCGGGACTGCCCGTAATGTCACCTCACGGCGCTCTGAAGGGCGAAGGGTCTCGGCAGCGCAGACCCGGGGCTAAAAAACTGCACCCTGCCAGAGGATGCGGCGCAGCGAAGGTGGAAGATGCTCCCAGCCCACGCTAGAAGGGTCCAGCAAAGCTCTCGCCGGGGACTCGAACAGCTCCGGAGGCGGAATGTACCGCGGCATCCCCGTGAGCCCCGCGGGGGCGGGCACGGCTACCGGCACCGTCCGTGTCGGCCCGGAGGGACACGGTGCCGGGACAGCGGGACCGCCCGGCCCAGCCCC
>VZTN01006075.1:0-42691 GCA_013400515.1 Erpornis zantholeuca
TCAAATGCCTTACAACAAAAAGTAGAGCTGAAGTTAGTAACTCTCCAGTGAGAGTTTACTCTTCCATCCTTATTTGCCCTAGATCTCCATTCTGTAGCAGATGCATGGGAATAAGAGAGAAAATATGTTAACAATTGGGCCCAATGAATTTTTTCAATTAAATCACAGTTTCATTAACAACGTATTGGTTCACTGAGCTGCCTAGCCTTTGTTCAAAACCTTTCAGGCTCTTAATGACTCATGACCAAGGATGTTTATGTCTGCACTTCAAAGAGATGTCAGAGAAGCAGATCCAGCATACAGAGCAGATTTCAACCCACACTGTGGCGCTCGGACATCACTTTGCAGGCTTGCAACACTTCACATACACAAGTGAGCAAATCATAGACAATTAAAGGGTTTTTTTCTAATGAGCTAATGGTTAGAAAGGGACATAGATGAAAAGGGAAAGACAAAGAAGATAGATCTTAGAATCATAGAATTGTTAAGGTTGTAAAAGACCTCCAACATCATTGAGTCCAGCCTTTGACAGAACATCACCATGTCAACTAAACTGTCACACTAAGTGCCTCACCCAGTCATTTCTGGAACTCCTCCAGGGATGGTGGCTCCACCACCTTCCTGGGCAGCCCTTTCCAGTGGCTGACCACACTTTCAATGAAAAATTCCTTTTTGATGTCCTAAATCTCCCTTGGTGCAGTTTGAGATTATGTCCTCTTGTCCTGTCACTAGTTGCCTGGTAGAAGGGCCCAACTCCCAACTGGCTACACTCCTTTCAGGCAGCTGTAGAGAGTGATTAAGGACTCCCCTTCTTCAGGCTAAACAACCCCAGCTCCCTCAGCTGTTCCTCATGACTTATTCTCTAGAACCTTTGCTAGCTCTGTTCCCCCTCAATGTCTTCTTGAAGTGAGGGGCCCACAACTGGACACAGTACTCAAGGTGTGTCCTCACTAGTGAGAGTACAGAGGGACAGTCATCATGACTGATGATCACAAGACACTGATTTCTCCTTCCCCCATTTGCTTTCCCACTGCCTGTGTTCCACGTGTGGCTTAGTGGAGATGGACCTGTGTTTGCATCCTGATGATCCAGAACCAATGACACAAACACACTTCCTTGAATGGAAATGTATCACCAAAAATCCATCTTGGCCAAGCCCAAATGTAAGCATAAAATGGCAGTGTCCTACTGCCTGCTTCTAAAGTACTGGAGGTGTAAAGAGCTCTGCTCTCTCACCCCTTGCTCTTTGCAGATGCTCTCTCACAGGAAAGCTCTTTTGATTTCAGCTCCCGGCTCATTCCCAGACTTGTACACCAGAGAACCTCCAAAGGTCACCATCTGCCTTTAAAACATGAACACATTTAGTAAACTCCCATCAAGACTACGCAGGCGATGTCTCTTGACTTTATATTATTTGCCTGTATTTAATATTCTGTTAATTTGCCAGATGCTTTCTTCAGGGTTTTGACAGTGTTTCTGCTGCAGTAAAAATCAGCACTGCTTTTTGGATCTGATTGCCTATTTCAGCACTGTCCTGTGGAAAACTATCTCACATTGTTAAACAGTTTAATTTACTGAAAGACCTCTAACAAATTCATTTACCAACCATTCAAGGTCATGGAATATACATATATTTTAAGGCTTTCAAATAAAAATGCCTGAAAAAAAGGCCAGGAAAACTGATGTACTAAGACCTAGGAGTGAATAAGGGGCAATATTTAGAGTTTGGAAATTGTAAAGATGGGTGAGGTTAGTAGAGAAAGAAAGAGATGGAAATTACCTGGGAAGTTGTCACTGTCACTCCCTGGATCCTGGAGTGGTGTCATTTAGGTCCCAGCTGACTTATGTGGCTCCAGACTACATGATTTGATTTATTTTTGACTTGCTCAGGGCCTTAGCCAAGGACTGGTTTCAGCAGTATGTAATTCATTGTGCCCCCTGTATAACCTGCAGTCTTTTAATCTTCCCTTCCTTTAGTTTTCCATATCTGTTTTGACATCATCTACTCTTGTACAATTGAAATTGTACTGAAAGAGGAGGTCTTTGGACTACTAGGGAAATCCATCACAAAATCCATCCAAAAATCTTTTCAAATATAAAAAGACCCAATTTAGGATCGGTGAGATCTGATGCTGGACTTCTCTAATAGCGTTTGCAGCCCCAGTTTCTGTCCTTGACTTCCTCTTTCTATTTCTTAATTTTTACTGTCCTTTGGCCATTCCTCAAGTGCATTTTCTCTTTGATTTCTTAGCTTCTTTATTTCTCTTCCTCCCTATTCCATGTGTAACAACCCTTCTTTTTTTCTCTTTCTCTTATGCCTTACACTTTCCCTTTCTCTAACTTTTACCATTTTTCTGACACCTTCTTTCCTTCTCTCCCTCCTTCCTCCCCCACTCCTGAGGGTCAGCTGTGGCCACTGGTGACTCTGCACCAAATCAACAAGTGGCTTACAGTCGTGCAGGGAGGGGATGTGACCCTGTGCTCCTCCCAGTTCAGCCTGAGGGCACAAAATACTCATGTTCCTATCTCTCCATATCACATCTCCTTGGAGAGAGCTGAGTAGATCTTGGACTAGATGGCCCTGGAGCTGATGCCTTAGGTTTTAACTTTTATATTTTTCAAATCCTGTATTGCTAGTGTAACTCTGAAGTCTCCTGTAGCTTGTTAAGTGCTGTTCTCTATGCTAAGATAGACATAACAAAGCCTCTCCAGCTTGCTCTCCAAGGATACCCAGACTGTCCGAGGCCCAAGAACTGTAAACTATCATCTTGGGGAGAGGAGGGCAAGCTTGGGGAAATTCCATCATGGCTGAGTTCTGGTTGGTGAATTGATGCTGATAAAAAAGTGTGAAGCACTCGTGACTTGTCGTCCATTTTGGAATCCACTGAAGCAGGACTCTCTGGAGCCCAGAGTGTGCCTCTGAAGGCCTTTCAAATAAATCCCTCCTTTATTTGTTTATTCCTGTCTAGTCTCTGTTTCTAGGGAGCCATTTAAGGCATCAGAGCAACCTTCCAGCCTGAGCAACACTCATGATGAAGAAAACCTCGTGGCTTTTTCCCTGGATTTAGAGCACAGCAGTAACTTGCTGAATGTGAGGCTGCAATAAGGGCACATGAGGAAGCAGAGCCCAGACTGGCACTTAAACCTCCTAGTGAACTGACTTCAGTGTTGTTCATGTTGAGTGGTTGGGGAGAGGATCTGTACTGGGAGGGCTGATTTAAAACATCTCTTGGAGTCAAGATCAAATATCTTATAACAGGGAACACATCTTGCCTGTGGGGTTTGACGTTGTCCTGCTAACAACAATATTCCCTGAATAGATTTTATCATATATTTTCTTGCTAATTTGAAATTGGTATTTGAAAGTTTCCTTTAAATGCATTTAGACATCTCCCTGCATGATCAATTATCTCAATTCATGTAAAGTTCTCAGGCATGAGCATATGATGGCAATAAATGAAATTCGGTAATAAAAGCTCATAAATTTATTAAGGTCCCACAGCCACAGATCACCATTGTCAGTTCATATAATGCTTCCCTAGTTACCTAAAAGCTGTATTACATGCCATTACACTTATAATCCCACTTAATATTAGACCACTTAACAACCTCTCAAACATTTGGAATTTAATTTTACAGTCTCTCATCAGTGCCTCTCTGAGGTTTATTGTAACATTTCCTCTCTAAATGTTTTTGTGGTCTGAGAAAGGATTATTCTTATTGAAGTGCCATAAGCCTTGCTCAACAACTCACTTACTTCTCCCCTCTCTATTCTTTATGCCTTTTTTTTTTCATTTATAGTAGCTCATTTATTCTGTATTCCATTCAAGCTAACCCCTCTCAATGCAGATGACAGCCTTAGGGTCTGGTTGTAAATCTTCAGTGCAAATAGCCCTAGATCCTTCATGTTACCTGCAGCTACAAGAAACAATAACTTCTGGGGATGTCATTGCCTTTGTAGCCTTAGCTGCTGTTATCTTGTAAAATAAGCTTTACATCTCTGCTTTCTGCTGATTATTTGTGAAAATACACAGCAACCTGTGTCATCCCAACATCTCTCCTGGACTAATGACCCCACGTTCAGGTGGGTCAGGTGTGCTGACAGATCCGAGCATGTGTTTCCAGCCTGAAATATATAACCAGCTCTCATCTAGTGTTGCTGGCCAAGTTCAAATAGACTTTGCTATCAGAAAAGCCTCTGGAGCGTGCAGACCACAGTGAACTGGAAGTACTGGTTTATGTTGTCACCCTCAGATCAGAGGGCTTCTGAATTTGTCGTTTGAGGCATGACATGGGTTTTAACTTTTTGTCATGCTTTCTGCAGGCAGCTTCTACAGGAAATGTCTGACAAAGTTCCCTGTCTGAACAGTTTCCTGGGAAAGTACATAACTACTCACACTTACTGTAATGAAGTACGTCAGTTTTACATTGTAAAAGCAGCCATCCATAAAGATTACAGCATCAGTCCTTTTGCAAGGACTTTTGTAGAAAATCCTCACAAATCATGGGTTTGCCAAGCATCTGCAGATCGAGGAGCTGCTTGCCAGAGCCAAGAATGGTGGACCGAGCTAACTGCTGATCCTGTCTCTATTCTTCCATTATTCTGCCAGCAGCTTTTTCCCCAGTAACACTGCACTGGACTGCAGGGGTATGGGCTTCCTGTCTTTCACAGCCCTTGCTGCTGGATCAGCCCCAAGGATGGATATGGATCAGCCTCTCCCAGGCTGCCACCCTCCAAGACCTGTCTTTTCGTGTCGTACAGCTGACTTTGTCATGAAACAAGACTTTACTGACAAAATGCTCCAGCTTTCGTGGAAACACAGGAGCACACTGTACACGATGTACAGGTCGGAAAACAACTCCCACCTGGCAGGCTGGCAGAGAACGGGAACACTGCTGCGTGATCAATACTGTCCTGAGCTTTTTGCAGTTCTGCTCATCAAGGGACAGCCAGAAAGCTTCCAACATCACCAGGATAAAGCTTTACCCAGATAACACCATTAAGATCAAAACATGTTTTCCTATTTCTATATCTGTGTAGAGTTTCAATTAGGACTTTTTGTCCAGGGGGGTTTTTTCTCCCTCACTTGATGCTGTAGGCTCCAAGACAGTTTTTTCATGTTCCTTGATGAAATGAAATGAAATGGTGCCTCAACAAGACAAAACAAAAGGGAAAGGGCACCTTTTTTCAGCAGAAGAACAGCAGCCTGATGATTAATCTCTGCCCCAGTACGGCAGCTGAGGCTCGGACACAGACAGCAGCCTCCGGGTGCTGGTGCACAGACACCCAGCAGGTGCCTGCCAGGCTTTTAATTTGGGACTGCCCCTCCAGCCCCGAGGGGACTGCCTGCTACTGGAGGATAGCAATGGGGAATTAAAGGCATTTGCCTCTCGGTTGCTTCTATAAAATATCTGGGTCTCTGGCTAAAAATTACAATAAAGGAAAGTTTGTTTAAGAGATCTAGGAGGTTTGGGGATATGCCTTGCTCTCCCAGCCCCACTGCCTAGGCAACGCTCTGGCAAAGAGGCCAAACATTCTGCCAAGGGTAGAGTCACACCCAGCCCTCTGCAGCCTGCTCCAGAGAGTGGTCCTGCAGCCTCACCTGGCATGTCTGCTCCTGTGGAGGTGCTCCCATTCCCATCTGGCCTGGGCCATTTCCACAAGCAGCAAGCTGGGCTAAAGTTTCTCCAGGGAAGCAAATGGCAGAAGGCAGCAGAGTCTGGCTCTCTACACTGCTTTTTTTTTGGTGGGAAATCTGGATTGTCACACAGAACGTTGTATCACCTGCAACCTATATATTGATAGAATTACACTGGATCAAAAGGTAAACCTTTTCTGTATATTTAAGCTGTAGCACTAGTGATTTTGAAATTTCCCTTGCATGTTTTCTTCGCATCAGTTTAAATTAGGTGGATGATGATACATACAATTTGTTGTATCTCTTGGTTTTGTCTTTATGGATACTGTAGAAGGGATTCTTTTCTCTTTTGCATTTCTTTGTTTTTCTTTGTTTTTTATCTTGGTATTATTATGCTGAGGCTTCAAACAGCTGAGTCGTCTGGAAATTCATATTTCCTCAGAAGAACCATTTGGCTCATCTGCTGACAGCAGAGGGCACAAGCTGGCACACTTTCAAAAGAGAGAGCTTATTTTACCAACAGCAACAGTCTTTCATTCAACCTGGACCAGGAGATAGGAAGCCAAGGGACTCTTCAAGAAGCAATTCCAGGCAAATTACAATCTGAAATCAGCTTTGAAAGAACTGTGATGAAAGGCAACTGTGTTATTTCTTTGAGTTTTTTGTCTTGTCATTCCCCCGTTTTGTTTTGTTTTGTTTTGTTTTGTTTTGTTTTGTTTTTAAGAGAAAACTAGAGTGAAACCAATCTTCATTCAGGAGGAAAGAAGAAAGTATACTGATTCAGTTTCATGTCTTTCAGATTATTCTTCTTTCTGATTTGTGAGCTCCTAAAACAACACTTTCCATTATTTTGGAGGGGTGATGTGTCCAATATTTGAAATTTGTGCATTTTGATACCTCAGTGATTTCTTTGGCTTAGAAGTTGGGGTTTTTTTGTTACTGTAGGATATCTGAAATAGGCTTTTGTTTTATCTAGAGAGATTCTTTCATTTCTTTAATGAAATAATTTTTATTTTCATGCAAGATCATAATCTTGATTCTTTCATAACTTAAATTCCACTGAATGGAGGACTGTGCCATGTGGATACACTTCTCAGAAGGCGAAAAGGTCGCAAGTAGCAAAAGGTACAAAACAGTAACACTGGATAAAGAGTTCCTGTTTCCTCCCAGCTGATCTTGGAGAAGAAAGCAGACGTGTTGCATGTGCTGAATGCTGTGCCTTCGTGTGTGTATGTGTGCCTCTTCCAGTTTATAACATGCCAAACTTGGAGCAGCAGGAAACTGTACAAGAGTCTGAAAAGCAAGAACTGAGGCAGTAACTGCAACACACACAGTGTCTCTGTCATATTGTTCTCCACCAAGAGATCAATTCTTTAATTTGCTTTTGTATGTACCTGAAGAGGGTACATGTGCACGCAGTTCTCCATGTTATGGTGCTGGCTGAGGGCACAGAACCCATCCTGCTTGTGGTCTGGAGGAGGTTGTGGTCTCTCCTGCCATGGTGACCATCCTATTGTGGTGGACACTTGAATGCAGGTTCTAATGCAGTAACTTTGCTGTGCAGAAGTAGTCCAGGACTCGGATGTACTGTCCTAGGGCCAGAAAGGTATGATGGACTCATCCACTTACTCCTCATCATCCCATGGAGGTCAGCATCTCTCACAGCTCTTCTGTTACTTCTTCTGTTTCTCATGATATGGATGCCTGAAATAATGCTGATGCAGTCTAATGAAGACTGTAATGGAAATATAAAACATCTGCATTGTGTGAGTCAAAAGACCCCCCCAGCCTCTAGCTGTGGCCAGAAACAGGTCCTTATGAGAGAGCAGGACAAATGCAAAGTGGTACCTTCCCAGCTACAGGCTTTTTTCAAGGGGCTTCCCAAGCCAAAGCCAAAGCCAAAGCCAGACAGTCACATTCCCTCACCACTGGTGGAGATTCATGCTTACATGAAATTTCCTGATCCCTTTTTTAATTCATTTATAAGTTTAGCCTCTGCAACCTCCATGAGCAGTTAGTTTCACAGTTTAATTAGATGTTAGGGGAAAAGGCATTTCTTTCTCATTGTTTTAATCCTGCTGCTGATAATTGGGGTGCTTTCTAATTCTCATAGTGGGTGGAAGATTGAGTAATTGTTCCCTGTTTACTTCAGTTATCATTATAAACCTCTATTATCTCCCCTCTCAGCTGTCTCTTCTTTTCAGCTGAAGAGTCCAAGTCTAATTAGTCTGTCCCCATTTCTGCAAGGCTGAAACTAGCTCAAAATAATTGCCAAGCACAATCCTAGTACACTGTCCAAATCATACCTACAGTACTCTGGAGGTTATTGGGCTACTTATAAAACCAATGCACATCTTTACAAGGCCTGCTGTGAGTGCAAAGGGCATGTCCAGGATACTCGGAGCAGAAGGATAACACAATAAAAATGTGACATCTTTGTACATAATGTCACTTTTGATCAGCTACAAGGTGTAACTTAATGTACTGGTAAAGACCATGTGCTTTTATGTATACAGGAAATTTGCACCTGGCACAGAAACACCTGAGAAGATGCCAAGTAAACTGTGCTTCAATTCTGATTTCTGCAGAACGAGAGAAATTAGGACAGACCTTTAAAAAGTTCAACAGTGGGAGTTCTGTAGCAGACTGTTGTTTTCAGACATGGATAAATCCAGCTGCCAAGAAATAGATTGGGTCATCATGCACCAAGAGCTAAGATGTTTTGAAAGTACATATATAATTTAAAGGTGTCAAGATTATATAAAATCATATTAGTAAATGAACCACAGGTACAAGTGGTTCATTGTAAGTAGGTATGTTTCATTTGAATTAGATGAATATCAGAATCCAACTTGTCTTTAGCCAAATCACAAGGAAGGGGTTTTTGTCCTTTGATTATATTTTTCTCCATGTTACACTTTGCAAACTAATCTTTTAATGTTCACATCCGTTACAGTATGTAAAAATGACACAGACATAACTTCATCTATACACACTTTAAAATCAGCCTGATTTCACAAACCAAATTAAGAATGAGATTGTACTGAGCATGAGAAGACTCTGCAAACATGAAGCTCCAAATCTGCTGAAATTATCTGTGTAAATTTCAAGGGAAGGAGATTTCTTTTAGATTTCACACGTAACCATGCACTGCAGTGTAGTATATATTCAAAATATTCTCAGCAGCCACAGCAGCTCTTTGATCAATATCACATACAAATTTCTGTGCACAACCTGGCAAGAGTTTGAATTTCTGTTTAGAAGCCATTTTCCATTTGACAGTATTTGTCTTTCACCTGACATACATACAAACTATGTTTTCATTACCCACATGGCTGTGAGGGATCCAAAAGTTTGGGTTCCTCCAGGCACTGGCAGGGCATTTTGGCTCCTTGTGGGCTCATGGTTCACCTCAGTGTAAACTGTTCCAGTTTATACAAACTTTAGACATCTAGAATACTATTCTAGGAATCTGGAAATTTCTAGAATACTAGAAATAGTGGAACTGGAGAAAAACAGAGTTTGAAACATCTAAATACTCTGTGAGATAAAACTGACCATCTCTTTCTCACTCAGCTCTAAATCTGAGGCATATTCCTCAATTTCTGAGGCATTTTATCATGTGCAGAAATTCAATAACCTTTATAAACTAGAGATTTAAGTTCTGTGAAGAGTCCCAAATTTGCAGATGACATTTAAACTTAGAATATGGCTGTTGTCTGGGCTGCTTAAAGGGAGATGAAGGGAAGTTGCCGACTGGACATGAGGTATCCTAAAAATAAAGAAAATGCTAGCTGAACACCCAGTTATGTAAAGAAAAGCAACAAGAAGAAAGGCAAAGATAACCAAAATAAGCAAAAATTGAAGAAATGCCACTTAAAAACTCAGTAAACTAATGAACATAATGAACTATAGATCTTGCAGATTTAAGTGTGGAAAAATAGGATGTGAAGATGCAGAGAGGCATCTGAGGCATGACATTCTGTTGGCTTTGTACTTGTGCCTCGTGGGGCTGCCATGCACAGGTACAAATTGGGCAGCGAGGAGCAGAGTGGCCCAAAAGTGAGTGCCCTGACTTTGCTCCCAGAGGTGCTCAATCCTGGCCACCTGGAGCAGGAGGCATCTTTAAGGCAGTTTCTCCACTCTGAAGATAGGATTTGCTGGACTTAACCTTAACTCTTCTGAGGTCATTCTGTCTTGTCTTATTTGCCCTTCTTCACAAATTAAGTGCAGCTTCATCCACCTGAGTGTGAGTTACCTCTCTGGTAGTCATCAGCACTTGCAAAAATCTTGCTACAGCTAGCATCTTTTAAATTGCTTGGTATTTTCCACATTATGAAGATTATTTGTCCAGTGACTGCCACCTGCCTCCTCCTTATCTTTCTTCTAGGCTAATAAAAAAACATAGCTATTAATACATTCCAGAAACCTGGTATGGTACTTCCTAGATCTTTGAGATATCATGCTACCTGGTTATGGAAAATCAATTTTCAAACTCTTGAAATGGAAAGAAAACTCACTAGTGCAGCAAAATCAAACATCCAAATGTTCCTCCAGCAACAAACTAAAAATTAATTCAGTCTTTGGGACAGAGGCCCACATCACTGTTTTCTTCTTTGCTTTTCTTAAAGTGCTGTAATGTCCTCATTCACGTTCAAGGAACTATCATAACATTCTTGTTCTGGAATTGGGATCTATTTCAAGGCACACATTTAAGGAAATGTAAGTCCTGATATCTCATGAGCAGTGGGCTCTTCCAGTTTCCCTTAGGATTTAGAAGGTGGGCACGGGGGCACAAGTCCTCTCAAGTAACCTGCTGCGGAACAAAAAAGCTACCTCTTGTAGGTAGCTGAAAAGAAAAATCCTGAGTTTTCTGAAGTGTGGGGCTACTCAAGGATGACACATGGAAGCTGGTAGAAATGCATTGGTCCTGAGCTTTCATCTTGTCTCTCCTTATGAGTACAAAATGAATTTGAAGTGCAAACTGGGGTGAATTTTACAAACACTGAACACGGGTGTAAATGATTACCCATGTGTGTTAGCAGCAAACAGATATTGACATGGCAGCAATTTCTTAACTTCCTTCTTTCCTTTCTGTTTACCTGGGTATCAAGGAATTAATGTGGATTCATCAATGGCTCACCCCAAGCCCTGTGGGAATGTCCTCTCTCATGCATGCGATGCTCTCTGTTATCAAGCTGGTGATGTGCCCCCTTGATCTCTATTTTGTCTTGGTTTTCATGTTTGGAGCGTTACAGGTATGTTGCACAGCATAACTACGTGGTGTGTGACATGCTTTAACCATGGAGTAAAGCAATAAGGAAGGAAAGAATCAGAGCCAAGTCAGAAGCAGGAAAAGCATCTGTCAGGGAGTACAGCCTTGCTCCCCAGTGACTCGTGCTTGCATTGACGTCAGTCAGCATGAAGTGTATGTTCTTACACGCACCCGTGTGATTCCTGGTTGTTCTTATTTTATGTCTGTACCGCGTTGTTTTCCCTGCTGCAGCGCGCCCTGGGTAGGTCTGATCCTCTGTCAAGGAGCAGAACTAGAGACAGTGGGGCTGTGTCAGTACAGCAGAATTCATGCTGGGGTGGCAGGATTGTCATCAGCAGCTGCTCGCAATGCAGCAGGGCAGCTCTCAGGAATGCCTGCTGAGTGCTAGAAAGATGCTTCTGATATCATCTCAAGCCAGCAAAAAGGTTTATTCTGGTCAGTCTGTGGCTCTTTTAATTACAGATGATCCTGTAGTTTTGGAAATAATTTCTCCTCTTTATTAAAAACCAAAAAACTCAACTGTTTGCCAAGTATAAACAAAGGTGGAGAAACAGTGATACAGGACAAAAAAGTGCTGGAACATACAGCTTTGATATATGTTTTGTGTGTTAAGAATCATGAACATCCATGATCTGAGAGGCTGTGCTTAGTGGAGATCTAGTTCAAAGAGAAACAGAGCATCTACTGAGTCACTGATCTGGACTGATCTGGTAAGTAGTAGATTTTTCAAGCAGTATCCCCAAAGAATAAAAGAAGAAAAGAATGTCAGTTATTGCATGCTAGAGACACGGTGCACAGACTGTAGATCCAGCAGACATTCTGTGCTCTGCTCCTTATTTCTAAGAGTTACACACATATCAGTAGTTTTAAATTCAAGAATAGAATTCACTTTCAATTTACATTTCTTCAAACATGTGTCACAGGATAACTCAGTCATTGGACAGAATCAGTTGTATCTTACTATGAAATGCCAAAAACCTGCTGTGTGCCACACCACAGGTGTGACAGGGGAAACTGGGAAATCAGCCTCATATCCATTTTAAAGACTCCCAGTCCTGATGCATGTCACAGACACTGCACAGCAGTGCTCCTACAAGGAGCTTGTGACCCAACACTGACAGCTAGGGCTTTTCTGGGTCATGCAGATCACATTAATGTGCATAAGTGAACTGAGGCATCCTTCCATTGCACCCTAACTGATGCTTCCATTCCTCATGGTATACTGGGAAGCTAAAGGTCCATCCAGTGTAGGTGGGACTCCTCTGCAGGCAGAGCACATCTACACACAGCCTTAAACCCAGTAGGGCAGAAGCCCTGAGGACTTCAGCCTTTCTGTTGCCAACATTTGCGGCAGTGACCACTGCACACTACAATGACGGGGGCACTGTGCAACTGTCCAGCAGCCTCTCTTTGCCTGCCTTCCCACCTCAGATCATCTCAGCCTGTGTCCAGCTCAGCAATTCACAGAATTGAATTTCAGTTTTTCAAGGGATTTCCCTGTGAAAATGGTTTTGTTTAGATAGACCTGTTCCTTATGCTCAAAATGTGTAAGCTGAAGAGCAGCAAGTTCTTCTTTGCAGCAAGCTCTGGCTGAGTAGTACTTGCTTTTTTCCTTTGCAGATCTCCCTGGATCTACTCCATTCCATCCTGCTCATTGTGCAGTTAAGAACTGAAATGGGAATGTGATCGTTCGACTCGATACTGAGGCCCCTGTGGACAGGCACTTCATTTCTCTCCTATCTGTTGTAATGGCAAGTCACCACATTTATTCTGCTGGTGCTCTGCTGTACTGCTCTGGTGAGAAAGTCATTACCCTTTTCAGGGAAAAACTCCATGGCATGTAGTTGTCAAAGGCCTGGAAAGTCAGAAAGCTGTTACTTTTGAAACGAGAAAAAAAAAAAAAAGGAAGAAAGAAATGGAAAAACAGATTTTGGAAGCTGCAGCAGTTTTCTCAAGGACAGCTGTAAATGGCACTTACTGCATACAAATAGGAGCCAGCAATGATGAAAAGAAAGCAACAAATAAACAAATCAATGACAATGCCAACAAAAAAGTGTTCAGCTGCCAAGAACATACTTTATCTCTCATTAGCATAATTATTGCTTAGAGTTTCAACTCCAAATGCCACAAACAATTAAAAAGTTATGTTATGCTTAAATATTTTGGCATTTCTTGGCAAGAGGGCAGGCTTAGGGAGAGGAGGGTATGACTTGCATCGCTGCCTTGTTCTATGAAGTTATCTGACTCTTTTGAGGAATTATCCTCTTGCACTGATAAGCCAATGGCAGCCAAACCTGATAGAAGCCAACGTGGCCCCCCTGCAGCAGAGGGAGTAGAGGGACCTGCTGCCCAACTCCAGCAGCTGTTAGATTTTTAAGATGCTGGAAACAGAATCAAATATTTTCACCAAAGAATATTTCACACCAGACTTTTTACTCCTAGGGAAAGGTTGGGAGAGGCAAAGAGCTAAGGTCTGGTCAAGGAAAGTTGTTTAGATTGTTTATCATGGATATTGCTTCAGCTACCTCTTTCCCCAAACCTTAAGAGTGTATATAGACAGGGCCTAGGGACCCAGATGGGCAGTGAGCAGAAGTTTGGTGTCAGCTGGGAAAGAAGAAAAAAACCAAGCAAACAGCTGGGACTCTCTCAAGCCACAGAAGGGAGATAAGACAGCATTTCCTAGTCCTCCTCAAAGTATTGCTTTTAACTGTGTATAAAATTATCATATATCCCTCCAAATGTAACCTTATGTTTAGGCAGTGAAAAATCTTCATGAAGACAGTAATTTTTACCCAGCCTGGCCCATTCCATTTAAGTAGGAAAACAGTTACTGGCATTTTGAGAAGCAATGACATTCTTGAGTCTTTTATGAATGGACAAATTTGAACTGCATATTTCTGCTTAAATACTGCACTTTCTTGTCTCAAGGATAGTCCATATTGTTTCCAAAATAAATTTAAGGGAGCTTTGCTGCTAACTTCTTCTTTAAAGTCCTGAAGCTGAGTGAGTCATGTATAATGGATCCACCTCTGAGAAGTCCCATCAATTAAAAACCAGGTGTGCTGCAAGAAAGTGCTCTGGCAGCAAATCACCATCAGAAGGACCTTTCAGAGCCAAGTCCACCCTCGTTTTATTGCAGGGGCCTGCTGGGTCATTACCTTTGGAAATCAATTCTTAAAGTGTGACAGATGCTTTCAGCCTGCAGAGCTGTGCACTGTGGCAGGCACCAAACAGCTGCAGTGCTGCTGTGGCTTTTGTGGAGTCTGTTGATAGCTGGTGGCTATAATTAGCAGAGCCCTTTATGCAGCTGTCATGGCCCTGAAAGAAATCAATGCTGCAGCACTGTTTTACCTTCCTCGCCTTACCTAGACTGCTCTAAATTGAAATGCAGACGTAGCCATAAACTGTAGGCTTTGAACCATATTTTAAAGAGCTCCACTAATGTATTACAATGTTTCAGCCGTAGCATAAGGCGGTGCAGAATAAAGCTTTTGCTCATATAATTGCCTGGGGAGACCTCAGGGCTGGGAATCTTTAAGAGGTTGGACAGATGTTTTTCAGGTATGACACTATCATTTATCCAGTTGGTTGGTTTAGAAGACCCTCCAGAGGTCCCCGTTTTCCTTATTTTGCAATGATTCTCTACATGTGGAATGATTTGGTTACTTACAAATTGTTTGGCAAACTGGAGGACCCATAAAGCTTAATCATGCTCCTGTGTGGATTACCTTACATCTAATAACTTGGATGGTTACTTTTCTTTCAGGAAAAGCATGTACAGAAAATTTTCCCTCCACAGAGTTTTCTGTTTGGTAAGTTTTACAGGATCAGAACACCTCTGAGATGTCCAAAGCTCTGATCGACATTGGGTGGTTAGCACAATAGTTATTAGACAAGTGCTGACACACCTACAGGCAAGCAAGCACAGAGAAGATTCTAAGATTGTGAGAGCCCTATTACACCATGAAATCAGGTTGAAATGTGAAGCTGATACAGGAGCCTTATGAGGCAATTTAACAAATGACCACTCTGTGGGGGAAACAGGAGGAGGTACATAAGGTTTTAATTACACTGATTATGGAGTGGATTTTTAGTGCATTGCAGCCATAATTTTGTGATAATTGGGCAATTCAAAGCCATCAGAAGCTCTTCTTAAAATTTTCTAATTTATTTTGTGTCACTGGTAAAGGAACCTGAGTGTAGCAGTGTATATGATCCCTTTATAGCAGTCATCACTATTAAAACAGTAAGGACTGTAGTATTATTAATTGGGATTAAAACAAAGCACAGATAAATAGCATGAATTTTATGTGGGATTTTATTTTGATATGCTTCAATGCCACCTACCCCTGAAGCCAGAATGAGAGCTGCAGGTGATGAAGTTATGCATGAGTTTAGTTCTGATGATTTTTACTTACAGAAGGTAAAGCCTCGGGGTTATATTTGACTTCCTGTGTAACATTGCAGGAGTATATCCACCCTAATATCTCTCAGAAAACCACAGGAGAATGTACCAAGGAATGTTAGTTAGCTGTGTTTTTTCACAAAACTCTCTCTCTCTCAATAGTGACAAACAAATGGGGGAAGTTGAGTGGGGAATTCCTTTGAATCTCAGAGGTTGTTGCAGATGATTATTAAAGAAGTGGGTTTGGACACTGAGGACATGGAAGAGGGAGCACATCAAGGAACAGCATCCTCATTAGGGCAGAGTGATGCATTCCACTCCCACTGGAAGTAGAGATGATGCCTTTTTTCTGTATCTTCTGCTGACACAAGAGGGGATAAGTAAAGTCAAAGGAATCACACTGAGACCAGGTCAGAGGAGCTAATGAAACACTCTGTGGATCTATCTAAAGCAGTACAAAGTATTAACATAAAACTGACCAAGAGATTCAAGTTTATCTTTCTGCTGTGGTCCTTGTTTTTCCCAATTTGTGCACTGCTTGCTTTCTCAATGTGCATTTTTACAGTTTCATGCAAATTTATCCCCAGGGTTTCCAAACAGGAAATGGCAGAATTGGATGGAAATATTTTGCTCACCTTTCATTTGCCTGCAGTAGCTCTTCCCTTCTGACTAAATACCAAAATGCTGCCTGTAAAATAACAAATGGAATGCACTGGCATTCAAGACTGCAAACAGGCTAAGGAAAAAATGTGCCATTGATGGCTGCTGGAGGCTAAAGTTTAAATGCCACTCAAGTGGCATTTTAACTCAAAGTTAAAAATGCCACTCAAGCTTCTCCTGCCTTCTTCTGCACACATGCATTAAGAGGAATCATCCAAGGGAAGCCACCGGAATTTGATGAACCCAGTCTTCTTCCAGTTGATTTGAGGGGCAGGGTGGAGGCTGGTGGGAGCAAGCCCTGGAAGCACAAGTTAAAATAGATTATTTGTCCATTCAGTGGCTTGGGGTTTTCTGCTGTCAAGTCTTACCCACTGATGCCTTTTGCTGGTCTCTTAGATGGAGCATGATGAGGGTCTGTGCCTGTTTCCAGGCTGAACTGGGAGTTTGAGACCTCTACCCTTATTCCAGCTCAAAATGGTGAGTGAAACATGGTGACAGCATGCTGCCATCACTCTGTCCTCTAGGATGTTTATGTAGAGCTGGAAAGGTGGACACAGCTTACTACTGTGAATTGGCAGCATGCATGATCTCTGTCCCAGTCAGACTGCTCAGGAGGGGCAGGGCAGCAAAGAAAATACTTTGTTTTGTGGGGTTTTTGTTCTTGTTGTTTGGGGTTTTTTTGATATGTTTGTTTATAATTAGCAGCCTATAGGAAAAAAAATCACTATATGCAGAATAGCTTTTCCCTTGGTTTCTTAAACTCCCTGGTGCCACCTGTTTGTAGTGCACGGTGTACTAATGCTGGATACAAGACTCCAGCAGCAGGGGTAGGTAACCTTTTAATAATTCATACATGGTCTGCTTGTCAGAGCTGTTTTCTCCCTTTTCACACCAGCACACCAGTGCTTTCCTTATGTGACAAATGCAATGTTCCCTCCAGACTATCCTGTGCACAGTCACCCCACACTGCTTTCAGAGCCCAGG
Source organism: Erpornis zantholeuca (assembly GCA_013400515.1). Classification (NCBI taxonomy): domain Eukaryota; kingdom Metazoa; phylum Chordata; class Aves; order Passeriformes; family Timaliidae; genus Erpornis; species Erpornis zantholeuca. The sequence goes on from VZTN01006075.1 coordinate 16,964, forward strand.
CAGCAGATGCAAATGATCAAGGATGAATAAATCTTCAGCAGAAGGCAAGGCTGGTACGCAATGGAAAGATGAACCACTGATCTCTGGATATCTTCCTGTCTTGTCCTGACACTGGCTATTTCAGCAATTTCAGCAGCTTTTTGAGGTATACCGACTCTACAGTTCACTACTGGTTCTTGTTAACAAAGATTCTTGCCAGGGATAATTTCTGATTAAAAGATTAAAGCACAAGGATGAAATTGAGAGAGAATCAATTTTGATTTCCAAGTCTTTAGATGCATGAAAGATGTCTTCTTAGGTCTGGAGTCAGAAAAACTGTATCCGTGCTGATATGTGTTATGTTTGCTTCATCCAGCTGCTGAAGAAAAGAGGCTTCACTCCCTTTGAAGTTTACCCTTCTGAGCTTAGTGCTGGTACAAGTAACTGAAGTGGCAGCTTTGCCCTTTGAAGATGCCTCATTTCTGTCTCAGAGTTTCCTTCATTTTTTTTCTTTGGAAGTTGATGGAGTTAAGGGAATACAGAGCCAGTGTGAACTCAATATCAGTAAGGCTCTAAGGTCCTGGTAATAAGAACACTGTAATAAGCCAAGTGAAGAAGTAGCATTATCATCATCAGGTTTCATTTCATCTATCCCTGACAGAATGTTCTGGTCTCTCCATGGAGTGTTGTGTTGGAAGTGGCTCCCTCACCATGACTAGAGAGGGATGAGTCTTGTAACTTAGCAGTGTCATTAAGAACATAAACCCAGATGAAGCAAAGACCCTAGACACACCATCAAATCCATTCACACACCACAATTCCTCTAGCTCCTTAGAGATGTGTAGTACTGGATCCATTTCATCATATATTTTACATTTTCCATTTACTTTTTCTATGTTCGTTATTAGCAATTACTTTTACAGCATCATTCCGACTTCTTGATTATTCAAACTTCTTTTTTTAATTTAATATACTATAGATAGATTTTAAAAAAATAAAAGTTCAGTCTCTCTCAGCCATTTTCATCATTAATTTCATCCATTTCTCATTTTTAATTGCCATGTTATCTCTCTAGCTCCATTCCCATTCCAATATGTTAGGGGGAAAAAACCCACACAGACCAACCCTCTGGTTTCTCCTAGCCCCTTTGGCTAACAGTAACTCATTCTAGGGTTTTAATTGCATTTTTAATTAAGCCTGCTAAAGCTATTGGCTTTGAGCCTTTCATCATGCACAGTGTTTCTTCAGTATGCACAGCAGTGCATGCTGTTTGACAGGGACAGCCTCTGACAGAGCAGAGATACAAAGTGGAGCACATAACATTGTCTGCTTTAAGAACCTGGGCAGGGAATATGGAGATGTTAGTTAATTTATTAGCTGTCTCTCATGTTTGGGTTTAATTTAGTCACCTCATCACTGTCTCAGCTCTCTGCCAGTAAAATATCCTCTCTCTTAACAGCTAGTGGCAAAACTACTCATAAATACTCAGCCTCCTCCTGCCTCAATCATCCGATCATTAACCATGAGGTTCTTTGGCACAGGCCCTCACACAGGTACCAAATAGCCCCTGCCTCAGCACCAACATTCCTGGCATTTGCAGGGTGCCAGGATGGCTGCCTTCTCTCACACGTGCCAATGCCCTGCATCAGCTATTTTCCCATATCTGAAACCCTTACCTACTGCACAGAGCCCAAGAATGAATAGAGTGATGTGGCTGCCTGTCCCTACCTAAACCTTGCCCTTCTTCCGCATGTTTACATGCTTTGTGTGACCCAGGATGGGAGTGTATGCTCTCTGCTGTGGACAGAGAGGAAATCCATCCTGTCCCTGCTGAGTGCTGCAGTTGTGCCACCTTAAGCAAAGCAGTCACACACCATTAATGCCCAGCTAGTAGAGTAGAGAATGCTCACCTGGCTGTGCGTTCAGTGATCTGCTATTACCGCACTGTGTATGACTCATCCCTCTGACCTTGTGTTAACATAAAATCCAGACTGGTGCTAATGGGAGTCGTGTTTAAACAGTTGTAAGGGAACACCCTTGACACTGCAGTCATTAAAAATGGCATTATTTCATTTCCAAGAGTGTGCAGATTTTAGCTTTCATATCCTAGCCAAATTCTGAGTATTTATTTTTTACATCTCATCATATACTGTATATAGTGCCACACAGAATGAAGCTGTTAGAATATTTGTATATTGGAAAACATTCTGAGAAGGAAAGGCAGCCTATAATGTTCAAACATAAGAATGTAACTTATTAATGATTGATATATTCTTTCAACTGTTCTGAGTGTTCATAAAATACTCTGAGTTTCTCTGATGCAATGTGAGCTGTGAGAAGAGTCACTGCTTACACAGTGACAAACTGTGTAATCACAAATGAACATGAGGTATCATAATTGCTCTGCCTCCAGATGCATTAGAAAAGCAGCAATATGACTGCTGAGTAATTAGTTCAGTAAAAGCAGGCTGGACTTCTTGTAAAACAAGCTAACATACCTCATTTATTTCAGCTTCTTCAGGAAAATCTCTTCAAGCTTCTGATAACCACTGAGCAAGGAGCCGAGTCAAGCACAACATTTAGGGAACAGGTATCAGATCAGCCCTTCCCATGATGAACCCCCTGGCCAGGTTCTGAGGAACAACTGACCAAGTTGGAGCTCACAGCTTCCTCTTGCCCAGTGGGGACAATCCCAACAATGAGAAATGGAGCAGCTGCACACAATAATTGTATGAATAATTCATAAATAACTTAAAAAAAGTTATTAGCATTTTCCATTGAAAACCTACTGACTCTGATCTGGCACCCAGAAAAGTTTACTCCTATGGGTCCAGATGTCAGAAGATGTTTTTCCAATTAAAGTGTCAGGTATTAGACAAGTCATCAGACAAGACAATTTTTCAGTGACTGTTGTTATTCCTTGGAGCCATTCACACTCATCGGCATTCCCATGAACAAAGTACACTTTTCTCAGATAAAAAGAGTTTCAAAGCCCAAACTTCCTTCCAAACGAAGAATTTCTTCCAGGCAGCGAAATATCAGGATACAAAATGTAAGTGGGGCTTATCTATTCATCACAGCTACTTTTCCTCAGATTGTGTACACAGAAAGGTGCACTCTCTTCTCACTGGAAACGAAGCGTAGCTCTGTGCTGAACTCACCGTGTTTTGGCTGTTCAGACTTGACACTGCAGAACAGAAGCCTGTGGGTCGAGCTGGTCACAGGGAGACTTAATTGACAGTTCATCTGAAGGTCAGATACAAAAGTCCTCTAAAAATCACTACACCGATCCCACACCCGAGCTTAACAATTACTGACATTCTGCTCATCGGGAATCACGAATCGCCAAGAATAACAAATCGATCCTTGTGATGCTCTTCCAGATGGCAAATCCAGATGGCAAGCAAATAGGTGTAGTTCTGGATGTAAAGATATTCCCAACATCTGAGCTGCTGGGGCAGGTAGATGACAGTGGTGTTTGTAAGTAAAATTCGGGAGGTAATTGAAACAGTTAGGCTTAGTGAAATTTCTTAGAATTCCACCAAGGCTCTTTTAGAAGCTTTTAGTGTGTAATTATTTGTAGATCCCTGCTAATGATTCATTAATGTCATTAATGCTTTTACAAATCCCTGAGTTTCACTATATTCATGTATACTAAATTTTTTCAGCGGTCTCCTTTCTACTTTTTCTTGATAGTCAAAGCCTTGTTTTCTAAGTGCTTTTGCTTTTTTGCTTTACATTGCTTTTCCTTTCGAAGGGGAGTTTTAAAATAAATGTTTGATACAATGCTATTTATTAAAAAATTACAAGCCCTGCAGGCTTTTGAAGCACCCTGTGGAGTTTAAAGGAAAATCGCATCTTCTGTAGAATGTTAGAAGAAGCCTCAAGAGCATCACCAAAAGTTGTTTATAACAGTTCAGAGGTTTTGATAGCAATTTTCACCTTTTGAATGTGTCCATAATTCTCCTGCAGCTTTGGTGAGGCCTCTTGGGACAATCTCAGCTCACTATTTGTTGACAGATTTGCTGTATGCCATTTCCTTGAAAGTTCATGGCCTGAAGGCTATTGTTACATGTCCAAGACCCTTCCCTTTGCCTTATTTGGGTACTATTAATGGGCCTTAATAGGATCAAATAAGCAAGAAAGGGAATTATCTCTTTGTGTTTGGGGAGACACAAGTCATGTGTCTGAGAAAACTTTCAAAGTCATGGGAAGGAACCACTTCCCTGATTTCAGTGGGTGTTGAGCCAGGATGTTTCCAGAAGGGAAGTTTCCTTGCAATTTTTCAGCCTTTGAGTAATCTCTGTAAACCTCTCTTGGCTGCTTCATGTGCTTTGCATTTTCTTTGTCCATCTATTTTTAAATAACCAGACAGACACACTATTATAGTTCGATTTATTCTTCAATATTGATTTTTTAGGCTGGCATATGATTTTCTCCCATGACTGTTTGCAGTAACAGATCTTTGGAGTCTGTCTGGAGTTTTCGATAAAAGAAATTGCATTGTTTCACCATCCATATGGTCTGTAAGCAAGGAGAGCTAGCCAGGCTGGGTGACCTGTGCTGCTCACACTGGAGATCATGGCTCTACTTACATGACAAGTTAGTGAAAAGTCCACATATATGTTCTAATTAGATTTGAAATATCTGAACTCAACGTTGTGTGGTACAAAAGGTGCCAAAATGGGAGATGCTACCTTACCTACATAATGTAAAAATTGTTCTTTTTTTCTTTTTATGCCAGAGTTTAGTCAACAGTTTAAATGAGTTAAAGTTTCAAATAAAGTCAGAATTCATGTGAGCTGAAGTGTGGTTTTTACAGTTCATTTCTGGTTAATAAGGGAACTATATCTTCTGAAAATCAGAGGTCCTGAAGGGAAAATATTTCCACTGCATTATATTTCAGTTGATTTAAACACAAATCCAGCAGTGGCCAAACACCTGAGAACAAGGTGTACCTGGTAGAGGAGAGGGTCAACTCTGCTCTTCTCAAGGATGGAGACAGCCACATCAGAACTGCAGGTGAGACAAAACACCTACATTGGTCTTGTTTACTCTGCTCAGTGCTGGCTGATGATCTGGCCTTGTGCACCTTTACTTCCCATTCCCTCCCCTCCCTGTCACTGCTCAGAGACTGATTTGGGGGGCATATCTGAGCTGGTCAAATGTTAGAAGTGGACTGGAAGACAAGGAGGAAAGGATCATGGAGGCTTGCCAGCAGTGCAGCAGCTACTACAGGAGTGCACACCATCAGGAGACACAGCAGAGCTGCAAAGCGGCCAGGGGACACCACAGGTTGCTCGTGTGTCGTCCTCCTCTCTCCATCTCCCCACCCCATACAGATCCCATGTACTGTAGGTATACCCAGAAGACACTAAAGCATAGCAGTGTCTTTATAGCCAGATGAACCAGTAACATGGTGTCAACAGTTTCTTTAGGAGTCACTTTTTATCTTTAGTATATTTTTCAGAAAATATGTCTCAGTTTGGAAACACGGGTGGATGACTAAAAAACCTAACCTTATAACTGAAGGCATTATTGTAAGAAATAAAAAAACCCAACAAGAGCTGGGCAGTTGGCATCTTTTCTGCAAAAGGACAGCTATATAAATATCTTTCATACTAATAACTATTTTTTCTTTATTTTTATAGTAAGATTGCAGAATGACAAAAAATATTACAATTGCTGAAATTCCACTGCTCTTTATATAGAATAAATACAAGCATCACTTGTAAAATATACAATAGAGACACTTATAGTAAAATTCTGTACTATCCTTAGCTACAGATGAATAATTTTCCTCGCAATCTTACAACACACAATATATAGAGAAAAGCAAATGAAAACAAATTATGTCATAGGAATGAGACTGCATCAACTATTAGATTATCTTTTATAGTTGATATAAAGACATACTCTCCTAAAAGCATGCCACAGGGTCATAATTTTCACGAGAGGAATGTTATATTCTGGAACTATGTGCTTCGTAAGGACTACAGTCTGCAGAAATGCTGAAATGTACTGAAAAGAGTGACATTTAAATCTAATTATAGACAGATTTTCTAACTCAGCAGACAATATAATTTCCTCTATAGTTTAATGAAGCTATCTTAAAAATAGCTTTTTTGATTATTCTATTTTCATAACGGGAACCATTACAATATAAAAAGATGAGATGAAAATGCAGTTTTCTGCTTTAGCATGAAGCAGAAGAAATACGTCTTAGGGAGTTCATTTGGGGGGCTGGAGGAGAGATCTTTTCTTGCTGCAAAGCATCACACCATTTGTCATCAATTTAATGTAGAAAAGAAGTGCCTTGGGAGCAAAGTCACAAAAGTATATTGCACAATTGTATGTAAAATGCTGTGATATATATTTTTCATAAATATTTAATGTTTTAGGATAGTTACATCCAGATTATCTTTCAGTCTGAACTTCCCAGAAGACAGGAAGGATTTATATGATTCTGTGGTAATAGCCCATTTTGTTCTCCCAAAATAATGTCTATCTATCACAGAATATGAACAGGAATGTCTAAGCAGAAAGAAGCCTGTGGCTAAAAATTTTGGAGTGTCTATTTTCAAGTTTCAGATTTGGTGTCTAGGGAATTAACCACAGGACTCTTAGCTTTCCTGAGCTGTTACAGGTTCTTTTGGGCAATGTTCTTCCACGCCAGTGGAAAACCACACATGAGCCACATAACGCCACATGAGGGAGAAGGCAGCAAGCCAGCAGCTGCAGTGTCTCTGGCACATGTCACCCACTTCCACCACAGCCTGGACACCACAGGAAGTCACTCAGGACAGCTCTGGCTGAGGTGCTATGCTGGAAGTTAAGGGCTGCACACCAATAGGATTCTTCATCCATTGACATTTAAACTGGAAGCAGCTGTTGTTCTTCAGTGGGGGATAATGTTTGTTGAATCATTAGCAGGGAAGGGTGTCAAGAAAGGGCTCATGGTGACTGGCATCAAAACAGTTGGGACATAAGTGAGTTTTGGACATGCCTGCATGCATGCAAACATTCAGAAAATCCTGCAGGAGTTACTCACAGGTAAAGAGTGTGGCCCAGAGAAGCAGCAAGGTAAGACCCTGCCAGGGAACAAAACTTTCTGGCAGAGGCCAGTTTGGAAATCAGACATCCCTTCCACATGCTGCAGAAAAATACGCTTTCCCTGTGCTTTGCACACAGACATATTTGCTGGCAGCAAGCAACTGATTCCATCATTGCTTTCTCCTCCATGCAGTGACTCCAGCCACTGGGGATTAGAGGTTTAGGAGGCAGGCAAGCCCTTCACGAGATTCCAAAATAAAGTACTGCTATCAACTGTACATGTCAACTCCCAGTGATGTCAGTAGGGGTTTGCTGGCATTCCTGACTATGTTATTAAATGCCTTTCCCCATCTTATGGTGAGTGGCTTTCAGAAAGTGATCTTCTATTTCTATGGCTCTGTTTTTCAGATATAAAATGAGAAAACCAGAATTTCTTCACTCAAAGCCTGTCAGGAGATTAAAAGCACAGAAACTTTCTCTCTTTTCAATACTCAAAATTATTAAGATGTTCAGTATTTATGGCAAAGAAATATCATATATTAGATAAATTTTGTGGCTGAATAGATTTGATAATAGCATGAAGATATAAATATTCAATAATATTGAGGTTCTTTGCAATCCTGGACCAAATTGCTATGGTTTTGGATAGTAGGAATAATCATCACCATTTTCTTCATCAATATAATCCCATACAACCTCACTCATTGTATGATTCTTGTAATACCTGATAAGTAGTATCTCCTTTCTAGTTGCTTTAAAGAGTTTGAGGCAACTCCACAAGATCCTTTCACTGATCTTGGCTAGAGAAAACTTCTCATTGCTGGAATTCCGACAGGAGCTCAATCAGCCTCTAGCCGCTTGCTGCCTATTCTGCTTGAGTTCTCGTGCTTGTTTCCCTTGAGGAACAGGACCCAGAATCCTTTAAGGACTAAGGAGTCTACTCAGAACTAACCCAAACACTTAATATCAGTGAAGCTTAATATTAAATATGTATCACCATGCACTAGTCTCAGAAAAATCATGCTGAAACATTTTTTTATTACAGTCTGATTCTTCTGGTTTGGCTCCTGGAACGTACTATGCCTTATATTGAGTTACTGTAATCAAAGCTCGGATTAACTAAAGTAGAGTATACAGCCCATAAGCTACTTCTCCAAAAACAATACTCCCCTTTTGAATTCAGTAATAGGTTTTGGATGTACTCAATTTCATCAGCAGATTTATTTTTGTTCACCAACAGTTGCAGGTAAATTGCACTCGATTAATAATGCTTTTTTAAAAAGACACATTTATTGTGGTGCAGTACTCACACAGCATATGAAAGCCTTTGTATCACCCTCAACATGATAAGAATTTAACTGTAGTGAAATAGAAGACATCAGTACAATGTGAAAACTACTCATTTGTCCCTTTGACTAGTGATATTAAAAGTCCAATAATAACATCCAATAATATTAGGGCTTCTCTTTTTTCTTTCTTTCTCTGTGCACTGCATGGAAAAACACTTTCCTTTACTCAATAAACACAAAATAAAATCAATTGTCATTGTGGCAACCCATCTGATTACTATTAGTTATAACTTTATATTAATCATTAATACTTTGATTTGTCTTATGCTGATGAGGTGTATATTGTTGACTTGGAAACAGAGGTTCATCCACAGCATAGAACCTGTTAGGAAGATTGTTCCTAACACTAAGCCGTGTATCTACTGTCCCAAAATTAATTTAACACCAATTCAGTTTTACTGGAAAGCCTGTGCTAATGGTCAATTGTGCAGCCTGGTTTAAGATTTGAGGATTTGCTGTTTGCACTGAGGTAATGCTTAGGTTAGGGCTTCATTCATGAAAGGATAGCTTTACAAATATGCATACTGTTATTTTAATTTCATTTTTCTGTTTATGAAAATATCGTCCTAAATTCACTTTATGGGATGTGTAGGAGAGGAGGACTTTAACAAGGAGCAAGAAGAGGCACAGGTAGGACTAGCTTAAATAAAGAAGTTGGGGAGGTAGAGACAATCACGATGCACCATAAAAAGAAAATCCACAGTTGGCAATGTTCAAAAGGGCTGTAAATGTTAGGTCCCAACCTAATATCTTCTCAACTTTTTTGTAGATCTATCTTAAAATCAGGTGTGAGACATCAGAAGACAAAGGGTGGCACTGTGAGAAACATGGTGTTTTTTTCCCTGGAAACTGGGATATTTCAGTCTTTTCTTCTTGATTCCTGGCCAGGCTGAAGACCTTTTGAAAGATAGCAGGCTGGTTTCTGGGAAAGAGATTTTAAGAGGGAGGAAGGAACGATCTTCTAGCATGTGTTGTAATTGTTTCCTATATATGTCTCATGAGTCAGACAGAATAGGATCAGGCCATTGATACCTGTTTTGCCATAACAAGAAAATAGACTTTGGTGGTAGGGGTGGTGGTGAGGTGTTGTTTTTAAATTACTTCATGCATTTTTGAAAGTACAGAGGAAAAAACTGTCACACTTTTAACAGAGGGTCTTCTGTATAGACCTACATTTTAAGCCATTTCTTTAACAACCTCTAGGCCAAATATTTTTTACATCTCTATATCTGGTAAGTGTTATAAGAGTGTACAGTGCACTCTGATGGAAGTGGATAAAACAATACTAATATTGTATTATATTTAAAATTAAGCAAGCCAATAGTATAAAAGCTCATATTAAAGTTGTCTTACTTCATAGAAGTTTTTCTCTTTGTCCTGTGATGTTCTTTCTATCTAAGTGTACCTTTCCAAGGAAGAGTGTAGCATTTGGTCTTGCTGAAATTGTATTTTTTGTAAACTTTGTAATATCTCACATGACTCAAGATTTGTAAAGGTATAAGGCTGAGCGACAAAACCTTTCTTTTGTACTTCTGATCAGTTTGTTAGGTTGATTGAAAGTCGGTGGGTGATAATAAGATTCAGCCTCAATTTTGATTGATGAGTCAGATGACACAGTTGAGAAAAAGTAGGACACTGTAGCATGTGCTCCCTCTAAGTGGATAAAAATAAAGGACTAAATTTTCAAAAGATTCAGGTCACTGAAATAGGCTTTGGTGTTCATTATAGCAGGTGCATGTGGCAATAGTACCCATGGGCTGTTCCAGACGTTGGTTCAGTGAGGCAATGAAGAGCACTTAATAAAATTTAACACTGCTGAGGCAGAAGGGTTGCCTGGAAAACAGACCTGTCCAAATAGCTTGGCTAGCTGGGAGTATCACAGATGGCTTTGCCTGTGTTTCCTCATTGGCGAGTAGTAATTCCTGCTGACTTCATTGTGGTAATGTGGGCCTTCAGCTACAAGGAATAAATGCCATAATAATAATGAATGGCTGAGGGTTTCTGGTACAGTGTGTTGGTTTGTGCTGCACTCCCAGAGAACTCTTAGGCCTCTAAGCCGTCAGGACCAGCCACAGAAACACACGGATTTGTCTGCAGGAATGGTGAGAGAAAGGGTGCCTGTTTCAGTGCTCACTCCTGCCATGTGCTGGCTGTAAACCCTGTGCTCAGTGAAGTGGTTGCCTGGGTTCTTCATCCTGGTAGATATTTTCAGGAAAGCATTGGAACTCATGCCACCCTACGGTTAAATATTAAGCTCCTTCAAACTGTAGGATCCAAACAGCACAGGAAATACCCAAGGTCAGTCTCAGTTGTTTTCAGGTACGCCTGAGTATCTGGGTTAGAATGCACTTTACATATTAGAGGCAGTAAAGATGGGCCTCTCATTAGGATTGCTCTCTAGAGCCCTGAAAAGCCAAGCTGCAGTACATCCTAGCTATCAGCTATGGATGCAGAAGGAAAAAGAGATCCTTTCGCAGATCTGCAACCCTACTTCTTCCACGGCTGATTACTGCTTAGGCAGCATCTAGGCAGCATCTGAAACTCATCTGAAGAACCTGCCCTGTATGATCCACATGCAGGCAGCCACATCTGGCACCAGACTTCCCTACTTTAGCAAAATATCTTGGCCTGGATGTGATGTGCACTATCCACTAGGTCTGTGGGCTGGAACCATTGTATAGCAGGCATCCAGACATTCACTGCTACAAAGGTCAGAACAGCTGAAACAAACAGCTTCAGAAACATCTCCAGTCCCCGGAGCCCAGCTGCCTCAGGCAGAGTCAAAGAGTACCAGTGTCCAGACCAGGCTCCAGCACACTGTCCCCAGTGCATCCAGTCCAAGCGTGCACACACCGTTCCGTCCAAACTCACAGCCCAGGGCAAGGAGGCCTCGGAGAGCAGTGCTGTGCTGTGTACACATGCTGGGGCCCAGGAACACAGAGTTAAATGGAGCTGAAGCTGGAAGCTGTTTTGACAAGTTAATGTGACCTTTCTGTGAATGGGTAAGAGGGTGCGTGAGCTGTCAGAGAGAACGTCACCACTGCTGGGTCCCAGTTTTTGTCTGCCACTGTAACACGAGTTCAACTCAGCCTGTTGCATAAAATTGATTATACAAGTACACAAGTTCTACAGTGATGCAAACTGAATTAAAACAGGCAAAGGGATGTACCTATTCCCCAACAGCACTAAACTAAGACTGGGACCAGGCTTCAGTTAACCAAAATCAGAAACCATGGAAATATAGCCTACTTTTTACTGAAAAAAAAGTAATTACAGACCATTTAGTGTGTAATTCTTTCTGGGGCTGTATGTTTAGAAATTAATCCAGAGAAAGCTGGTGGGCTTTGCTGACACCATAATTTCCTGGGTGTCCAACAGGCACAACATTTTCGACCCAAAACCAAAATAGGTCCCAGATCTGGTAGGATCAGGATGGAGGCTTGGAAACCCACAGTTGTGTGAGCCCACTTCAGCTACTGCATATTTATTTCCCACCATAACCACCTCTAAGAGCAGACTGCCAAGCTGGGGGAAGAAGGACAAAAAATTCCACAGAGTAGATGGGAGAGATATAAAATATTTTGTGACTTGAACACTTATTTTTCAGTACAAAGTATTAAGTATATTAACCACTTTTCTTTTTTTCCAACATCTTGAACAAGAGATTACAAAGACCAAATCTGCTGGGCGACTGTCACAGGACTTAGGAGGGCAAGGTCCCTTTATTGAAAACATCGAATTTTATTTAATGCAATTCTCTAATAAGGTCATGTTGACATCCAAAATTCTCTGAGCCAGTACATTTCTTCAGTGTTAACACAATCCACAAATAACAGTTAACTACTTCTCTACAAAGATATGGAACAACTTAGAATATAATAATGAGGAGTTTGAGGAAGCATGATATAGATACAATTATATCGACCCATGTATGTATATACATGGATGTACATATATGCAGCACTCATCCCCATTGCACCTAAACCTCTTAGAACAACCAAGTTCCTTTCTGGTTAATGTTGTTGGGTAAACCTGACGGCAAACATACATGACATTACTTTTTCCATGACATAAAATCCTTATCTTCATAAACAGTTATCTCTCAGTTATTCTACCTGGACACCAGGATCATTGGTTAAATATGAATACTTACTGTAACTCTAAGGAAAACTACATTTACGCTGAACAAGGATGACTCACTCAAGAAAGAAATTGTGCCTGACCATGCATATAAACTTCCTTGATTCTAAACATTACTACTTCATGATGTAAATCTTCTCCTAAATATAGCTCCAAAGTAGGCACATTCATTCCTTTGCTATCACACATCAGTGGTCTTAACCTTTGTGGACAGTGTTGCACCATTAACTGAACAGCATAAAATGATTTTTTTTGAGGAAACCACTAAATCTCAAGCCTTCTCCCCTTTCTCTCAAGTAGAATTTAGCCAGACAGGTTTTGTTGGAAATGGCATGAACATAGACAGAGATTTCGCTGACTCTTTTTCTTCCATGGAAATATTTCTACTGTCACCAGTATGGCTGCTGATAAATTTTAAAGACCTAAATACATCTGTACTCTCTTATTCCATCTCCATCCTCCTGCCAAAATGAAGACAGGAATATACAGAGTACTTTTTCTCCTAAAAAGTCAGGCTCTGTTGTTTCAACTTTTATAAGTTTTACTTTATTTGACCCAAATCTAGATGATTCTGTTTAGCCAAAATAGAAAACCTTACCCATTGGAAACAGAACACATGGCAACCCATCTGACTGCTTCTCAACTTAACTACATTTGTGTCAGTGCCTGTGAGGATGTGATTATAAAATCCCATCCTGCCTGCCCACAGGGCCATGACATTCAACCAGAGCCACTAGCCAACCTTGTATTAACTTCTGCAAAAGCTCGCAGATTGAGTATTTAGAAACAATTGTTCAGAAATATTTTCTTCTGTAAAAGGAAATGTATTATGTTCCAGCCTTCACTTAACAGATAGTTCAAATTGTGAAGGATTCTACTTCTCAGTTTCACTTAAGAAATATTCTAGGGGCAGAATCATTAATAGAAGTGAATTCAGAGAACCGTACATTTACGGCAATCTTTCTTCAGGTACACATAATTTAGGACTGATCAGTTAGACTTCAAACTTGCTATAACCACTGAATCTATACCCATGCCAAATTTGAAGACTAGTCCTGAAGGACAAATCAGTTCCCAGTTGCTATCCAATATTCATCTGTCAGGGTGACACAGCTTTGCTACTGTCCTGCTTCATCCCACTGTTCCTCACCACCACCTCCTCAGTTCCCTGTACTGTGAGGTCATGCTGTAGGCATGCCAGAGCAAAACAGGTTTGGCAGGGTAAGTACTGCCTGGTAACTAATTTTATTTACCCAGCTTCTGGGACTTAAGGTTCTTCAACATAATGAGAGGAAGGGCTTTTTCTTTCAAGACTGATGTAAAAAGTTTTGTGATCTGGCCATGAGACTACTCTTTTTATGGGGGAAAAAACCAGAAAATAAATAATCCTTTCAGTCAATTTGAAGTTTCTGTGCCTCTGAGTAATTTTCAGTTTTCTTTTTGGTGCTGAAAATATTTTATAGTCTTGATATCAGTAACAGTGCCAAACATGGGTGGGTCCCTTTCCCCAGACTCATTCCTGCTCGCAGACTAGAGCTCAGTGATTACAGCATCAGAGCCCCAGTGTCAAAGCTCTTCTTTATGTCACCCAGCACAGACCAGGCTCTGGGCACTGGAGCGCAGCTGTGAGCTATTCTTGCTTTTCACCAAAGCTACTATTTTTATCTATTATCATTTTCATTTACTGGACAAAAGACTAGAGTACAGTGATCCCCCTCTCTGGTCAGCAGTCTGCCAGCAGGCTGTCCTCTTCCTCTAGCCACCTTCTCCTTGTCTTCTGGTGTTTCAAGCACTTCAGCATTTCATTGGTAATGTTTTGGTAATTGAAGATTATTCTAGTTAAACAAAAATCTTAGAGAAAAACAGACTGCCATTAACACAAAGCCTCTTTACTTCAAATTTCACTTCTTCCAACAGAAAATGTCAGTGATTCATACAGCTCTGAGAGGGCCTTACACCTTTTATGTACAAGAGAGGATTTTCTCAGCCTCTGGACTATGCTAAAGAAGCTGCTAGCCCAGTGATGTGATAGGGGAGTTGTCCTACCTCCCCAGGTAGCAGTCAGAGACTATTAACTTTCTCTGTGGTTTTCTAGCACCCCAGGACACAACTGTGGTTTCTGTCTCAGTTCTATGGTGGATTAGAATGTCTGCTTTCTTTTCTGCCCATGTGGACTGGCAGCGTGTATTTGCATTTTCTGTAGCTCAGAGGGAGTTTTGTGCAGTGGAGAGCACCAGTATCTACCAGTAGTGGGTTTCTTTGCTTGCAGCTGGGCTTCTCCAGCAGTAAAGAGCCCAGTCACCACAGAGCATAGCTGGTGGACAAGTGCTGTGATGATGTGGTCCACTCTATTAACTGGATTCATGTTTTATTAAGAGGGATGATCACAGTAGAATGAGACTGCTGCTGGGTAAAGTCTGTTCTGTAACAGCCCGCTCCCCAGTTTCAGTCACTCCCTGCTGAAGTATGTTGTGATGTCCTGTTATACAGGACATAACATGGAATTCAGTACACTGAATCCTTGACTAGCCTAATTCTTGACTAGCAAAGCAGTATGAAAATGGATACAGCATGCTATAACTGCATTCACTTGTGATATTATCATGGTAAATACAATCAGTCAAAATCAGAAAACTGAATATGAAGACACTTTTCTATCCCAAAGAAATCTGTAATTAAGTTATCAGTTACATTAAGCGCTTTAAGTTAAAACATGAACATCAATAATGGTGGCTAAAAATCAGACTCTCCCGATGTTTGCTTTGGAAGCAAGAACTGAACGCTTTGGTGGCACAGCTGTGACGCTCTGCCTTTGTTCCCCTTAGCCCATGCCTCCAAGAAGCTTTGGGGGTAAAATTTGAGTTAGAAGAGTATTGCAGGCTCTGTTCAGCAGAGTCCTCCTTTTTCTTTAGCCCAGCAAGCCTCCAAGTGTGAGAGGCTTCTAAAAATGGAGAGTGACTGATTCATAAAAATGGAAAACTGAAGGAGGCTGGTAAATAAAACTGTTCAGCTACCCAGCCACAGTTTCCTAAAACTGAAGGGAGGTGTGTTCTCAGGCAAATATTTTCTTACCTTTAAACAAATATTTGGCTTGAAGGTTGGGAAAATACTGTTTTAAAGCATAGACATGACCACTGCCTATCATGAATACCACACGTGTGTGCTCCTGGCACGTCATCGAGAGTCTGCCTGCTTGGCCTGTCTCCTGTGTCCCTCCCACATCCCCCAAGCACTCTACTGACCAACCATTCAAGCAGCTGCTGTTTGCATGTACAAACACATTTACATTTTAATCATGAAACAAGGGGGTGGGGGATGTGTTGAAGTCCCTGGAATGACCCAGCTGTGGCTGGCAGTGGGAAATAGATCAGGAACCGGATGAGCTGTTCTGTCAGGCCAGAATAACCCCATAGCTTCATGCAGCTGTTGTACAAAAGGAAATGTTGACATACTGCTTTAAGTTTCTAGCCTGAAAAATTGGTTTGTGCCTTTTGTTTTTCTATTATTTTCGCACAGTAGTTCTTAAAGCTTAGGGGGTACCTTACAACTTAAGATAGGTTGCTGGATTTTGTTTACTCTGTCCAAACTCCCTGGCTCAGCCCTAGTAAGTTTCTAATTTGCAAGCTACTACTTTGTGTCTGTATAAATTGCCATCAGCTGAGAGCTGAAAGGGCTATGGCAGAACTTTGTGACCAGGGAATCTTCTCTCCCTCCTTTACCAGAAGCTGTCTTTATTCACCCTAAACGGATACTTTGGGAAGCTGTAATTTTTACTGCTCCTTTTCATCTGGTGGGGAACCTCATCTGGCAAGTTTACTGTGTGGTTGGTGGTTGCAGTTTGAGATGGATGAAGAAAGAAGTATTCAGAGTGAAACTTGTGAAGATCGCTGGCTAGGGCTACACAGAGGGCTGGCTGCACAGTGCATTTGTATTCACCGCGGATGCTGCTCTGAGCACCAGCCAGGCACTTCATACCATTAAAAACTAAGTGTCTCCAGGAGCCCTCCACAGGAGCAAAGACCCCTTTAGTTTGTTTGGGGAGCTGCTGGGGGTCACCTGGTTCAAATCGCACCCCCAAACAGGTCCCATTTTGAAGTTGCAGACCTGAGGGAGGACTTCAATGCCTGACATCTGGGTTTCTCCTTGAACTCATGACATCCTGCACTGAATGAAATTCAGCCTCCTGCTTCACACTGCGTCACGTTATTACGCGTTGAAACGTGAACGAATGAATAAATAAGTAAATAATAGCAAAAAAACCCACCCAAACAATAGTGGAAGGAATTGCTGTTCTGGGGGGTTCTCACTGCAGGGGGCGGGGAGCGGCGGGACAAGGAAATCTCCAGACTTTTGTATGGAAAGGGGAATAAACCTCCGACGCAGCGCGCGGCAGAGGGGAGGCTCTCGTCGGCTTTGCTGAGCGCCAGCGGGGGATTCCACGCGTTACTCGGAGACAAGGAACTGCAACGGGAGAAAGCGCCGGCGTCCCAACAACGGGCGGCCGAGGCGGCGGGAGCAGCATCGGCAGCAGGAGGGGGAGGCCTTTCCTCCCTCCGTCCCTCCCTCCGCCGCGGTACCTGCGCCGCGCGGCCACGTGAGCGCCACATCAGCGCCGCTCCGCGCCCTCAAAGTCAGCCAGCGGCCGCAGAGGGGGCAGGCGGCAGCCGCGCTCCCCCTTCCCTTCCCTGTTTCCCTCAGCCCCCCGCTCCCCTCGGCGGCCCGGCCCGCTCCGTCCCGGGGCTCGGCTGGCCCCGGCTCGGGAAGATGCTGCAGTCGCTGGCGGGCAGCTCCTGCGTGCGGCTGGTGGAGCAGCACCGCTCCGCCTGGTGCTTCGCGCTGCTGGTGCTGGGCNCACTTCCTGGAAGAGCACGCGTGCCTCTCGGAGGAGCAGCTGGAGCAATTCCTGATGCGGGTGCTGGAGGCCAGCAACTACGGCGTCTCGGTGCTCAGCAACGCCTCGGGAAACTGGAACTGGGACTTCACCTCCTCTCTCTTCTTCGCCAGCACCGTCCTCTCCACCACGGGTAAGGCAAAAGCGGTTCGCCCTCCACCGGAGGCCTTCCGGGGAGGCCCGGACCCCTGCGGGCCCCGCGGCGGCGGCGGGGCCGGTGTGGGGCAGCCGGGNCCCCGCACCGGCCCCATGGCCCTGGGCGTAAGGGAGGCTCCGGAGGGAGCGGTGCTTCCCAAACTCTCCCGTGCGACAGGCGTGTTCTGTGTAGGATGCATCACCCATGTTTGAACCCCCCCCAGTGCAGCGCCAGGAGCCAGGCTGCCAAGTCCCCAGCCTTGAAATCGTTGGCGGTTCAGAAAATCCGGCGAGGTGCCCATCTCATTCTTTGAACTTTTAAATGCTTCTAGGGATGTCTCCCTAAGCTCTTGGTCTCCTTTGCTTTCTCCTTCGGTTTTGTTTTTTTGGTTTTTGTTTTTTTTTCAGGCTGATTTTTTCGCAGTGGGGGGACGCACACGAATGGACAGGGATGGACGGTATCCTGGTTATAATGAAGTTAAATTTCATTTTCATATTTTACTGTCAATTTCCATTTAATATTTACATGTAAGGAACTGAAAGATAAGCTTCTTTTCTTCCAAATAGTAATTTGCATTGGTGTTTTGAAAAGCTCGAGGAAACGTTCCTCTGACCATAGTTTTTACAAGCACTTATTTTTACAGTAGTTTCATTTCTCATACGATCATAGTGGACAGCCTTCTCCTAAAGGATGAGTGCAGGCATTTGTGCTGGGAAGCTGGGCTCTGGTGATTTGAATGGAGGTCACTGCCAAAAATAATAAGGGCTTGTCAAATAAGAAAAGCTTTAAAAAAAAATCATCCTAAGATTTGTCCAACCAGAGAGGGCTTTGTGTCATGGTAGTACATTGATATTACTATAAATGATGCACTGTGTCTTTTTTTTTTCCCTCCCCTGCCCCCGAGTTAGCACTCCTTCTATTATGGGAAATTTAATCAGTTGATATTAATAATGACATTTAATAATTTGCTTACCTGATCATATGTTAGTGCTGCCTGACTGATGTCAAACAGGCACTGCTTGTCCTATAAATAGTTGTCATTGAGTATACAGATTAGGGTTGCAAGGAAGTTGTGTTTTTAAAAAGTAAAACAGGGTTATGGGTGTCCCCACAACATCTCCCCTCCCCACTTCTTAATTACTAGAGTTAGAGTTTGTGAGAAGAGAGAAAGGGATACACTTTTGGCAGCTAAATGCTTTCAGTGAATAAATTTCTAAGCATTAATCAACATATAGTAGTATTCCTGGTGAAAAAAGCGTGGAATTGTGATAGTACTTCGGCACTCCATTTTTTTCTTTCTTTTTTTGCTTTTTCATGCAGTGAAGCTATAAAGCACTTAAAGCTTAAGGAGTTGAATTGACCTTATAATGCTTGTTTTCATTCCTAATCACTTACACTGTTAGGTATTTTGTCCAAGAGCTATTTTTAAATTCAAGTGAGTTTTTCTATAATGTAATAACCCACATTAAAAAAAAAAATATTCAAAAAGGTCCTGTTTGTGTTTTTTGGTTTTTTTTTTTGATCAGTCAGTCAAAAGGTGTTCACAGTTGGGACAGTGGAGGTGGGAGTGAGTTGGTAACACCTTAATGCTTCTGCTGGTACACAGCTACAGGATATTTGGCTTCAGTAGTACAGTTCAGGCAGGGATATCTCTTTCCTGCTGCATGTCTGCTGCAGGGCAAGGCATCACCTGGCCTTGAGGCCTCACAAGGGAAGAAGACCCAAGGTACCATTGTCCAAATGGAAAATCTTTTAGAAAACACCACTTATATGGCATCTGCTTAGAAAACCCGGAGCTCTGACATCTGTGAGTTTTCATTAATCCTATCAGCTTCATAAACTGAAGTCATCCAGTCATCACTGATGTAATAGACCAGGCATCAAGTGGTGGTACTTCCTTTTGTGTCTGATAGTCCTTTGAGTTGGGCCCTTTTTAATCTAATCTGTCTATTTCTTGTCTTATGCAGTGGCCTTTAGCTGTTCCTAATTCCTATTTAATATAAATTGGAGTTTGTACAAGTAGACAGGATAAAATGTAAATCCACACTAATATAGTATGTCCAATGCTTGTTCAAATTCTTCCCAGAGCACACATATTTCTGGTGAGGTGTGTTTTTTCCCCCTCAATTAACTCTGCACCTGTGCCAGAAATCTTTCAAGTGTCTTGAAATGATCATTAAAATCAAAGGCAAGCAGAAGAACTCACCTGGCCACCTCAAATAGTTGTTCAGAAGTGTTTGAACATTCAAAATATGCTGTATTGTTATAAACTGTACATGTGAAATGCCCTCTCTTTGCCTAAAGGGAAAAGCAGAAAAGAGAACCCTGGTATTGGTGGGCTGTTTCTGTGTGCAGGTGAAATTACTGGGAACACCCGGATGTTCCTTATGTTCAGCTGGCTTAATTTGTCTCTCACATGTAAATAAATACACACCTACCCTTCGTACAGAGAACAAGGCTTCCTTCATAGCCTTCCAGTTTTCTATATAAAGCATGTAGGGAAAGTGTTTAAATTTGGCAATCCTGACATGACTTCTTGTTCCTTCCCATCCTTATTATAGTCTTTGGCTTCTTACTCACTAGAGAAAATCACTGAAGAAAATGATGAAGCCAGTTAAGAATTTTTAAAAAAAAAAACTTAAATGAAAGGAGAGTGCAGAATAAGGCAAATTGCTTCTTGAAAGCAATTACTATTGCTGTGCACATGGGCTGTCACAGGACTGTCACAAGCTGCCTGAAGGACGGGCAAACAAAGGGCAGTGAAGTGGACTGGTGGTGAGGCTTCAGCAGATTGTAGCAGTGACTGGCAGCAGGTTTCTCTTCTGAGTTTATTCCTCCCTATGCAACTTAAGCAGTTGTGCAGAATGCCATACAAGCTCTGTGTAAGGTGAAGCAATTTGGTCATTAATAATTGACAACACTAAGAACATACAGTTGTGTGCATTTAAATAGTGTCTGTCTTGGAAGCTCCCTGTAATTAATACCTGACACACATCTATGGTCTTTGCTTGTCTCAGTGCTAGGTGCCATTGAATCACCATGCTGAAGCAGTTCTTTCTGGTTGGCTTTGTTGTGGTGCCATCTGTACTAAAGTCTTTTATTTCTAACAATAAAAATGAAGTAATTTTTTGCACTCGCCCTTCCAGGTGGTGTTTTCATTTGTCTTGGCATGCTATCAGTATCTTAACATCTTATCCCATATTGCTGCAGTATGGGAGTACTGCATTACACAAGTTGTAAGCAGGATGAAGCAACCAAAGAAATTGATAGCGATTGTGTTGACAGATAGGGAGACTACACTGACTTCTGCTTGTTGAAGGAAAATAGGTAGGGAAGGAAAGGAGCTGCCGATTTAGGAACTTGGGCCCTGTAGTTTTATGTTTGTTTCTAGAAAGACTCTTAGTGTAAGGATATCCCATGGCATTTTATACAAATGGCCTGTGAGTCTTATTCTGGCTGTCCAGCTTTGAGTATTTTTGCCTTCTTCTACAAGCCTTGCTATCTACAAGCATGACTAGAGATTTCACATAACATTTAGATACCAGAGGGATGCTGAGAAAGAACTTCTTTGGATCCTTCTCTGCCCTGATAGGGTTGGCAAGACACCCACTAGAAGGAAGTGAAGATAGCCTTGTACTGGTTTAGGGATTTGCAGAGGCAAGGCGAGGAGAAGTTGCCTTTTCTATGATGGCAACACATGTTTTAAGTTTTCTGATTAAGGTCAGTTGGCCTCTCATTTGAGCCACAGGAGTTAAGACAATATGAGAGGAGAGGACTGTTAGTATGCAACCATTTCTGAGGCCTGTAATATGGTTGTCTGCAAGGTGATTTGTGAAAGCAGCATTTTCTCCAGAATTCAGCCTGTACCAGTCTTGTTGTAGGTGCTGAGGATGGGTGTATTGTGCTGCATTCAAGAAATGTCACCCAAGATCCCTAAGGTACTGAATTTGGGTTTCTGCTTGCTGTATTCTGAATGGAGTAAGGAACAGTAGTAATTCAGTAGTTGCAGATAAAAGCTGACAGAGGTTACTTTAAAAGTGCTTGGTTGAAGTGCTAGTAAAGATACAGTATGGCTTTCAGGGAAAGTTTTGCATTCAAGTTACTTAACTGCCAAGTTAAATATGAGGAGTTAATGCATATATAATTTGATTTGTAAGGGTGTTCTCTGTTGGGTCTCACTCTCATAAGCATTGCTACTGATGACTTGGAAGAGAAACTAAACTCCCTTTTTAAAAAAAAAAGTAACAGGCTGTGAGGCTGTGCTGGAGTTAGTACTGCAAAAGAAAGTGCATTCCCTATGAAGAGACCAGGGAGAGAAAAGCCTGGCAGTCTGCATCATTTTCTCCATATTCTTATCGCGAGTGCTTGATTTTTTTTCTTGGCTTTCCTTCCCCTCAGGAGAACAGGCCCCACATACAGTGCATATTTAGTGTGCATTACAGATCTTAACAAATCCATAGAAGATGAGGTAGTGCCATGAAAGCATCACAATGGAGCATTACAAAGACATCATGAGATTTGTGGGTTCTTGCAGTAGAGCCTTCAGGTGGAAGAGACTACTTAGGTCTCTTATACCTTATAGAAAAATGTGAATATAACTTAAATAGATAGGATAATAAATAAGAGGATAGTTCACCGAGGCTTTAGGGAGAACAAGGGGTTTTGTCCTGTGCTTGAATTCAGTGTAAAATGCATATGTTATTCTTGCTGCTGTCAGAATATGTGGGCTGTGTCCCTGGTGAAGCCTGTATTATCTCATTAATACACAGTGAATAAATGTGCTTCATAATTCATACCAAATGTCTGTCTAGAGACCTGACATAAGAGTCTCTGTTGCCTCTTATCTGAAAATGTACAAACTTGGTGATGGATTAAACTCAGATCTGTCTTACTAGTAGTCACCCCTGACTCCAGCAAAACACTGAAGCTTCATTGTGCTGTTGTTCTGACTGCAGCACTCATGGATTATTTAAATTGGTGTAATGAATTGCAGCTATTCACCAGGATGAGAATGTCAAACGTTGGGAATTTTGTTTCTCTTTTAAGAGTTAGTTACTTGGAAACAACATCTGCTGGAAAAGGTAATTTGCTCTGGATGATCTTGAAGGCAAATGGAGTTCGTGTTGTGCTCTGCAACAGAGTGGTTTTTATACAGGAGAGCTTCTAAAAGCAGCAAAGGAAATGATGAGGTAGGTAAGCCAACTATTAGGATTTGAAGCCTACAGGGTTTTCTGGGACAGGGTAATCACAGCTACTGGCCCCAAGGCTGTTGGACTCCAGATCAATAAACTGTCCTGGAACCAGGAGCCCTGCCTTTTGCATGAAGTGGTATGAACACAAAGTCAAAGAGTCATTCTGTCTGTCTGTGGCTGCTTTCTTCTCAAGTGAAGTTCCTTCACTTTATGCTCATGGAGCAGTTCCAGACTTGCTGTTATATTTTAGTCTGGCCCCAGAGTTAAGGTGCGGTCTCCCGGGATGTGGGAGGTTTCAGTTGAGTTCACCTTCATGTTATTGTCAGGACAGGGATTTGAACTAGGATTTTCTAGAAGTCCTTAGGAAGAAGAGACAAAAAAACTACTAGCTAGGAAAGCTGTGAAAGAAGCATACGTATGGACTAATACTGAGAAAGTAACTTTGAATGTTTCTGATATCTCTGCGTTACAACAAAAAATCATGGGAATGTTCAGTGAAATAGTAAAAAAGGAAAAAAATCACATTTAAATCCAGAAAAGAAGGAATTTGACAAGTTAAAAAACCCAAGGAAATGAAAAAAACCCCACAAAACAAAACCAAGCAACCCAGCCAAATATCTCCAACCCCCCTGTATTTTTTCAAAAGCAATGATAATGGACATTTTTGAGAAAGATAGTAGGCTCTGGACTTCTGGACAGAAGGCCCTGAGTTACAAGAGATGAGTAACAGAGATGAGTTACAGCCGACAGATTGGTCACATTATCTCTTGTGTGCCCAGGACAAAGGTCTTGTTTTCTCTACTGAAGTAAGCAGTAGCAGAGAGGAAATCTGTGTCTGTCCCTGTCTTGTGTTCCAGGCAGGGTGGTAATTCCTGGTTTCTCATGGGATTACAGCAGTCAGCTGTGCCAAAATCCCGCTTGTGCTTGCTGAAAGAAAGGGTGTCAAAAGTTGCTCTAAACCAATATTTGGCCTGCTTTACAGGCCAGTGAGTAGTAAAAACCATCTCCTGACAGAAACTGGAGAAGTCATGGATTAGCAGGACTGTATTATTGTTTGGAGCAGTGTTGGCTGATGATGGATGCAATGTCTCTTGTACAAACTCTGTCCTCACTTCAGTATCCTCAGTTCCACTTGTCTTGCTAAATTCACAGTGATGAGGTGCCACCCCAGCAGCTCTCAGCAGGTGAAGGACTGTAATTGCTGGCTCTGTAGTCCTATGTTTGGCCTAGGGTCATTCTTCCTGTCTGAAACACAAACAGTTGAATGCAAGAGAGTAATCTCCCCCAAAACTGCCTTTCATTAAACATTTTCTATTTTTTAACCCTTCTGAAAGCTGGAATTTTTATTATTATTTTACTGACATCTCCGAATCAAACCATAAGACAGAAGTCATGTACACTTTCAGAGCAGGACTTCTAAACAAGCAAATCCTGCAGTTCCTGACCATTACTTAGGATTTTCACTTTTATCTGAATGTAATTTAAAAAAGGGCTTTTAAATCTGTTAAATCTCCTGTTTTCATTTATTTTTTGGCTGTTGTGGTTCATTCCTTGTTTTACTTTGGCCCACTGCATCATCATTTTAATAATCTGTGAGGTGTTTTGGGTTGGACAAATGTCTATTTTAGTCACTGTTCCAGGTTAATTATAAAGTAGGTTGAAAGCTACTAAACCATATGAAGACCAAAATATTTCTTGTCCTGTGAAGAAGTGGAAATTTAGCCTTTTGAGGAAAAATTAGGATTCCTATGAGAGTTTTGATGCCTTCAGGATTAAACAGTAATAAAAAGTTTCTTGGGAATTGGCTATCTGAATCCCTACTGTCTTTCTGCATCTGACCTCTGCTGTTTGAGAGTTATGATCCTTGTACAAAATTCAATTGAAGACCTACGGTAGTTACTGGTGGTGACCCAGATGATGGAGGAGAAATGTACCAGTTGTCTTTTTCACTGAAGAACCTTGCCTAAACCTTAAACAGATTGTTTCTTATGAGGACAAAACAGCAATGTGGTCCTGGTTAAGAGCAGGACTGAAAGGAATGAATGGAGCAAAGCTTTTCAAGTGGCTGCACTTCACAAAAGTATCAAAGTGCCTCTTGGAAGAACATACGGATTTCCTTTTCCTTGGAAAGGAAAAGATACACATTCATCTCTGAAAACAGTCTGCCAGCATCCTTGTAGGAAAAGCACTTATAATCCAAGCGGTGCACCAGCTGTCACCAGACTCCAAACATTTACTAACTGACGCTTCCTAAGTATTACCATAGTCTGTACTCTAAACGGATTCTTGAGCAGCTTTGGAAGTTATCAGATTATCTTTGAGGAACCAGGGAAATACCAGTTGCAGGCTGGGCTGGGAAACAGGTTTTGCCAGTGGAACAAGCCAGCCCAGTGTTCCGAGTACCCTTTGCTTGTGTGTGAGAAATTGAGTCTGCCCTCTGACAAAGTTGCATACTATTTACTGCTAGAAACTTTAACAGCAGAATGCTGTCTTTCTCCTGAGTATTGTGAGTCCAGACTGTTATGATAACAGCAAGTAATGGCTTTCTGCATCTTTCTGCTCTTGTCTACTACAAATTGAAAAGTTCTGGCATGACCAGAGTCTCTGTATAGAATGTTTTCAAGTGTAATTTATTATCATTGCAAATGCAGCTTTTGAGAGCACCAGTACTATGAGAATGGGGTTTTGTCGTATATTTTGCTCCTTGTGCATTTCATGTCCAACGCACTGAATGTTTATTCTGAATATGTTAAAAATAACTCAAAACTAAAATGAAAAGGTTAAAATGTACCTCTGAATTTCAGTATGAGTACCTCCTTCTGTGTGTTTCAATTATTTAAAGACTGTTTAAAGACTGAGCTGAATAACCTTAAAATCTCTCATCGTAGCTTCTTCACAGGTTTCTAAGACTACATGTATAAGTTAGGTGTAGGTAAAAGAGGCACCAGCCAGAATTAGGTATTGAAGTGATACAGTTAAATGATTGTT
>VZTN01006075.1:44065-90107 GCA_013400515.1 Erpornis zantholeuca
TAGTGAAAGGTGTCCTGCCTGTGGCAGGGGAGTTGGAACAAGATGATTTTTAAGGTCCCTTCCAACCCAAATCATTCTATGATTCTATGAAATACATACTAAAACTATAATTATTTCAAGTGTGAGAAGATTTCTCAGCATTAAGAGGCAAAAGTAATCCTTCAGAAAATCTCAAATGTTGCAGCACTGACTGGAATGGGACTTAGGTATGATTTTATTTAAAAGACTGCATTGAATTTTCTGTGATGCTTGGTCTTCTACTTTTTGTTATTTTAAAACTGCATGGCACACTATGAGCACATATTTTGCTTGTGATTGGCAGCCTTAGACATTGCAACATGCAGTACTAGTGCCGAGGTCCAGAGGCAAGTTAGAGTAGGTGTCCTCTTTTGTTTACAATATAGTTTGAAAAGGAGATGTTAATTCAGAGTCACCAAGTGCAAACACAAGGCAAAAATCTCATTTCACCTCTTGTCCGATAGGCTGAGACTGTACTGTATGTGGCTTTAAAGTGGGGAAAAAACCCCTTGTGTTCAGAAAGTAGCAACATGTCCAGAGATCTGCTAAAAATGAAATAGCTTGGATATTTAACTCTTGGGGACTTCATTATAGAAGTCTATACATCTCCCTCCACAAAAAGGGAAAGAGCCTTAGAAGTTGATCATTGTATTTAAGACTAATATGGGAAGGCCTTGGAATTATTTTTTTTTTGCCTTTGTATATATTTTTAAGTAGCTGTTTTCTCAGCTGTATGCTGTACAAGAATGGCATAGACCTTTTCCTTTGAAGCCTACAGCCTAAAGGAAATGAGAAAACTCTTAAGCAAACCAGAGAACTTCCATCTCTTGTAGAGCTTCGGAAGTTCTAGGTTGTATGATTTACTAATGGCAATTAAATTTTAAACACTTCACAACAGGTCTTGTTACTTATTTATATGTATTATATAGGTTGATGGTTAGACTTGGTAATGTTAGAGGTTGTTTCCAACTTCAACAGTTTTGTCTGTGATCAGTGATTTCCATGGCTCCGGTTTTGGTTAGTGTTGGAATTCTGACTCAGCAGCGTAGCAAAAATGGACAGGGCTCAAAGAAGTATCATTTTGTTACTATTTGAAAATCCCAGCTACTGTAAACTATAAGTGGTGGCACAGAAATTAACACAAAATGCTGTAAATAATTTGAGTGATTAGTACTTAGCAATGAATTTCTCTAATGTGGGGGTTGTTTAATTTACCTCTGTGCATTTACACATTTGTTGAGAAATTTGTTGACTCCAGCTTGGCTCCTGGTCCACCACTGCAGCTCTGGTTGGGCAACCAAAGAACTGTGAACACTACAGGACGTTGCACTGTGTGAATCAACAACTCATGTGGATAAGAGAAAAGTAAATCCAAGACTTATATCAGGCCTTAGTTTATTATCTGAGTTGCTATGCATTTACATTCTGCTACCTATAGTGCAAAGATACATCTTTAGTTTTCAGTCGTATCTTTTAGTGCAGCTCTATTTACTCAGTGAATGTTCAGGTCAGGTTTTCTAGCTGCCACCTGAGAGTATTTTGTATGCTGCTTTGAGGAAAATATCATGTATCCTAGTAGTTATTGTTAGCCATGGATCTCAATCAAAGCAAAAGACGGAAGGTCTCTCAACACCTCAAACAGAAGTTTGAGCTCCAGGTTTTAGCCTTGCATTATACCATGTCCTTAGATGTCATGAGGGAGATGGTGATAATCTTTCACATTTCTGAGTAATATTTTATCAGTAGATCTTGAAGCATGTGCATACCAGAAACTGCTTTGCTGATTAGTGCACTACTGTTATGTTCTGCATCTTGAGAGATTACAGTGACATTTCCGTATGTATTTTGGTAAAGGATGATCTAAGACAAAGGAAAAACAATCATGAAAGACCACCTATGAGCCATTAGTATGGTTAAGAATAGGAGCCGGTGTATTTTGTCTTGCAAATCTCCATTTCTGCTGCTAGCCTGTATTCCCATACAGTAAGGTGATCTCCCATCCTGTGGATGCACTTCAGCATGCTTTTATTTTCTTGCATTTGGTGTTCTTTTTTCTTTTCCTTTAATAATAGTTTTTTTCTGGTTAGTAGTATTAGAGGAAATTACGGCTACTGGAATAAGGTTTTACCTAGAAGCCATATCAAAGTCTGCAATGCACACTTCTGTATCTTTCCTTCAGTGGAGAATCCAGAGATACTGCTTCTCCCTTCTAGGGAACTGCTCAGTCATGTACTATGTGTAGAAACAAACTACACACCAGATAATGCTGCCCACATAACTGACCAAATGCATGAGTAGCCTTTGTGAGAAGGTGGCAGTATTTTCTCTGCTTTACTATGCCAGATGCCTCTCTTTACCTAGTAAAGGGTTTGCTCAGGGTGTTGCAAAACAAAATGTGCTGAGCCTACCTAACAGCTTTGCCAGGAAGATGTCTTGGATCCCTGATTCTCACCCTGGGGTCCAACCCTTTGCTCAGTGTGTTGCCAGCAGGACCAGAACAGTAAGCCAAGTCAGTTTATCGGACTGGAAGAAACATTTTCCTTTCTTGCTGGATTAGTTTGCTCTGAGTAACTACATTTGATTAAACTGCAGCCAATACAAGAGGGTCAGAACCAACAGCAACCTTTTTCCTAGCAGTAACTCTGGAATTAGGCCTTTCATGTAGCAATGTGGTAAAAGCACAGAAAGAATCCAAAAAGTGCAGTCAAATTGACAACAGATAGAAGAAAAGCACTGGAACCTAAGAAAGGGCTTCTTGTAATGCTAATGTATCTGACAATTGCTGGCTGTCCCTTGTAAAGGAGCATTATTTCAAGCAGGATTAAAATGTCAGCTAGCAAAGCTGAAAGACTTTTAACTGGATTCATTTTGGTTAATTCAGTTCCCACCTTCAAAATATTCCTATCCGGTATATCTCAGGTACACACATCTCCAGGGTAACTTCATTTTCTTGTGCTGGGTAACTACTGTTATGTGGTAAATTTCATTGTCTTTGAAGTTAGTAAGGAGGCAATGCAGTCATACCATTGTAACCAGTTTACAAATTCTTGTCACCGACAGTTGACAAGACATTGACAATTACAAGAAACTGGATGTGTTTCTAGGACCAGACACTTGAAAAGAAATCTCTCCTTTTCAAAGATGTGAACTATCAGTTTACTCGTTGCTGCTCAGGCTGTTAAATGCTAGGCTTTTATTTTGGAATTACCAACACTTTTACATTCCCCTCCCCTTTATTCTGAGGTCTGAGAGATGCCATGTAAGCATTCTGCTTTCCTTATGGAGTCACAGGTTGTGTCAATCCAGCCTTTTTCATGTTGGTCACCATTTGCAAATGTGAGTGCTGGCAGGAGGGTGCTGAACATGAAACCTTTGGCCTAGATGATTGCTAAGCATTTTTGATGTGTGTGTGCTACCTTACTGGAAAGAGACTTAAGGAAATGGGTCTCAAAATTATTGGTCAGTGCTGATGGTCTTTGACTGACTTGGTGAGTCCAAAGTTGTGACTGGAGTATTTTTTGATGAATTGTCATACTGATTTAATGTTGCCAGCTTTCATTATATGTGGGGCTATTTTAGGGCTATTCTGGCCCTGAGAGGTTAGAATGATGTGTTTCCACTAGGAAACTTATCCTGTAGTTGTAAGAATTTCGGGAATTGTCATCTATCCCACCAAGAGACATTTTTGTAGCAAAGAGAAATGCATTGTTTTAAAACAAATTGCCATTAGTCTAAACAGACAATATAGGATTTGAAAACCTCAGAGGATTTAAGTTACTCCATCTGTGTCTTTACATTGCTGGCTAAATGTCTTGTGTATGTAGTTTACCTTTCTAAATGCTACATGCCTATTTATTTCTAAATACCTTCTTCTAGATAAGCCAAGAGCTCCACATTTCATCTGCTTGTAAACGTAAATAGTATGTTCAACTACAGTTCTTATTCTTTCCCTTTATATACTGATAGAACATACAGTTATGATTACCCTGGATGTCCTTATTCCAGTGTAATTAATCAAATCTCTGTTTCCCACAATTCTTGTTTGCTACGTGGGATGTGCTAAACATGTGAATAATTGAACAGGGATAGTGTATTCATAAAATCAGTTTATGGTTCAGTAAACCAGTTCTCACAACAAGTGAAGCATTTTCCCAATGAGTTTTGCAAATTTGTGTTCTATTTTGAACTTGAAATGGTGAATATATTCAGCTAGACTGTATCCAGATGAGAAAGTATCATCAAGCATCATATTTAGGACTGTGATTTAGAGTTTTGAATAAGTCATCTCATTTGTAAAAGTATCTCACTTTGGTCCTTATGTAAATATTGTCTCATAATTTATCTTTATTATTACAGATGGAATGTGCTTGCGAGAAAGTGGAGCGTGATGTGCTTCAGATCTGTGTGTTTTTGCTAGTTCCTTTAGTGATTTTTTCCTATTTGTGTTGAATTGTTTTGCTTCTGCTTGGCTTTATGTGTTGTCGAATTCTTCATGTTTCTGAGAAATAGCTATTAAAACAGAAGATAGTAATAGGATTTGTTCACATCCAGATACATTATGGTGACTGACTGACTTACATATGAAATATTGAAATACCTTACAAAAATAGGGAAGGACTGTGTGTCTCTGCCAAACAATGGAGCTGATGCTAGTAATTTCCCTGAGTTCCACATGTCAAATCAATAACAAGATTAGAAGTAAATATTCCTATTCCCCTGCTGTATCTGGTAGATAACGCTTTCTTCTACGTGAGGTTGCATTTTAATGCAAAGATGCTGCTTACAGATTTGATTTTAACTCCACAGCTTGAAATGGCTTAATTTTTTAATGTTGTGTGGTAATTCCTTACTGCCCACAATACAAGTTTCCTTCACTGTTTTCATGCTCTGTTCTTTCTGATGGTGCAATAAAGCAATTTTTGTTTCAAAGTGGAGGTGGGAAGCATACTAATTTGCAGCTGGTTGTTTCTTCTTATTTCCAGATGGTAGGAAGAAAAGCTGTGGTTCATTTCAGTGCAAGAATTTATTAAGCTAGCAAGACTAGATAGTTATTCTTCAATAATTGGATGTGTGATTAAAACACTTCAGTAAGTGCCACTGCAACACATTCAAAGCTTTTGACACATCCCAGGGTGAATTTGGAATGGTAACAGGTGTGAATTATAAATTTTTAGAAATCTCTTTTCCAGTGAACTGTACCAGGCTTCAAGCAGAGCACCACAGTGCACAGGTGCTGGGTTCAGCAGTGGCAGCTGGCACATCCCTGTGGTATTCCATGCATACACATGGACTCTCAAGTGGTGGAAAGCTGAAGTAATCGATAAAACTTTAAAACCTGTTACATGAAAATTAGAGGGGCTGTGGAAAGACAAAGTTGTAGCATGAAATGAATCCATGGTTCCAGACTTTTTCTGGTAAGAGAAAGCTCCATCTTCTATCAGTCTCTTCAGAAAGTGTGTGTCCTCTAAGCTTCACTGCCAGTTAGATGCTAAATGTGTCTTAGCTGCTAAAAGGAGTTTTTCCATAGGTGCAGGCTGCTGGAATTAAAGACAAAATCTGGATGTGTAAAATCTATTGTGTGAGATATACCACTTTTATGCTGCAGTCAAGGTGAAAGTCTCATCATGTTTTTTCACCAAATCAACATGAGAAACGCGAAGATCAATATTGTGGACAAGCTACTGGCTAAGTCTAATAAACACTGACTTTTTTTCTCAGCCAAAACATTGTCCACATTTAATTTTTTTCCTACTTTGAATGTTTCAGGATGTGAGCCTGAGGAAGAACTAGAAAGGCTTGTATCCTGCCGTGTTTTCAGCTGGGATAGAGTTCATTTTCTTCTTAGTAGCTGGTACAGTGCTCTGTTCTATATTGAGTATGAGAATAATGTTGATAACGCACTGAAATTTTAGTTGTTGCTCACTTGCTTACCCCAAGTCAAGGACTTTTCAGTTCCGTGTGATCTGCCAGGGATCAGGTTCACAAGAGACTTTGAGGGCTCATGGCCAGGACACCTGGCCTAAACTGGCCAAAGGGATTTTCCATGCCACAGAACATCATTCCCATTGTATGAATGGGGGGAAGTTGGCTCACAGAGGCCAGTTGCTGCATGGGATTGGGATGGGCATCAGTCAGCAGGTGATGAGCAATTGTGTTTGCATCTCCTGTCTGTCTTGGCTTTTATTCCTTTCATTCTCCTTTTCATTATTATTATTGTTGTTGTTATTGTAATTATTATTGTACTTTATTTTGTTTCAGTTACTAACTTTAACTATCTCAACCCTTAAGTTTTAATTTTTATTTGTAATTCTCCTCCTCATCATGAGGGAGGAGTGAGCAAACAGCCATATGGTGCTTAGTTGCCATCTGGGGTTAAACCGCAGCAACCCCTTTCAATACCTTGAAGTTGGTGTCAAAGTTCTTAGGAAGGTTTTTAAAGAATCTGTTTCTTTGATTCCTTGTTAATCTTGATGATCAGTGCTTTAAAAAGACATTATTATGGGAATGCTGTTGCACACCTGTTGCTGAACATGCCGATACAAAAACCTCATCTTGTTTTCTAATGTTTCAGAGGCCTACAAGTAAAACTTTCTGAGTAAAACTCATTCACATTTCTCTTTTATCAAATTTAAGTTTCTGATACTTAGGTTGTTTGTTCTATTAGGGAATGTTCATAATAAAGTAATCTGTTGGAGCCCCTACTTTGATACAGATTTTTGACCATCTGTTGCCTAGCAGGCAAGTAAACCAATAAAAGAATAATTGGAATTTTCCTGACTGAATTCTCAGAGGAGCCCTCAGGAAGTCTCACCTTGCTTTTGACCTGTTTGGTTGAGTTTTATTCAGCAGACTTTTGTAATTTTTACTTCTTTTTCCATTGAAAAATGAATCCGAGATAACAGAAAATAACACTTGGAACAAAATAAGTGGTTTTTATTTATGCTAAATATTTGCCAGAGGCAGATATAAAGATGTGATGTTTGTGTTTTGGACAGCTATTTCTAGAAATTTGCTGTTACTGGGAGCTTTTTGGGAGAAAAACAGCCCAACACCAGATGGATCCTGGTTTGATTGCAGTTAAACCCTTATTGGATCTTAAATCCAGGATGACACTAAGTCAGTATAAAGACTTTAGACTGTAAAAAAAAAAAGTTCTCTTAGCTTTTAAAAAAATAAGAACAAACACAAACCCAAAGGACAAACCCAGAAATTCATGCACAGCTCTTGACTATCATTTGTCAGAAGTAAGGCCTGAATGCTTTGGCACAGAGGTTTCGCAGACCTCTGCCTACTGAAGTCACGCAATGTTTAGTCTCTGCTTCTGTCCTGTGAAGCACACAGAGGACAGGAAATCTTTAATGACACATCCAAAAAGCATGACTGAAGTTGTCAGGGCACTGTTGGCGTATGGGTCCAGCCCACGTGGACTGTGTGACAGGCTGGAAGTTTAGCATGTCCCGAGAAAAAGTAGTTTCTTAACAGGCAGTCTGATAGGAGCCATGTAGCTGACAGGCAGGGTTTGAAAAAATCTGCTCTTGCAGGATAAGTGGGAAAGCTTTGCCTGCTGTCTGAGTGCCTGGAGAACATAAACTCTTCCTGCAGGGAACATGTTCTTTATAAAGGAATATTTACTAGCCCTGGAATGGCGAATATGCCTCACCTAGAGCCCTGCCACCATTGTGTCACACATAGTAGGTATCTTTCTGGTGGCAAGGAATGTGTGTTTGCATGCAGACTCTGCTAGAAGGGTGTAACAGTTTCCTTGTGTTGATAATACCTGTTTTGGTCATACATAATCTATCCAGGCAGGATTAGCAAGATCCGGTGTTGGGTGGTGGCAGGAAAGAGAGCTATCAAGTTTTCAAGTTGAAATTAATATCTTTTAAGCTGTATTTCCCTCTGATACTTTTGTTGAGAAGAGATAATATTGCACCAAGCACTCATAATAATCATCTCAGATGTGGGGGGAGATACTGGTTTCTGTACTTAATCTTATGTCTGCATTTGGTTCCTGTGCAGAGGATTCCATCCACTGTTGTGCTGCTCTAGTGACAAGTACTTCCTTGTACACACCCCCCACATCTTAACTGCTGATATGGGAATGACTTCATCGTTAGCATCACTGTTGTAGGGCTGTAATGTTTTTCACTTACTCACTTTCTCTGGGTAAGTACTGTCTAAGACAATAGTGACTGTAAATGGACAAAACGTTACTGCTTGCCACCATTTGGAATTCCTTTCAGACTGTAGGTGTGCCTTGCCTTGCGTGGTGGCGTGAGATCTTTCTGATGACAGGAAATGTAGAATACTGTCATCAGAATTAGGAGACACTAGCATTCATTTGGTTTGGCTCAGAGTTATATTTAGTTTCCCTTAAATTAATACAGCATCCTTGTACATTATCTAGTGACCTGAGGTTCACAGACTTTTAGTACTGTTGTCATTTGTCTTACTGAGCTATGATGGCAATTCAGAAACAGTAAGCGGAAGTTTTTTGTTCCAAAAATCTGGAGCCCATCAGGGAAGTATGGGGAGCTGTGATATTAAGCCAGTCTGGTACAGCTCTGCTGTGGAATACCAGTGGAGTAGCTGATGCTAGGGGAGCACTGAATTCAACTTCAAAATGTGAAGGCAGCTGAAGTCTGCCAGATTTCTTGGCCCTATAGTTGTGTTCGGTTTCAGATCAAGAGTGCACTGCAGATCATTCTGACTTCCTGCTTAGGTTCACAGTTGCAGAGCAGTTTTGGAGCATGTAGATTGGACTTCTTTCCAATTAAACAACCTGAAGTGGTTGAAATACACTTTCAAATAACGCTTGAAGTGGAGAGTACCTCAGCTATTACTAGGCATCCAGTCTTTGTGAACAGAGTAGAGCAAATCTGAAGCAAACCCTGGCTTTCCTAAATACAACCTTGAATTCAGGTACACACTACCAAGTATCCCACACTATGGATCAGCACTTACTGTGCTATAATGCTAATGTAAACAAGGTGACCATGCAGTTCTTTTTATTCCATTTATTTTTTTCCTTTGGCTATACTTTGCATTCCAATGGTCAAAATAATTTATTTTGGGCAGGAATTGGCAGATACCTGATCCCTTAAGTAATATGATCAATACTGCTTTTTTCATGACATTCAGATGAAAGATCTAAGCTCTTATTGCAACCAAACTGTTTACATGTTTTAAAGTTTTGCTCACAAGCCCAACACAAAAACATTTTCTTCATTGTGGTGTCTTGTAATTTTTCCTGCTGCATTGGTGGTATATGAAGAGTATCAAAAATGATCATGTTTTGAATAGTTAAATTACCATCTCTAAATATGGAGTGTCCAGGGGTCCCCCTGCACTGACTGCAGCTTTTCTCTTACTGATTGAGATGACAAGATATTTGTACTACTTAATGTTTTTCCACTTGAATTTGATTGAAAAATGTCTTTAGCTTGCATTTCTATATTAGTGTTTGTGGATCATGGGAGCAGCTAACTCACAGGTGAAGTAGACCAAAGCTAGTTTTCATCAGTCTTCAAGAATGTGGGGCTTTTTCTGGTTTAAAAGTCATGTTGATATTTTAATCTCTACATGATAGAAATGTATAATAATAATTCACAATCATTTATATGAAAGTATGTCAGAATTTAAAGAAAGAAATAGGTTAAAGTTATTTGTGCTTTATTGTCGCTTGTCCTGAATATTTAAGGTGATAACAGTTTCTTCTGCTGCATTATTGGTACAGAAAAAATGTGGAATTGGAAAGACATGCCCAGCCACAACATCAATATTCCCACCTTCTATACCTGTATATGTTTATATACAAAGGTGCACAGTAACCTTAATAGATTACAGGGTAAAGAAATTTCCCCCTGAACAGCTAATTCTCCATCATCAGCAGCTGGGTTGGAACAAGGGCAATAACCATCCTAATGCATTTCCTAGCTGAGAAGAAAATATTCCCTGAAGATCATAGAAATTTGTTAATGCTAAACATAAATAATGTAAGAATTTCAGTGCCATAATTTTTGAATTAGGAAATGTGTTTTGGAACTTGAGAGTTCACAGGAACACTAAGCTGCAGAAGAGGACATGTATCTCCCTAGAAAAATATTGTAAATGGTCTTACAATAGCAAAAAATATACAGAAGTTCTTGTTGTAAATAAATGGTTCTGTAATTTTTCTCTAGTTAAGAAAATTAATAGATACATAATGTATGGCTTTACTCTGATCCTACTTGTTTGACTCATTTGAAAAGACTTAATGCACTTTCAGTTTTCCTTGAATAATTAATGGCTGAAGGAGAGCCAGCAGCACGCCCGGGTGGCTGAGGGGGCTAAGTATATCCTGGACTTCATTGGGAGTGCTGCCAGCAGGCTGAGGGAGATGATCCTTCCTCTCTGCTCGGCACTGGCGAGGCCACACCTGGACTGCTGGGTCCAGTTCTGTGCTCTGCAGTGCAAGAAAAGCAAAACAGTGGAGCTATTGGAGAGTGTCCCTCCAAGAGCTACTGAGGTGATGAACGGACTGGAGCATCTCTCCTGTGAGGGTTGGGAGAGACTGGGACTGTTGAGCCTGGAGAAGAGAGGTTTTATGGGGAACTCATCAATGCATATGAATACTGAAAGGGTAGGTTGGGGAGTGATGTTGAAGGTGCCATATGGATGCTGCTGTGTTGCACACTGCCCCTGTCAGATCATTATTTTCCACCTTTCCATTCATGCTCACTGAATGGCTTGTATTTTTTACTTACAGTGGACATTTTGAGGGCAAGGAAATATTTTCAGTCTTCTTTGGGAGCACAATAAGTGTGAAATAGCTGAAAAGAACACAAACAGTAATGATAATTATTGTGGGATACATAAAACACTTTCCCATTAGTTTTAGTTTAGTTTTAAATATTCATATGTTAAGTTCTAAGGGCTTATTATATTTATTTTAAAATAATATTTACACAAATTATCTGTTAAATATAACTTTTTAATGTATTTTTATATGGGTAATTATTTTTCACCAGAAGTGCTGCTCTGTTCAAAGGTCCTAGTCAATACGAGCCTTTGCTGTCTCTTCATGTAGGACTCCCAGAGAAGACATAGAGTTGGGATGGGCTTGTTGTAGGAAGGCTTTTTAGAGAATGAAGAACATGCTTAATAGGAAATTGGAAGCATTACTGCTTCTGCTACCAGCATAATATGTTGGATTTTTTTTTTTTTTAATTACTGGTCATAATTTCTGAATGAGGATGCGTTGCATGTCCATACAGAGTAAACCCACTTCCACACCAGTTATTTAAGCTTACCCAGAATATATAAGAACAGGAAGTGAACATCAGTGTTTTGCTAGCACTGGTACAAATTCATGGGCAGTTTAAACAATACCAAATACAAGACTGTAGAGCAAGCTGTTCTTCTTCACATAAATAGGAATAAAGTGTGAAAGTATCCCTTGTCCTCATACATTTTCCCCAGTTTGATTCATTACTATCCCCTTTTCCTGGCAGCTGTGGATGCAGCTTCTTTGGGCAGGTGAAATACTGCTTCCTGCACAGGAACAGACAAGGCAGATTTTGTATGCTCTGCAAGATATAAATATTCTGACGTACAGCTGTTCTGGTAGAAATTGATTTTGAAACTGGCTTTGACCATAGAAGAGAATACCTTGTTTCTTTGGTTTAGATACTTCTGACAGTAAGCCAAATTACTCATACAAGTATTTATTTATTATTTAGTATTTCTTACTAAACTAACTGTGTTAAAAGGCATTTCAGCTTTTCTTGGTGCAGCAGAAAGTATTTGTGAGCTGATTACATGAACACGATCCTTTACAGGGCAAGTCCAAACCTAGCTGGCAGGACATTGATTCTGAAGAGTTTGCAGTCTTTGGCTTGGATAACCAGTGGCAGCAAAGAACAGGCTCAGAAGGAATCAAAACTGCATACCGTTAGGAACTGCATGTAAATCAGAGTGTTGGACTCTCTTTGGAGTTTTGGTTGCTACTTTTGGAAGAAGCCCCTTGACTCTAGAACTTGGCAAAACAAAACAATTCTATTCTGAGAAGTGATTAGGTGAGATACTGCTATGAAGAAGATGTAATCTTCAAGGTTAAATTACTTTAAATATTGTTTTACTACTTTTACTCTAGTGAGGTTTGAGGGCTATATTATTATTGAGGAGAGCTGGATCAGCACCATACTAAATCATGTCAGCTTGAAGTCACTTTTAAAAATCACTTTTAAATCACCTTTACTGATGCTGTGTGAGAATGAACCTAATGAATATTTTCCTCAGTGGCAAAACTGGTTTAAGAGTTTTCTGCCACACCCTTCATCACTTCTCTAATTGTGCCAGTGCAAGTCTTTGAGGGTTGCATAATAAGCTTTTATTAGTGAAATGAGCTAGGTTTCAAACAAATCACATAATTTCCCCTCTTTTTTTTTCTTTAAACTGATTATTTCATCAATTTAGTTTGCAGTACCTCTTCCTATTCCCTCTTCTATTGCACACAAAATCAGTTCCATTAACTCAACTGAGGAGGTAGCAAAATGTAATTTCCAAATGGATTTCCTCTGCTTAAAAATGCCTGTCATAGTGGAATGTTTCCTCCTCCTTTCTGCAATATAGGGTAGTGTCAGCCTGGCTGGAAATCAAAGTTCTCTGATTTTTTTAGCAAAACTGTGTTGAGGAAATTTTCCAAAGTGTTTAACAGTGAAATACATTTTTTTTTCATAAAAACTAGGTCTCAAACTATTCTTTTCTATTGCAAGGAAGAGCATAGCAGCGACTAAAGTGAACTCTCTTAATGCACAGATCTACCATCACCTGACATTTCCTTTTCATCATGGAAGATAATAGACCAATTATGAAGAAGAATGTATTTCATTGCTAAACATAGTGGAAAATGTCAAAGGCTTATAAAAATAAAAGTCTAGAAATTATGTAAATATTATCAATGACCATCTTCATCATACTCCAGTGAGTCATATTATGCTTGGGATGAATTAAAGATTTTTGTATAACTTTAAAATATATAGTACATGATGTACTCAATTTATTGGGGCATTTTGAGATTATGAGCTGACTTAGAGGTCTGACTTCTCTTCAAGGACACTGACTCAGACCAGCAAAGGGATGAGCACACTCATTGTGTTGGGCTGCCACATTGTGTAGTGTGGTTCTGCCATCTGAATGCATGTGTTGGGGAGGACCCTGGATGTGCTGAACATAACCCTCTCCACGCCCTGAGAAACTCAATGGTGCTACCCAGGGCTGGTGGTGTTGCAGCAGATCTCCTGGGGCCAGAGGGAGCTGTGGCTTGACAAAACCTGTAGAAGAAAAGGAGAAGAGCACCTGGCAGAAGAAAACAGACAACACAAAAAAAATATATATGATTGTATAATCCATGAAGGGAGAGGAGTGAAATTTTATGCTGTGGACAGTGTCCCCCATTCGTGTGAGCAGCCTGTGAGAGCAGGCATGGACAGCTGATGCCCTGGGAGTGTAACAGAGAGAGAGGCAGTGCTGCAGCCTTGTACATACCTGCCAGGCTTCATCACCAGAGCCCGAGGGAGGCTGGCTAATGGGAAGCTTCCTGAGGGCTGTAGCACTGCTGTTTGCCTGTTACTTGCCTCGCTTGATGTCGAATACATCTCCCCAGTTCAAACATCCCCTCTTTGGGGCATCATCTGGGGGCTTGTGTGGAAGTCTAGGCTGGGTTATTACAACATAACTGTGGCATCTCTCCACTTTGGCACTAAATGCTCAGTTCAGGGTCCTGAAAGACCTGTTAGGCAGCCACTGCTCTTAACACAGAGGAGAACTCGGTAATGAGCTACAGGAGGGATTGAACTATGAAGAGACAAAGCAATGATGATCCACAACTGGTTAGATTGGTCAAAGCAATGTCTGAGAAGGATGAAAGGAGAAAACATCCAGTCCCAAAAAGCACCAAGCTAACAGAGGACGGAAGAGTGTGAAATGCTTATAGGCAGTGCTGGGTTTGACATAGGCTGTTAAGAATTGGACATTGTTGGAAGCTACCTAGAGACTCTGGAAAACAAAGTGTGATAGCATTTATAAAAATGGAGGGAGAAAATATATCTTACCTGGAATATAATGGCCAATTCTTTGTATTTATCTACAAAGTGATCTAGCAGGAGCAATTAGTCACAGGTAAGACAGAAGAGAAAATAACTTGCACAAGAGGGATACAACACACTGAGAAGTGTAGAAAAGTCATGACTGAGTCTTTTTAGAAAGATGTATGAGCAGAAATACTAACTTGAAGTACAGCAGTGGAAATTGTTTACTGAACACATCATATAACTGCATAATATCATATGCTGTATAACTCAGCACCAAAGTAAATGTAAAAAGATTTAGGTATTTTAAATTATTTCTAAAACTAAGCAGTTTTATATGTTGTCATTTTTGTGACAACATTTAGAATTGCATCAGAACAGATTTATGTAAGCCTATAACAGTAGAAATCCTCCAAGTCATAAGAGAGTAAATGACTTTTAAGAAAAAATCCCTCCGTGTGAACAGAGCTGAAACACAACTGTCAGCATCTTGTGGGGTTTTGCTCTTTGTGTAATCAATCCACTATGGTCTATCTCAAGAGACTGAGCTAGATGGATCATTGATCTTATTCCATTTGGCAAATTCTGCTGGTCTTGAATGCATTCTTTTGCATTATTTCTTTTTTTGAAGGACTAGTACCTCTAAACTATGAATAGACAGTGGAAGGGATTATTTGTGAGTAATATCCTTTCTCTCTAGTGCCACTGTGAGTAGCAGTGCTTGGGCAGGTTATCTGAGGGTTTGATTTTTCAAAAGTCAGTGCTTTTAAATGGGTGATTGTTACCTGATATTTTCATTATACAATATAAAAATACAGCATTCAATAAATCTTGTTTTTCTTCATAATCAGTAATACAGTTATCAGACATGCTGCATTGATGATTTAATTCTGGTCACCCATAGCAAGTGTCCTTGATAGAATAAAAAGATGTCTTCATAAGTAGTCCCCTTTTGGTGAGCATCCTTTTCTCATAGCAAAAACAATACTTTAGCATTGCAACTGTAATGCTTCCAGCCATGGTGATTTTCACTGAAAAAGGTGCATGGGCACACACTCCTCCCTGAAGAGAACACAGTACAGAGAAGTACAAACAGGTGCAGGAGCAGTGATGGGAGGCAATAGAGCACAAGTGTCTGAAGGGAGACAGTGGAGTATTTATGTCTTTGAACCATAATTTCCTCTCAAAGTATGGCTTTGTTGGTTTGGGGTGTTTTAATGACTTTTGTACAGTGATAACTAAGATTATAGGCATTGTCAAGAAAAGTTAAATAAAAGCTCTAGCATACTGCGAAAAAAATAGGAACCCTTTTCTTCCTACTTGCTGTAGACTCATAAATTGTGACTGTTTCAGCTCAAGATTTTCCATATAATCATTCCCAAGCAGTGCTTCTCTTTCCCAAACACTGATCACTCTTACATTGTTTTGAGATGTCATCTTACTGCTGCTGGTTGAGAGAATATTCTCTCCTCAGTCTGAAACTGTCAGTGCTCTTTAGTATGATAGTTCCTGTAATTGGTAGGAGCTGGGGAGCAGAGTGTTCCTCCAGACTCACCTCCTCAGAGCTTAGGTGCATACTGTGTAGCAGTAATTTCTGTCCTTCAGAAGGAATCATGAGAGAAGTATCAGAGAAGTAACAGAATACCTCATCCAGTCCAAGAAATGAGCCTGTTGCTGCCTGGGTCAGCACAGAGGTTGGGATTAAACCACTATCAAGCTTCTCTGTGTGTAATGACTCAACAGATGTGTCTGATATTGTTGTTGGTATGCATGCTACAGATGTTTGTGTTCAAATTAATGAAAGCTTGGATTCATTGTACAGTGCCAACATACGTTAAATTTATGAACCAGGAGTTTGCAAGGGACTTTGTAGTTCTGCAAGCCCAATTTATGCTTGTAACATGTAGTTTCATGTTCCTGCACCATCCATAAAGTTACCAAGCTTCATCAGGCTCTGTTTTAACATAGGCATTTGGGGCTTTTTTCCCCAGTTCTAGAAATGGATGACTGCTCCAAAACTCTTCTCTGAAGCTTAAAAACCTTTTTCTAATTTCTAGACTAGAAATGTATTCACATTATATCAAAGCTTTTTTTTTTTTTTCTTTTTTGTGGCACTGTTACTGTTCTACATCTAAAGCACTTATTTTTGCTGGTACTTGTATGCTGATGCATTAACAGGGAGATACTTTATCACTTTTCAGCCTCCATTCACTTGTGCCAAGAAAGTCAACCCTTTT
This sequence comes from Erpornis zantholeuca, assembly GCA_013400515.1. Taxonomy (NCBI): domain Eukaryota; kingdom Metazoa; phylum Chordata; class Aves; order Passeriformes; family Timaliidae; genus Erpornis; species Erpornis zantholeuca. The sequence goes on from VZTN01006075.1 coordinate 60,390, forward strand.
ATCTTCCTTTCATAAAAAAGTCTCAGTTCCTGTGCTGGTTTCAGTAACCTTTTTCTGCTCTTTTTCCAGCATGCTTGCATTCTTTTAGCATGGATACACGGAATGAAGTAGATTATTCCAAATGAGGAATAATCAAATTCACTTACTCATATAACACACCCATAGTTCTGCTTTACTGAAGACACCTGGATGTGATGGAGAAGTGCAGCTGCCTTTTTTTGTGTTTGTGTCACATGGATCAGGTTTAATTACCCTGTGATATACTCACAACACTTTTCTCTCCCAAACTTGCAAAATATTATCTCACAAAATATTTTCAGGAAAACTAAGTAACTGGGACTGGTTTGGATGGATGTGAGGTATGGAAAGATAGTAACAGAGTAGGAGAAATGGTTAGTTCTTGAAGGAATGGTTAGTTCGTTCCCCTAGGGAATGTCATAGGCAGTATTACTTGTAGATCTGTGTTGGGTTTGTGCTGTTTGACTTACTCCTAAATGACCTGGAAGAGGGAAGTTTACTAAAGATACAACGTTAATTAAGGCAGTAAGGGTGATGGAAGAGCCCCAGGGCAACTGGGCAGTAAAGTGTCACTTGAAAATGAGTGTGAATAAAATGTTAAGTCATGCTCAGTCATTGTTTCATGTATGAAGTGATGGGATATGCCTTGGTGGATGCAAGATCCAAGGGTTCTGATAGACATGGCCAAGAAAGTGTCAGCTTGGTGTTAGGCAGAAATGCCAGTCAAATCTCCAGCATTATTAGGCACAGAGTAAAACACCTCGCTAGAACTTCATAAATCTGATTGAGCTGCTCTGTGGAGTTCTGATCCTCTTATCTCAAAGCGGATAAAGCAAACAGAAGGTGAGCAGGAAAAAAAGCCATTAATTAATACAATTTTCAGGGCTCAAAAGACTGAGCTTGGGTAAATTATTCATAATATCATTAAAATGCAAGTACAATTGAAATTTCCTGTCGGGTTAGTTAACACAGAGAAATTACACCACATGTGTTTCTTCTACAAGACTTTGTACATTATAGTGATAAGACACTTTGCCTGCCTCTCATTGTCTGGAAGTGTCTCTGTGCATCTTAAGAAAAGGAAATGTTATTTTTTATTTACTCCTCTGTAAGATGTAAAAAGCAACGATTCCATTATTAAATCCATCAAAGTAGAGAAGAAATCTCTTGTGTTCATGTAAAACTTGAAGGGACTTGCAGAGCAGACAGTTTCACAGGAAAGCAGGCAGAGGGTTCCCAGGAGGCCTCATGGAATGTCTGCCCAGTCTAGTGCTGCACTGGGCAGACTGGGGAGGTGCAGAGTGAGTCCAGTTCAGAAATCAGAAACGGCATAACCCGGAATTCACAGTGTGTTCTGCCTGGACTGCTCAAGATAGCTAGTTGCAGTAGCTGTGGAAAATGCCTTGCTGTACAGCCGTAGTATACAACCCGAATAATCTGGCTGATCTAGGGCTGCAGAATTGGTAGGGTCTGGCTGGACTTGCTTGGTTTGATATCAGTGTAAAGGCTGCCCAGACTGAATTTCAAGAGATTTCCTTTTCCTTGCTTCAATGAAAACAAAATACTCTTTTCTTTTCTTTTCTTTTTGGTTGGCAAACAGAAGAAAGCATTCCTGGTTTATGCTGGATTTACTGTTCCCTTCTGTGCTGACTTACATTTAGAACCAAGTGCTGTCTGTCAGAGTGTGCTTTGGCAGCGTAGGCACTCGCACTGGGTACAATTGCACAGGTTTGTGACATTGGGATTTCTGGCTGTGCTCAGCCCCTGCACCAAGGGACCAGTTCCTATACTCTGAATGCATCACTGTTGATCTTCCTGGTGTGTAAATGGCGAGGCAAAAATGTAGCCATAGTGGCTAGATCCTTGGAGTTTTGCCATGAAAAATGTTTGTTCTGCTTTTAGATACCTTTGATAGATTATCATCTGTGGAATTAGATAGTTTGGAATGTCAATTATAATACTTCTATGTAATTTAATTGATTTTCACAAAAGGTGTTAGAGTGTCTTAACTATAAAGTAGATGTAGGAAAGTTTTTCTGAAGTATGTGTTATCCCAGTTTACAGGGTGGGTAGAAGAACTTACATCACTTAATAAAACTAAATAAAAAGTTCAGCAGGAAAAGCCAGAATCAGATACAAATTTCCTGGTATAAGCTTCCACTTCTGACTAGGCCTTTCTCCTTTCTCTGAAATAACCATTTATACAATGATGTTCATAATTTTGAAATGTAGAAATATTTAGGTTTACTTGCTCGTGGCTAGTACTGAGTTTTGTTTGCCTGCTTAAAACAGATCTTTAAACAGCATTTGTCAAGAATAGCAGAATTCAGAATTGGCGATAGAGCAGCTTACTCTTTGCACTAAATATAGCCAATATCAGACTGGTACCTGAGCTCCTAGCTTTAACTCAATCCATGCCTCCTCTGCTTTGTTCCAGGTTATGGACACACAGTGCCTTTATCTGATGGAGGAAAGGCCTTCTGCATCATCTACTCGGTCATTGGGATCCCGTTCACGCTGCTGTTCCTGACGGCGGTGGTGCAGCGCATCATCGTGTACGTCACCAGGCGGCCTGTGCTGTACTTCCACATTCGCTGGGGCTTCTCCAAGCAGGTCGTTGCAATCATCCATGCCATGGTCCTTGGGTTCATCACTGTCTCCTGCTTCTTCTTAATCCCAGCAGCAATATTTTCTGTCCTGGAGGATGACTGGAATTTTTTGGAGTCTTTTTATTTTTGTTTCATTTCCCTGAGCACCATTGGCCTCGGAGACTATGTGCCAGGAGAAGGCTACAATCAAAAATTCCGAGAGCTGTATAAAATTGGAATTACATGTAAGTGTCAAACTAACCAGCTAAGTAAAAGGCATTAAAAAAAAAAAAATCAACATAAAACTGACAATCAGACTTCTCCTCTCCATTATGTGGCTAGTGATCATTTGTCAAGTAGCAAACTGGGCATTAATTTAGGTAGCTCTGTAAAGAGGAAACTGTTAAATAAGGTCAGTTTTCTTAGTTGAGAAAAAAAGCTAAAACTAGAATTCCATTATTCTAACCATAGCTACTTACTCTCTTACTAACAGCAGAAAAAAAAAACCTCATGTTACTGTTATGAAAATGGTTAAGAGCATCTTGGGCTACCATTTCAGTGCATCACAGAGCCAAGAAGATGATCTGTGTAACCTAAGGTCATCTCATAAGGAGAAATGACAGGTGGACAGAGATGAATCAAGAAGCAGTGGAAAATGAGGCAGAATAGCAAAGGCTCTGACTCCAGTTGTAACAGAAGGTAGCTGAAGCTGGCACTGGTATATACCAGCTGTCAAAGACAGACAACTAGACCGAGATGATAGCAAAGCAAGACCATGAATGCTAAATTTAAATTATTTCATTATATTTGACACAGAAGAAATCATGGTGATCAGTGATTCTAAGAAAGTGAAGCTAGGAAAATTACCCTTATGTTGGTATTCTGAGTAAATGTATGCTGAGGGCAATATTTTCCAGCAACAGTGTTTTGAGGCATTGCAGTTTCTGATACAGCTTCAGTCTGAGCAGTCTTTGGGTCATCAGAGGCACCAGTTAAAATATCTGAACAGTCAAGGCAAGCCTTTTCTGTCAAGTCCATTTCTTAGGCTGGTCTGCATTTGACTGTGCTTCTGTGTGTGATCCAGCAATCGCAATGTAGGCAAAGAGTCTGTTAACTTGGTTTTGTGTTCTACTTCAGAAGAGAGGTTTTCTCAAAATTTGTGAAGCAGGGCCTTGAACTATCTAACAGAACACTTTGTTTTATTACCCTGCTAGGCCTCTTGCCATTGCAGATTTTCTCTTCTCCCTGTCATGTTTATCTTATGAATGGTAGCTTTTAATTATTAACCTGCTGATCTGCAGAGTTGATTTGGGGATGCTAAGTGATGAAGTGAATGGAAAGTCACACATGGCAAAGGCTTTGCTGTTCTGAAAACTCAAAATCGGAGAAAACATTATGGCTCAGATTCAAGGTTTTTCAAGCTGTAGAACAATTAGAAAATAAATTGCAGGAAATATTAAAGGAAATACTAAAAGGAAAAAGTAGCTTTTAGGCAAAGTTATGACCTTAGAATATCTAATTTCAATAGGTTTTAAGGTTATAACTTTAAATTATTCTGTTTCCTTTCACGTGAACAATTCAAGGAACCAAATAAAATGTTTTCTCCTGAACCTAGATTTTCTATAAGATATTTTTGACTTCTGCATCAGAAAATGCTTGATGAGTACTACAGGCTTTTCAAGAATTTTTAGGAGAACTCAAATCCTGTTCTAAATCAAGTGGCAATCAACTGGACTGAGTTTCAGAGATAATTACAAATTCTCAGTGCAGATTTATAGATGCTTTTCAATTGGTATAGCTTTGTCAGTTCTTTGTTGTGTTAATTCATAGCTCCCATTTGATGTTTTGATATAAAGCTTAAAAACAATTCATAAATTTTAGCTGTAGTGCTGATTTAGATCAGTATCCAGTATTAAATAATTGATTAATGGTACTCCTGGAAGGAAAAGGAGAGTGTTACTGCCAGCGAATAACTGGCAGTTATTCAGGTAACTGAATTATATTGTAGTTATTCAGTAACTACAGGTGAAATATTTGTGCCTTTAGATAACAGAATAGTGACCATATGGAAATTATAATCATTAATCTGTGTTGATTTTTCAGCACATTAAATGTTCAGCCTTGGACGAGTGTGTTCTGCTAATAATTATACTCTTAGCTTCTGCTCGATTTACCTCATTGAAATGATAAAATAATTAAGTAGTCATGCTCCTTGTTGAATTGTAATGATCAGAAGTAGGGATCTAAGGAAACACTGAGATTAATAAATATTCATTTTAACACTTTCCTTTAAACTATACATGCGTATGTTTGGAGAGGAAGGAAAAAGATAGAGCACAGTGGGCTGCTGGTCATAGGGATCTTCATTTCTGAAAGTCTCAGTCTGTCAGAGCTGACTATTACCTCTAAAAATAAGTCAGCCAGTACATGGCTAAAGTCACTGGTAATATATTTAAATAACACTTCCAAGTTTTGGGTAATCTATATACCTTAGTAAAACATTGCAAATGTTTTACTCCAAAGAGATGGAGTAACTGTGTCAGGTTTTTCAAATTCCAGGAGTAACTTTACAGTAATTTTTCATTTTGGTTTTTGCTTTGTTTTTCCTTTTGTTTTCAGTTGCTTTGTTTTTCCAGGTATTTCAGGGTGGTGTATGTCTAACAATGTTAGAGGAAAGTAATTCCAATGTTTTCATTAAATAGTATGTGGTTTGTCCTGCTAAACTGATAGAAACAACCAATGACCGTAATTAGCTCCCATATTTTTACTTGTAATATGTAGGAATATTGTGGGAATTTTGTGGAAATTTTGTTTTTGATCTTTTGATCAAAATTTTTTGAAGGGCACTTAATCATGAAAGTCATTAGTAAATAGGGGAGTGTGCATGTGGTAAATCTTAGTATTCTGTTTCCTTTAATGCCTTTACACTTTTTTTTTTCTTGTACAGTTGTAACAGAATGGAAGCCACTAGTATTACTTTTTCTGTTTATGTGGGGTCTTGTTAGTTGTAGAATTAAAATGGAAAAAAATGAGGATATCACAGTCCAAAGCTCTGAAATTATGCCATAAAGAAAATTAGCATACTAGTCAGAGATGACAGGGGTGAGAAAAGTCACAGGCTCTAAACTGTTCCAGCCCTACTTGGTTTGCTAATAATTAATTTTTTTTTTTTTTACACTCAGGTTATCTGTTGATGGGCCTTATTGCAATGTTGGTGGTTCTTGAGACTTTCTGTGAACTCCATGAGCTCAAAAAGTTTAGGAAGTTGTTTTATGTGAAGAAGGACAAGGAAGAGGACCAAGTGCATATAATGGAACATGACCAGCTCTCCTTCTCTTCCATCTCAGACCAAGCAGCCTCCATGAAGGACGATCAGAAGGCAAATGAGCCTTTTGTGAATTCCCAGTCCCCAACTTCCAATGACAGCTCTCTAAACAATTAATACGTGGGTGTCCATACCCATGTTTTGGTGCATTTATGCTACTTACCATAAGAAATAGAAAGCCTCATTTTTTTTTCTCAAATACAAAAATGGAAGACTGTGCTATTTTAACAAGGATTCATCACTTCTGACATAGAAAAGACTTTTGGGAAAAATGTGGGAGCCACCCTGGGAGAAGGGAATAAATGTAAGATGTGGCTGGGAACATAAGGCCATTTTGGTTGAGGGATAAGGATTTAGGTGTACCACTTTCAGAGATGCCAGAGAGAAAGGCTTGTACAAGCAACTTCATTGAACATCTTTAGGAGACTAGGCCTTCACTGATGGCCACCTCATTCAGTTGCATGTCCCATCTTGCAACTGGTTGACAGCAGATTTTGGGATGTGCACTTTTGACAGTCATAGTTTTAATCCAATAGCTAGCATCTTAATCTGGCAAACATTTTCAGAGCAGTATCTCTAGGTCTGGTGGAGGGAGGAATATCTAGGTCATTCCTCTATTACCCAGTAACTTGCAGGTGCAAACAATAATTCTAGGAAGGAAAAAACAAGACTAGAGTTCCTCCTTTGCCCATGCCATTTGCATTTAAATTTCCTACTTCCTTAAAAGGACCTAAAAAGGTCCTCTAATCACCAGAAAAATGTTGTCCTGAAGAGAGTGTGCCTTGAGTCTTCCACTTGTTTGTTTTTTGTATGAAATACTTTTATGAGAGATAGCAAAAGGAATTCAAAGCTCTGGATGAGATGAAATGAGATGATAGGGAAGGAGAACAGATGCATTTCAGTCTTCTGAAATGGGCAGGAGTGGGTATTTAGCTGCGTGGAATGAAATGAAAACGAGTCAGCATATGCCACATATGACTGGCACAGTCATGTGCTTATGGCATTCTCCTAATAGATGGTTGAAATCTGTTCGGCAGAAGGACTCGGTGCTGTTCCTCCCACAGTCCAGCCCAGTGTGTGCTCTGCTGAGCTGGTGGGTACACGGAGGAACAGAAACAGCATCACCTTTGAACATAGCTCCTATTTCTTTTGCTTTTCTAACTGGTACTCGGAGCACTTTGGAGGAGAAAGGAATGTTTCAGGGCAAAACAATTTTTCAGTTTTTCATATGGCAAGAAAAAAGGAAAAATGTCACATTTGGTTCGGATGGAACCGAATATTTTTCCCCTTGGGAAAAGTCACTAAAAAGTCAAGATCTTGCTCAGCTTCTGAAGCTGGAACCTCTTTGGCTGTAATAGGAGAGGCATTTTAGTCCAGCTACCAGTCACTGTGCTGAATGCAGGGACCTCAGAGTGAATTTCAGTGAGCATGAGATGTGACTTAAGTGGTTGTAGTACTTTCTCTTCGGGCCTTAAGAATCTTACCATAGGGGAATCTTGATAATGCTTTGCAATGAACAAAAGATCTGGAGCACAAATAGCCATATTAGGACAGCCTCCCACATAGGAAGGTGTTGAGGAGAGCCTTTTACCTGCAGTGCAAGCATGCCAGATTGCCTGTAATTTGGCTTTTAGTGTTTAGAGCTGAATAATATTTTACTGTAAAAGAAAAAAAATGCAGTGTGTCTAGATTTAGCGCACGTGGGAAAAATACTTGAAAGTTAATAACCCAAACTATACTGTGTTTGAGCTTAATTATAGCTAGCATCAAACAGATTTTTATATCTTTACTGGAAAAACTTACTTTATGGTTAAATCAGCTGAAAGTCTTCAATTGAAATTTATATTTATAGAAAATCAAGAGCTAAAGGTTTTGGTTGAGTTTTATAGATTAGGTGAGAGCATATTGTGTTTGCATGTTCCCAGGAAAGTGGCTATTTTTATACTGCTTAAGTTAACACAGTTCTATTTATAATGAATGTTAACCAATATATATGTACATATATACATAAATATATTTATATACTGTACATATATCATAAATCACCAGAGTTTAACAGACTTAGGGATGGCATTTTAGATAATTTTTCGCCTAGTCTTCTCTTTATACGGTCAGTATTTGAAAACTATGGCATTAAAATGACACTGACATAAAATTAAGAGTACTGTACTACAAGAAACATTTATACTATTTTTTTCAGTGGAACTTTATTGATTTTTTTGGTACCTTAAAATTCAAAATTTCTTTTAATTTCCATGTAATGTTAAGCTCTAAAGGATATGCACAGATGTTAAATGGCATACAAAGTTACTTTTGCAGCGTGTACACAAATGCAAAATGTAGACACGTGAAATGAAAGCACAGAATTCAAAGCAGAAGCGATAAACTAAGCAGTATACTGTGATTGTAGGTGAATATTTGTTACTTTAAATTTAAATAAAAAGTCTGGCTTTTGCCTGCCTGCACTATGAAGTGGGAGTGTTTTCTTTAGTGGCGTGTGTGCGTTGAAGAAATCCTGTCTGTGTTTGTGCATCCTTTAGTTAGCCTTCCTCACCTCAAGGAGGTTCAAATAATGCTGGTGTTGAAACTAACCTTGATATTAGTTGTGCTTAGTGTTATGCTGATTATTCCTTTAGAAAAAAAAAAGACAACTCCAAATGTTTGGTTTTGTTTCAGATGCTGACTGCTTATAGCAAGTAAAAAACAGTGACATAGCATTTATCATGTCCTTATGAACCAACTGCTCCAATATTTGAGAAAATCTGAATAACTGTCATTGCAGGTTTTTAGTACCACTGATGAAAATAATGGCTGTGGTTTCCTACAGCTTTTACATCTTCACATCAAGCCAGCATATACGATGAGTTAAAACTGGAATCCAGATCATAAGGGAAAAGATTATCATGCAGGAACCTCAGTATAAAGTGCATCCCTTACCTGGGGGCAAACTATGAAGCAGATACATGTAAACCCAAATGGAGAGCATGGATCATAAAACAATGGTGCTGAAAAAGGTTTCAAGAGAGAGTTAGAAATGCAAGGAAATTACTTGTACATATAAAATGATTGCCTGTGTTCTGTCCTCACTGTCTTTCAATTGTTCTAGGCATATATCCCATTTATAGCTTTATTCCTGTGCTACAGCTGACATTTGCCATCTTCCCTTTGTCTGTCAGTCATTAAATATAAACCTGTTTTATTGTTCTTTCAATGGAAAGAACTGGCAAGATATTCATTGTGTTGGAAAAACAAAATGGAAAAACCCACTCAAGCTTTTATTTTGGAGCTGAGTGACAGCCATGTTGTCCTTTAAAAAAATGTTCTCATCCCGAAGTTTCTTCCCATGGTTCACCAGTGGCACCTTGTGTGGGTGCTGAAGACTTGCTGGAGGTTGAACTGGAGGACTTGCTGAGTTATTTTCTAAGTAGGTATCTCCAGAGACTGGGGCAGTTCACAGCGTTGATGTCAGCACTACAACACCTCCCTAGCTGGGTGCTCTATGTCAGAGGAGTTGCATAGGAGCAGCAGCTGTGGATTGCATTAAATGTTTGTCTAGCCCAGAGTTTTGTCTCTGGCAATGGCCAGGAGCAATTTGTGAACTTGTGTCAGGAAAGGGCAAGTGTGTAGCAACCATTCCCCAGGATGTTCTAGCTCCCAGCAGTGTGCAGCTCTGGATCCGTGACAGTATCTGGGAGGGTTGGAAAGTCAGCGTAGGTGTGGTGTGTGGAAGATACTCTACACTGAGGTACCTGCTCTCTGCTTTGGTCAGTGAGGTCAGTGAGGAACATGATCAAATGGAGGTTTCCACAAAGTAGTTTCAAGTTAGGTGCTTTGAAGTTAGAAGGTTACTTACATGGGATGGGCTCTTGAAAAGGAAAAGAAAAACAGGGCACTATTTAATGCACTATTACTTGGACAGTGCTGTCTTCCAGGTAGATGGGAGCTTGCACAGAACCTGTTTGCTGATGCCAAATCTTGAATCTCCACATTACAATTTGCTTTGTAAACAGTAGCCAGAAATGTAATGAAATGAACCATAAGTTGCTAAAAATACTACTGCCTTAACGTTATTCCATTATTATTCATTCTTCTAGATTCTGCTTTCCACTGAAGCAAAATAAAGTTACTATGACGGGAAGCAGTGTTATTCCAAATGTGCACCAGTACAAGAGAATGGAGTTTCTTTTCTCTGCATTAGTAACTATCAGTATTGTGGCATAGATCAGAAAGTTCCTAGATAGCAAAAAAAAAGTTCTTGTTGCTTGTTTCAAATGGAAACCAGATTTTTGAGATCCTGGAGACTGCTTCTGCAAAGCTGCATGCTATCTTAATGCAGATTGAGTACTTGGTGTGTTATTTTAATGTGTTAATCTCATTGCTTCCTAAATTACCATTCTGCTTGCTTTTTAGCACAGAGTTCTTATCACAATTACCTTCAAAGGTCATCGTGTTGCCATCGAGTATGAAGAGTGTGGTGCAGTTACTTTGCTGGTGATGATGCAGGCTTGCCAGAGCCATTGCCTTAGCTGATAACAAGACGATCTCACACGTGGCAGTTGGGGCCAAATGACAGATTTAGGTAATGAGGAGGGACAGTGTGGCTGGGAGCAGGTGCATGGGCTGACAGCCAGTGTCAGGGAAAAATCATCCTGGCAAACTGCTAAGTGACCAAACAGGTTTCACCCTGTCACTAGGAGTTAGAGGAAGGAAGAGCAAGGACATTGCCAAAAGTCATCTGAAATGAGCTAAGTTTTAATGGAACTGAGTCTTTCACCATTTATCTACACTCTGCAGCTTTCTGTTATTTCAGTTGCACCATATATTTCATGAATCAGGATAATGGTTTGCCATTTTCCCCGTGTAGGTGGTTCCTGTGGTGCCTGAGGCAAGTTATGCTTGTTATCCTAACAAGATTTTTCTGTGTTAAGTTTACTGAGTGTTCAGACCCATGAGCAGGAGCGTAGGTCAGTGTCACTGCTGAAACTTTCCAAGGGGAAATGTGTCTCAAGGCACTGCCTGGCCTTGGGTCACCCTTTCATTGTAGTGCCCAGGCTGTATGCCTGATATTTTTTCAGACTGGTTGACCCCCTTAACCTTCTGAATTTATCTTCCCATTTAGCAACATGGTTCACAGCATTCTCTGACCATCCTTTAACTCTCACTACTACCTGGCTGGGCCATATTAATAGGTGGCAAGGTGAGATTCAGAGAGGAGAAGGGGACTTCACTCTCTGCCCTAATGATGAGGTCCAGGTGAGGGGACAGGAAAGCCCCATCCCTGCCCATTAGCTTTAGCTGCAGCCACCACTTTATTTCTAAAACCATTTCCAATGTCTGGCAAATAAGGACTGTGTGGTTCACTCGTCTGCACTGTGCATGTCAGCCAGTGCTCATGCTGCTGGTAACATAATAACATAAAAACTAATAGCTCATCTAGAAGAATTAAATAGTTTTATTTTTCTTTTTGAGTGCATTGCTGCTGTGCTTATGAACATTAGACTGATTATATTCTGGCTTGCAGTATTATATCTGGACATAATATCCTACAACCATAAAGCTTCCATCTCTGCCCCATGTGGGCAAAAATTAAATGGCATGTTTGCATAAACAGAAGACAGCAAACTGTAGTGTCAGTTTAAAAAGGAATTAGCAAATCCTAATTCTGCATTTCTGGGCTGGTTTCTGGATTGTGGGCAAAGATCTGATAAATTTGTTTAGTGATTGCCAGCTGTGATTTGAGGCATGCTTTCTGAACAGAGATGCAAAAAACATCATTGCCCAGTAATGAAGTCAATCACCTTTGGGATAAAGTCCCTCAAACATTCAATAGGCTACTTTTGCAGATTAATGCTATTTGCATGAGATAATGAAGCCCTGTTTGAAATTTATTGTGCAAAAGTGAAAATCCACACTCCATTTAACTCAAATTCCTACTGGATGTTCTGTGAAGAGAAAAATCAGTGTGAAAGAAGAAAATTACCTCATTTCGTACCCATTTTTCTGGGGAGCTTCACCCAGTACTGCTGACCCTGCTGTGGGCTGAGAAAACCCCCTGGCTTTCCTGAACCATGGAGTCAGGCAGTCTGCTCCAGGAAGGTCTGCAAGCAACATCATCAGCCTTGTGAAGCTGGAGTGGTGCAGGGAGAGTGGCTTCTGCGGGATGCAAGAGGAGAGACCACAGCTGCTCGGAGGCCCAAAGTAGGCAGCAAAGATGGCCAGTGAAGGGGGGCTGTGGTGGGGCTTGGAGAGTCAGGGGCAGTCAGGCTGCTCCAGCCCAGCCCCTGGGGAGGGTGGCCAGGGTGAAGGCAGGGTGAAGAGAGGAGTGGAATAATTTGATAGCAGGATTATCAAAGAGGCAGTGTCACTAGTACAAAACTAGTGAATCTGTTACAAGTAGGATGTATGGAGGGAAAAGATTAATTTCTGTATTTTAAAGGCAGAAAGAACCCTTTTTGGTGCTCTTACAGGAACCATGACACATCTGCAGTATTAGAGCAGATAGAGATATCGAGGTCTGACAGAAATTCTCAGCTCTCTCCTCTGTCCCTGATGCTAATTACTTTCCCTGTTAAAAAACTCTTGTTTTCTTCAGCTAACTGCACGATTTCTAAATACTTGCTATAGGACTTTGTTAAGTGTTTGTCTGCTAGGTGACAGACTTCATTATATTAGCTAGCAGCTGGCCCTGAAAAGATGAGCATCCTTGAAAAGTCCTCTTTAATAAGTGAAGCAGGCCATGCTCCTCTGAGTGCTGAACATGAGCATCTTGTCAAAAGCTCAGCTCATTCCTGGTCCAGTTTTTCAACACGCATTTTTAATCACAACTCTGACACCAGGGTGCCACACTCCTGCCAGTACCCAGGCTGGTAGCTCTGCAGAGGGGCTGTACTGTAGATAGGGAGTAGAAAAGAGAGATGGTGTTAGCCACCATGCCCCTTGCACCATGCTTACCCTCTTTTTGGGGACCCTGGGTTTCCTTTCATCTGTTTCCTCACCCATGGAGCACACCTGATACTTGTCCCTACTCCTACTAACCTGGGGGACATGCATGGGGGACAGGAGAGTCTGTGGCAGCATCTCTGCCCTACATGGTCCTAAGTGTCTGACACAGAGACACTGATTTTAAACACAGTCTGCTGTAACCTACAAGAGCCAGGAGCTTTCTAAGTGCCTCCTAGTCCATCTGCCCAGCCTGCTGTGCAGAAGTTGTTTGTCTCTTGTGTAGACCCTCAGGATGCAAGAGGTTGTCAGAGCTCAGAAGGAACGTGGGCAGACCTGCCAGAAGGGTCAGTTGCCTATCTACTCTCAGAGCACTCATTTTGGGCAATTGGGCTATCTCATCAATCCTCCTGCCCTCCTGGCTGAGCCTCGGGCATCAACAAGGTGCTGAGCATAAATATGAATGCATAAATGCACCCTTGGTCAGGAGTGAAGTTACTTGCAGAGAGGGCATTGCACAGAGAAGGAAAATGTATTTTTATTAACTTCAGGGTACAGCTCAAAAAAAAAATTACATCCACTGGCGCTGTTCCAGGGCTGTAGCATCCCCCTGTGATAGTGCCCGTGATGCTCATGGGGACACTTATGCTGCTTATTATGCTGCGACCCCCTTGGTGAGGTCTGGTTGTGCATAAAATGCGAGTTAGTCTGCAATTTCCTGTTAGAGATGAGGCAAGAGACGTAACTCCAAGGTACTGAGTGAGTAAAGCAATGTCCTGAGTCAGCCAGCGAAGTCCCACCTCTAAACAATCCAAAACCCTGTGAGTATCTCTCAAGCTACTGGATATTTAGATGGTGAAAGTATTGCTACCTCATCTTCTCACAAAAGAGGCTAATAAGAGTTGCAGTTTGTGATTTGTAAGTCATGCATTGAGCCATTAGCCAATCTCAATGTGAAAATAGTTTTTTGAGAAGTCCTGAACGCCCTTAGATGTGAGCTCGGTGACTAAACAGAACAATGTATTGATTGGTATGCTGACAGGAGACTGACACTGAATGCTTGAACAAAAATAGATCCCCTGGGCAAATGGTTACCCAGGACTTTCTTTCCCAGCTGCAAAATACAAGCCTGGGTGAAACTCCCAGAGATGGTAGCTGGAGCAGAGAAGCAGGGGTAAATGGAAAACACTGGTTCAGCAAGACCCCAACAAGATTATTTCATTGCATTCCAATAAACAAGAGGATGTGTATGCACCAAACTGACCTAGAGGATAGCAAACAGAACAATTTCCTTCAGCTATTTGTCTACCTGGATGTCACTATCACTCTTTGCATTCATCCCGTAATCCAGAAAGTGTCACCCTTCTTGAATGCAATAAAGGCTTAGTTTTAAATGTTTTTAGAGATGTTACAGCAGCATGATGGTGTGCTAATGCTACCATGTTGGCAGCTCTGTGAGGCATTCCCTGAGGTCATGTGGTCAACCTGGCATTTTAATTGCATCTCATCATTTAACCTCACATCTTGTTAGAAAACCCATGTGTGAAGTATTGCAAGGAATTACCACTCCAACTTCAGCCTGTATTTTTGCACCTCTCTGAAAGGACCCACTTTCTCTTGTTTAATGATTTTATAAACCCTTCTACTTGACAGACCATGGCTCTATCACACTTTAAAAATGCAACCAGTTTCTGTCCCCTTCCTATTTGTGCTACTGTTTTACCACAGATTAAACCATTGACACAAACAGTTTATCCAGAAATTAGAAGCCTGTAAGAGATGTGGAACTTCTCCCAATCTCAAGAGCCCAAATTCATTTCTGTAATGACACTGGTCACTGAAGGACTATGAGGAGGCGAGAACAGGCAATGAGATCAGAGGTGATTTTCGGTTCTTGTCTTACTTAGATTGCTGCCCCAATGCAGCAGTCACGGTGCATGTTCCCATGGAAGTTTAGAAAATTTAACATTAATTTGGCCTATTTTGCATCCAAGCTTCAAGGCCATGCACAAACCAGAACATTAACAGCTATTCTTGTCTGTAGTATTGTTTAGCCTCAGGCCCAGCTAAGAGGATTACAGAAAGTTATTTGTGGTGGGCTGGGAGGTGCTGGCTAAATATTTATCATCTAGAGGGACAAATTCAAAACAAATAGAGACTTGAGCTTCCTACCAGCTGCAGGTATGTATTTAAGCCATAGCAGAAAATATGTTTTTAACAGGTTTAACTCTTACTCAGTTTTCAGTCCTCTGAGAGATGCTGCTGTCAAATGGTTTAGTCTAAGTACATCCAGCGTGTTTAATTGCTGCCAAGACTGGTTCTGGAGGAGATTTTGGCTAAACAGTGTTCCTGCTGAGGAAAGAAGGCTTCATACCCATTAACATTACAGATCAGCAGCTGGGAAATATTCCTAGGTTAAAAATGTGCACTTTAAATAACAGCTATGTTGGTTATGTGTAAATGGGTTGCACCTTTTCAGGTATTTATATGCAATGTTTTCTATTTGTTGTCACTTAATAGGATTTTGTTCTCCTGTTCTAATAAAACAAGAAAACCTGGATGAGTGATCAGCTTGGGAAGGGTACAGACTGACAGACCTACTTTACAAATAGTCATAGTTTCTGTGGGCAAATTTTCCCCAAAATGAGAGGATCTCTCACAGCCCAGATCTACTCATGTGTGGAAATCTTGGACTGGACTCAGTTCGGGTCAGAGGAAAAAGCCTCTCAGTTGCAAGGACATCTCAATTGCAAATGGTAATGCCCTTCTTCATCTTACTCTTTTTCAGTTTCATGCTCTCACAGCTGCCAAACATGAGTGTCTTCCCCCATTTTATCAAACGCCACTTAAAATTTCATGGAAAAAGCAAGCAAAATTGCTTGTTGGACTGCTCTGAGGTTGGGGGGGTTATAAACTGCTGGGTTGCCTAAAAATGGTCCCTGTGCCACTGAGGCATCCACATACCTAGACCAACATCCTGATCCTGACTGAAAAAGATGTAGTACCCTAAAGAAGAGTAAAGTTCAAACCCAAAACAAACAGCATCAAGCACGGAAGAGAAAATTTGTCATGGCACCAGGGGATAGCAAGGAACTTGGCCTGGTGTGAGATCAAACAGCTAAATCTAGTGTCACAAACACATGTGACGAAGTCTCCTTTCAAAACCCCGTATCTTACACCATCATTTCCAAACCCAAGGACGATCCCTGTGTTCACACTATCTCTTCCGTAACTTAATCTGGTGTTATCTTGTAACAGTCAAATACCTTCTCCCACCATCCCCGTTCAAAGGCTGCTCTGGCACTTTGTTTCTGAAAGTTAAATTTCTTCTTCTTTCCAAGCCAAATTCTTTCAGGGTGAGTGTACACCTGCTTAATCTTGTAGTAGCTTTTATCTAAATGGAAATAATTCCTCTCTCTTCCTGTATTTATTGCTTGAATGTAACCCAACTCTCTCTCAGTCTTCTGTTAACACAGCTACACAAGACAGGCTATTTGATCCACCCTTCAGAAACAGAGAAATTCAACTCATGTTTCTGAGTAGCCCCTTTGCCATTTCTCTGCTTAAAATCATCTCTTTGAAAGGCAGCTGATGAGAAGTGCACACTGACAGCTCAATGAGGCTGTTGTGGTGCCTTAGCCAGTCCCAGGACCTTCCGTGACACTGTGGAAAACTTCTCACGTGACACTTCCTGGATCTACTAACACGTCTTTCCTGGCTGTGGCATTTAGGCTAAGAACCAGCATATGGTTTTGCAGTGCAACCAGATCCTCCTCTTCCCCAGCATCCCTTCAAAATATCTCAGCACAAGGCAACAGACCTTCTTCTTTGACCCCAGGTGAATTATACCACACTTTTTTCCCATCATATCCCATACTTTTACTGGCTCCAGGAGTACTTAGTTCTTCCTGTGACAGAATCCAGTGATCCATTATAAACACAGGCCTTGTCTTGCACCATAGGCACGAAGGGAGATGGGCTAATTTGTGATTTGAGATACCTCTGTGGGCTGGTAACACACCTACCAATTGATATTTTCATACTGTCCTGTTTGCCCAAGTCCTTATGCTGTTTGTAGTTCTTGTAGTACATCCCAACTTCGCAAACAAATCCTTGTGAGCCACTGCACTACTCTTCTGTAGAGATGAGGCCAACCAATCTGCCCCATTTTCACAGCACTACCCATCTTTATGCATTTGTATGTAACAGCCAGATATTTCTATGATCACATATTCTTTTCAGTGAGCATGATGGGTTTTGTTATTGTCCAGCTTTACTCCTCCTCATTGATAAAATGTAACAAAGGAGATGAAAAATACTTGCTGTGTGTGCTTGAAAGAAAAAGTAAGCATCATGTGTCTTGATGGACAAAAGCACTGGCTGTACATGTGGAATACAAGACCTAACATGGTTTAATCTATTGGGTCTTTCTGCTCTGTATCCTTCCTCTTCTCCCAGTAAGAGGCAGTCACAGAGAGCCCAGATGTGCCTATGCTCAGGAGAGCAGTGCCTTTTGTTCGCACCATTCCCAACGGGTCCCCAAGTGCTCAAGAGTTAAATGAGATTCCCTGCATGTGAGAAGTGGGGAGAAGCCTGTCTCACCTTCTCTTTCCTGTGAGGAGGAACACTGGCCGGGGTTGGGCTGGCTGGTGCCTTCCCATTGCTTGGCAGGCAGGATGGCAGATGGTGCGGAAATCAAACCTCCTTCCATGCCAGCTCATCTCCCTGCCATGATCATTAGTAAAGGTGCTTATGCTGGTCTTCTCAGAAAAGTCAAACATATGGGGGCTAACAGCTCTCACCAATTTCTTTTCCCCAGTAATGTGGAGTTGCCACTTGTGGGCTTTCCCAGTCTGCAGGCTAACCACAAAATTTGCCTCACACAGAAGAGCCCTGCAGCTCCCTGCTTTAATAATTATCTCCTTGAGGTGAGGGTTGGTTTGTTTGTTTGTTTGTTTGTTTAATCATCTCCTGCTCTGTTGTGCCGAGCTCTTTCTCAGTGCCTCACACTCCCCCACTCTGTTCAGTGCCTGCTGTTATTCTTGGCACCCGAATCAATGCTAACTGGTATATAATCAGCCTGTGTTTTACCCACCAACATTTGTTCCACTGTCAGCTTTCATTTCAGCTTCTGCTCTGATGCCAGTTACTGTTCTGCTCTCTGGTGTGGAGCTCTGATTGCTCTGTGGGGTGCTGTACACCACTCTTTGGGCCTCTTCTCATCATGTCCTTGTCTGCACCAGGGAAGCTTGTTGCCCAGTGTCCCATCCTCACTTCATATCCTACTCAGTCCACTTCACTCTCTTCCTGCCTGTCTCATCCTCTTGTATTTGCAGGTTCATGTGACTGCAATTCTGCACAGAGTATTTCTTAATTTTGAGCCTAATATGATAAAATATTAAATAAATGTCTCTTAAGAGGCACACATAAATTATAAGATGACTCTTTGGGTGTTGTGGTATAGAGCTACTTTATTACATTCTGCCTATTATAATGGAAATGCTAAAAGCCTATTTTACTTGATCTCCCCTGTTCCAAATTTGTATTTTATTGATCACTGGATGCACGTGCGATGCTGAACCAATAGAAATGTAGCTACCTAGACATTTATCTATATATTGTCCATGCTGTGTGGGACTAGACTGTGTAAATCAGACTTTGATTTTTGTGAATAAGAGGCCACAATTAAAATAAAGGAAATTGGTGTACACAGGAAAGGGCCACAGTGTTTGGGCTGGTGGGGAAGGGAAGGGCACAGTGACTAGGACATGAGATCTATGGTTAATGAAGCATGAGAAATGGAATCATGCAGACAGAACAGGTGGGCTCATGTGTCACCTATTCTAGACTTCAGGAGTGTTTTTTGTCCAGCACTACATAGCTGATAAGTTCCTGGCAAAGTGGGAGGAGGACACACAGCATTTCATCTTCCAGAATCTGAGAAAAGTCTGCTGGAAAGAGCTCAGCAGCCAGGAAGGGCACTCACACCAGAGAGCCAGAATATAAAAGGAAGCAGACTATAAATTATTTTTTTAAAAAGTTGCCTCAATTTAAGAAGCAATGAGGTAAAACACCAATAATCAAATTCTTTACTTTTAATGTTTTGAATAAGGAAGAGATAGAAGGACGAACAGGGGATAACATATTCTGATAAAGATAAGATGTGGCAGTTCATTTAAAAATAATTGAAGATGACAGCCTGGATCTCAAGATAAGGAAAACGATGATACAAAAAGGAATCATCAGCTCAGTAAGAGTCTGGAAGCTCTTTTGTGTGGCCTGATGTGTTTTCAAAACTAGACAATACTGTCTGCTGGGCAAATACCGATGGAGAGTAAACAAAGCTGTATTTTATTTCAACAGATAAAGTAGATATTACCTTAAAGGGAGAGTTAATATTCCTCAATAAAACAAATCCTGCCCTCAAATTATACTTAATGCTATCTTTAAGATGTTGTCATTTTCTTTTAGCTAAACATGTTTGCTAACTTTACTGGATTAATGTGAGCTTACAGGCACAGAGTGATCTGCAGAGCTCCTTAAAGAAGCCAAGTGTGTCCTCTGGGGTTCAGGCAGCCCCACCTTTTACTGGCCTCTATGGAGCCAGGCAGCTGATGTAAGTGATGGCAATCAGTAGCAGGGTGGGGAGAGGTTGGTTTGAAGGGCAAGAGCTTCCCCTCTGTGGAGGGTCAGACTAGACAAAAAGGAATATCATGAAAATGTAAGGAAAAAAACCCACCCGGTAAAACAAGTCCTGGCAGATTTAGCTATGGAGGGAGGGCTTGCAGCAGAGAGTGATGGTGGCTCTTATCAGTGCTGGCGGGTGCAGGAGGTGTGAGCAGCCTTGCAGGCATTCTACCCAGGTCAGTGCATCCATTTGTGTGCAACAGCTCTGTCCTCACTCCTGGAAAAGGTAAGACCCAAGTGTTCATCTCTTGCTCTTGCCAGTTCAGGGCCAGAGCTGTGGAGCATCCTGGCCTGATCCAGGGGTTCCAGAGCTGGAGAGGAGATGCAACTGGGGCTTGGGGTGGATGCATCTGTAAAGGACTGAGGATGGTGCTGGGGAGTGAGTAGCTGAGACTAGAAAGAAATCAGAGGGCTGTGCTGGAAGCATGCATAAGATTGTAAAGGATCAATTTTCTTTTTGGATTCTCAGAAGTGCTGTTTGGAGACCTAGAGAAAAAGGCTAAACTGCCCTGGAACTAAAGGATGAGTTTCCAGTCTGAGGGAAAATAGCAAGGCAAGGATAAAGCCCTCATTATGAGAATAGCCAAATATATTCCTTTGATCTAGCTGAGTTAAAACCTCATCCATATGTTTATTAGCTTCCTCTTATCTGAGCCTTCTTGGAGCTGCATTTCCCTTATCACACAGCAGTGGAAAAGACTCAAAATGCCTAAAAAGCATGTCACTCTTTCAAATGCTTCATGAAATCCTGGCTGTCACCCGTATCAATGTCATAAATCCATAACTGCCTTAAGTCCTCCTTACTTTCCCCTTGACTGCCCACTCCTTTCTCTGCCTAGTCTTCCCTTCACCCCTGTCCCCCTTCTCCTCTGCCCATCTCCAGCTGAACCATCCCCTTCTGGGGATCCCTGGGCTCCTTCCTCTGTCTCTGCCCAGTTCATAAGCGAATGGTAGCTTTAAAACCTATTGGAATGCAAAAGTGCCTTCATGGTCAGTCTCTGGCACCTTTACAAACTCAGCACCTTTACAAACTCAGTGGCTCCGGACACTTCTCAGGAGAAGAAATCACCCCATTGTGATGCCATGTGAATACCAAAGAGCTGACTGCTGTGGGGTGTCAGACACTAGGGCTGAAGGCTCATGAAGTTCCAAAAAATGAAGCAACCTTCAGCAAAACGTAGGCTGTCAGAGACTGGAAGTCTGATATGTCTCTACCATGCTCATTTGGGAGAGAATTTTTGCATGGGACATCCCCTCAAGCCTGTGGGAAGATGGAGGTATATGTTGCTACCCTAAAGCACACCTGTAATGTTATGGCCTCTGTCCAATCTCCTCCTAAGGCTGGCACTTGGCTGTGTTAAGGCTGAGTGAAATTTCACATAGAAAATATCTTTCCTGCATGCAACAACTAAAATCACAACATTCTGGCTGAGAGTGTCCTCTCAAAGCAAAGCACCAAGCCCAGGCTTTAGTGCTGCTCCTGGAGGCCCAACAGAGGGCACAATGAAAAAGTCCACATGGAATAGGGGTGTGGACATCTCTTTGGAGATGCCCTGCATGGAAGTAGTATTTGGGCACCTGCAGTTGTAATTACAAGCCTCCACCTGCCTGTGGCCCTTCTGTAAAACTTGTTTTCCTTAAGGCAGGAAAACTGTGTTCATGCTGTGCCTACATCTCACACAGCCCCGGCTGAGGGAGCTGTGGCTTGCAGGAAGCCTTGATGTAGGTAGGGCTCTTCTCTGCCCTCAAGGCTGGGGTGTGCTGGGTGGCACCTCACACCAAGCAACATGGCAGAGGAGTCAGGGAGTTTTAGTTTTGTTTTGTTTGTTTTTTTTTATTATTGCACCAAACTTCATGGATGAAATTGCTCAAGATATGCTAAATCACACTTTTTGTATATTTGATTTGTCAAATCCCCCTTCATATGACTAGGTTGGGAAACGATCACACTGGATGGCTGCTGCCTGCCAGAGGTCTTGCTTCTGAGTTTATCTGCAGCTGGCTATCAGCTATAAACACATCTATTATATTGGGGTTTCTTTCCAGTTAAGGATTTTTTTCTCTCCCTAAATTTCTTCATGGGGTAACTAGCAAAGCGATCCACTGGCTCAAGAAGAGACTGCACCCACAGGATTTTTCTGCATTGCTAAAGTTTCAGTACTGCTCTGCTAACCAGGGAAAATACTTGACAGGGAAATAAAGGAGGAAGAGGACAAGGGCACACATACAAGACAGACTGACACAAGCTCCCATGTACTACTTTAATATGGCAAATAACTCCAGAAACTACCCTGCTTTGCCAAGTGCCTCAACCTTCCTTGAGCAGTGTATTAATGGAGGAAAACAAATGGGACAGGGTACAGGCAGAACACCAAGGTGTGCCTGGAGCACAGACACCATTCTCATGGCTATGCTCAGCCAAGGGCTGCTACAAAGGACCATGTGGCAGGAGAGCACAAACAGGCTTAGACCAGTGTTCTGCATTAACAGAACTACTTCTAAACACTTTTTCTTGCACAAAATCTTCATTAAAACAAAAATGAATAACAAAGTTGGGTTCATATTAGGAAGATTGCTTAGGACCCTTGATGTTAAGGTGGTGTTTGGTCCATCCTCCAACTCCATCCAGCCTGACACCCTCTTGCCCCCTCTGTCAAGGGAAGGAAGCCAGATACACACAGCATGGTTACAACAGCAGGTTTATTGTCCTGCTCCAGGCTGTGTTGATGAGCTGCATGGATGTTTGACAAGTAATCCACAGAGCCCAAATCACAGTGGTTGTTTCACCTAGCAATCCCTTCTAACACCTTCCCTTTCCCAAATACCCAACTCACCTCTATTTAATTTTCACCCACAGACTTCGGTTTTGTTGATTTGACCTCAGTGACAGCCAATAAATCAGCATCTCCTTATCTCTTCAGGTTTCACCTAAAGGGAGTTTCCAGTGCTCCTGTTTCACTTGCTCAAATGCATGGTAGTTTTTTCCTGTTCCTGTTGGATTATTGCAGTCCCAGGTGTGGCTGGCCGGCTAATTTCCCACTTCTATGTGGGAAATGTTTGTGCAATGTTTGGCACTTTTCCTCACTGTTCTGTTAGTTCAGCCTTAGGGCTGGTCACCTGTGCACAAACCTCAACAGGTGATACTTCTTTCTAAAGACTGCAGAGTATAAACCCTCTATGGCTATATTCCAGATTGTTGCTTTCAAAGAATGGTGGTTTCAATGCTCTATTCTACCAAAAAACTAAGGCTGAGTGAAAGGAAAAAAAGGCAAAATACTGAATCCTGTTAACTCTGTGTCTGGTACACCAGTCTCTCCCAAGCTGTTCAGCTGGCATTAACAGTGCACCCAGCTTCAAGGTTTCATACATTTGTTAATTTTTTGGCTAAAATATGCTGCCTTCAAACCCAGACCAGAGTTCATAATAAATATCTGCTGTTCTTTGGAAGAAGTAATTCTTTTTCAGACACTGTCAGGTCTAAGCTTTCATCACCTCAGTAGCTGGGAAATTTGCTTTTTATACCCTCTATGGCCTCATTTGCTCCCTGTGCCCTGTGTTTGCTGTGGGACCAATTGTACATCACTTCACAGAGATTGCCAGAGGTCTTGGGCAGAAGAATCAATCGTTTTGATTGTTGGTCTTGAAGACAGCTAAAGAGAAACCACTCTCTTCGGACTTTCTGCCCAAGTGTAGCAACCTGGAATGCTGATTTACTTTCTAATGTGTTTGGGCACAAGCACGGCACAAAGAGTTGGCAGAGCTGGGTGAGGTCCTATGGGAGCAGATGGTGGAGCAGGAGTCTTCAAAAGCTTACAAGCTGGGGGAAGCAGGAGGGGAGAAAGACACAGGATGGTGGCACCAAGAGAAGAAAGACTAGAAATGGGGACCATGCCGAAAGGACACTTTGTTCTAAGTGTGCCTCGTGTTCTAAAAGGGCACATGTTCTAAGCCTCTGTGAGAGAGACCTGTCTGGCAATTAATTGCTGACATCAGGCAGGAACCTGGCTCCAGGCACTGAGCTCCCACCTGAATCCCTACTTTGACACTGTGACAGCTCTTGGGAACAAAGAAAATGTGGCCTCATTTTAGAATTACCATATATAACCATTTAGTATATGTGGTGTATTTTGTTCTTCAAGCCACAAACAGAACCATAAATAAAAAGTTTTGCCTGAGTGCATGGGCCATGACTAGTGAACATCCACCATCACCTGGGTCCTTCCCTGTGTGACACACTGCCCAGCCTGCTTTGAGTCTCCTTCTCCCATGGCATGAGCTGTACTCAACTATTTGTGCAGAAGTTGATGTACCTCATTTTGCTGTGCAGACAAATCCTGTAATTTATTCCCCCTGTTTTCTGATGTAAGACTTACAAAGGCACTCAACACTCAGACACACTACTATTAAATAGCTAGGAACTGGGCTTCAAAGCTGGAGGTGGTGCCTGGGTGATGTGGCACTGGGTTATGAGAGGGCTGGTGCTCCCTTGCACAATGCAAATACTGCAATCCTTTGTGCTCTCACAGCACTGTTAGTTTGCCTACAACATCAGAATTAGTCCAAGTGTCACCATGCTCCCAGCACGTCTGCTATTACAGATCTCTGTGCTTATCATGTGTTACAAGTTTGTATAAGGTGAGTGCTCTGTAAGGAGAAATCCCACCTGCCTGAAGCTGACCATGCAATGAATGGATGGTCTGACATTTCGGTTTATCCTCCACCTAGAAAGGGAGAGAAAGTAGAAATCCCTCAACACGAGATTGCTGTGGCGGTAAATGTACATCTATTTATTATGTACACAAATACTACAGTATGAGTGTGCAGAAAAACAGAAAAGAAGCAACAGTTTTCCTGTCATGAAAAAGAAACCAGAAAAGACAATGAAGATGAGATAAAACACTGAATAGCTGTATTAAGCAAGCTCCTACTTTGTTCAGTGTACAAATGGGTCCCACAGGGAAAAGCAAAACAAAAAGCAAGTGGAAACCTGAAATTCAATACACTGTTTGAAAGAATTACCTCAGCGTCAGTGTTTCCTAGCATCCAGATAGTTCAACCAATATTACAAGACCATTAATGTCATAGGTTGTGTTTTATTTTTCTCATAATCCAAGAAAAGGGAAGGAGAAAAGAGATTTGTTGCAGGTGTGTTCAGTGGAAATTCTCTATGAAGGTAAATGGCTGATATGCCAGGAGGTAGTCTGGCTTAAATTTGTAGCACTCCCCCTAGACCTGTAGGACTGGATAATGGCTGCACTGCCAATGCCATGCAGTACACTGCACATTTGGCATGATGGGTAAAAGAAAGATTGCATGTAAAAGTGATGCAGCTGAAGCAACAGCTAAACAGCATTTTGGAAACTGCTTTCACTGTGGGAAATCACAGGACTTGAGTGACAGGACTGGATCACTAGAAGGGCTAGGGGAAGAGGCAAGGAGGAGCTGCATGTGGGTCTGGTTTGTTCATCACTTGCCTCTGTACAGTCAGCATCACACAAGGCAGTCTCTCATACAACGGGTTATTCTCTGCTGTCTGGATGGGATTGATAATGGAATGGGGATCTTTCCCCCGGTTTGATGACTGAGTAGAAAAGGAAAAGAAAGAAGTACTTCAATCTGAAAGGAAAATTCAGTTTTGTGGGTTGTTGTCAGGACAGTTCACTATGAAAAGTAATGCTGTTGTGAGGGGAAGCTCTTAATCACCCCTTTCTTTATTAAGTGTTAACAAAAGATTTGCACAGTTATGAATTTGATCTTTTAAAATTAATTGAAAGAATTTTAAAAAATATATTATTCAAAGAAACCCTTTCTGATAAAAAAAATAATGTTCTGAGTTGCATTTCTTTCAGTGTGTTCAAAACCAGCCACTTAATTTGACCAAAACTCATTGAGGAAATTCTAATGAGGCATCTTTGAACACTGGGAGGGCTATGTGAGGTACCAAATAGCAGTTGCCACATTTATTTCTATTGTTTTGGCTCACTTGACTAAAAAAATATGTATGAGTGCCTCTTCTCTGGTTACAAATACTTCTTTTTCCTCCTTTGCAAAAGGAAGAAGGAAGCACATTAACTGAGCATGGCCATGCTCTTGATGGAGGGTTGTTATCATCAGTCTCATATCTTCTTCCAGCTTTCCACTGCACCAATGTTAGCAGGTATCACCCAAGTGTTACCTGATCACTTTGAACACTTTGCTGCTCCTAGCCCTTATCCTCAAAAGGTGACACCCACAGAGGGTAGAGGTTTGGCTCTGCACCTTACCTGAGTGCTTTCATCCTCCAGCATGTCCTCAGTACCAGTCTGGGACCAGAGACTTCACAGCTTGACTTCTCACAATTAGTTGAGCATACATGATGCCAATAATTGCTTTCCAGGCAGATTGTTTTAGTTATTTATGAAAAAAAGTAGTTATGCTGTCATCATCACTTTGGAGAGAAGGTGTGTATCCACCTTCTCTTAGCCCAAGTGTTGTACACATTTTTTTATATAAATGTGTTTTTATCTTCAAGTAATCAATAGGCTGAAGTTTCCAGATGCTCTTATTCTATTGACCATCACCAGACACACAAATTACATTTTAATTTAAATATTGGAAGGATGATTCTTGTCAAAATGTGGCCTGACTGTGCACTGACTGCCCAGGCCAACACTGTCAAAGCTCTCTGTTCTTCTCCTTCTTCGGCCAGGTACCTCTGTGCTCCATTTCAATTTTATCAGGATTTTGTACTCTATTTGACCTGCCACCAGATATTTCCATCCTTTAGTAACAGCTATGACACTCTTCTTCTCAGTCTCACACACAAGCCCCAGTCCCCATATATGTTGCTCACAGGTAGGCTGAGCAGCCACCTTAATTTTCTTTTTCTAGAAGAGCATGGCTCAAAGTCTGTGGAATATGGCAGTAACATGGACATCAGTGGAAGTCATATATTATTTCTACTTGTTTCCTGTGTTACTTTATACTCATAGATTATTTGCATCTACCTAATAAGCATGGAGAAGTTCTCATATTGGGAAAGAAATGGAGAACAAAATATACAGCTGATGTAAAAGTCTAGAAATAAATCGTCAGAAATGGTGCTCATGTGTATATAGTGTATAAAAGTGGCTTGTGAAAATAGGATTTATAAATCCCATTATCTCTTGAAAAGCATATCTTCTGGGATTGCAGTTTCCAGTGCAAATTTCATTTTTTATGTATATATATATCACATAAGGATATTTTCAAGTGCCCAAGTGAGAAAGCAACCTTAGGTTCAGATGCTGCAGACCACTTCTAGTTTTCAGAAGTCTAAATTATGTATTGAATGTCTAAAGAAGATTTGGAATGACAAACTCTGATAAAAAATTTGATCTATGTAATATGTGGAAACTCTTTCACAAGCCCCCCTTCCACTGATACAAAAAAAAATAAAGAGTCATAACATGCTGGGGTATCCTTTTAAGTTTGCCATAAATCTGGATCTATTAATGTGTTGGGATTTCTTTTTTTTTTTCCTTTAATAGACACTCTCCAAATTAAAAGGCAGAAGATGGGCCTTGACTGAGCCACGAGCTGGTGAAAGGCAGAAGGGATCAGCACTTTGCACAGGTGTGGTGTGATCTGCTGTAATTACTGACAAATAAAAGGGGGAGGCATGGAGTGCCCCTGGTTCAGTGATGAGACTTCTTGCCAGGATATCTGCAACCATGCCCAAATCAGGGGAAGGACAGAGATAAGCAGCTCCTTTGTGTGCAGAAAAGATCTGCACTGTCACGGTTAATTTCAGGTCACATACCATGGGGCTGTCCCTGCCAACAACAAAACACCTTTCAAGTCTCTAAATATTACTTCTACAAATAAGGTATTACCACTGGCTCAGGATTGTTCTGTGTCTGCTAGACAGAATTATCTCTAAAAACATATTTCTACTTTAAAAATTAATTTCTACAGCTACCTATGAGCAAAGCATGATCACGCTACAGTTTCGTGCAGGAGAAGAATGTCGTTTTGGAAAAAAAAACAAGAAGAGCTCAGGGGTAACAGTTAAAAGGCAAATGTGCTTCAGGAAAACTGAGTGGGTGAGGGTTATGTCCCAAAACACCTCATGTTAATAAATGTTTTTAAAAATATTCCTTTGATATTTAAAAATTGTAATTGTTTTAGAATGGTTATACCATTTTAGAATTGGTATGCCTACAAGTAGTTATTTAGCATATTGATAATCCTATTAATATATATATTTTATACACATGTATAAATATATGTCATTGCTATTTTCTACTTTCATTCTAAAGATATTTGCATAATAGAAGCATGAACAGAGTATTTGGTCAAGATACTAAGCTGACAGGTACAGTTATGGACCTGTCTCATATTCTGTAAACAATATTTAATTTTTAAAAACAACAACAATAACAACAGTCCATGATCAATGAATATTAAAGACAAAGAGAGGGTCAGAAATCTGATTAATTCATGGATTTGTATTTTGTCTCCTGAGGGAAAGGGAATCACACAGTACACTGCTCTAGCACTCTTCAAGTACCTGTTTGTGACAATAAAGAAACTACCTGGTCCTGCAGCAGATGCATAAGCAGAGAAATACCACATGAGCAGAAAGAATATGCTGTTTCTGTACAGGTTAATAATACCACCACTGAAGGAATGAAACAACCTGCTCTGGAGCTAATACTCTTTTGTACTATGCTTTGTGCAAAAGAGTTTGAGATTTTAAAATGGGAGGAAAAAGATACAAAATTTAATCTATTTGCTTACTGCAGTTAAGGTTAAGAGATGACTTGATGATGGTCCACATTCTTATATGTGAATAAGAAAGATTTGAATACTTAGGGAGAAAAGCTCACAGAAAAAAGAAATCTTCAGTGCTTTACTGATAAACTACCATATCTCTGTGTTTCCTGACCAGTTGGAAGCCAGAGAACCTCTGCAACTTAGCCTATAATCTACTAATACAGATGTGAAGCAATTCTGAAATCCTCTTCTTATTTCATGATTGTTCAAAGAAATGTTAAGTTGTTAAACTAATGGCATAATGAATAATGTAAACAGGAGCATCCAAGTATAAAAATCGTTTCTCTCTCCAGCTTAAAGAAGAGTCTCCAATGACCATCATTTAATTTCTGTTCTTGTTCAAACATCATAAATCAGGTTCATTTCTGGACTAAGCTAAGTTGTCATCCTTCTGTCTGAAGTGTTTCCCTATACCTTCAAAATCTCAATTTCAGGGATTCATGAGAAACATTGGAGGCCAGGAGAAATATTAGTATGGAAAGGTGGGAGAAAATTTGTAAGCTTCATCAAGTAGCATTTTCAGAAATCTGTTTGGATCATAAAGAGCTCTTGTTTACAGTCTCTTTTGGAGCTATGTATTCAAATAAACAACATACAGTTGAAAACCTGGGTTTGTTTATTCTCCTGCAGGCTGGTGGCTGAGAAGACCCTAGAGACATGTTAGTAGATTCTGTAACAACTGGGTAAAGAAGAAATGTGTTCCCTAACTGGTGTCTCATTTGTATGGAAATGGGATTACTTATATACATTTAACTCTCCCTGGCACCAACACCTTTCCTGTGATCAACCCATCACTTTCTTTTCTCTCATCTTAGCACAAAAAGTCAAGCAACTTTAAAACCCATAGCCATTAATATAGCTCTACAAAATTGTTCCCAAAATGTGCTAGTATAGATCCTAAACATGACGTGTACTTCATCTTAGTCAGAGGGAAGGAAAATAAATCCAAGCAACTCAAAAACTTATTGTAGGTTGTTTTCATTACATGTAAATTTCACATCTCTGATGGGCAAGGTCTGGCAGAAAGGGTTTTTTCTGTCATATACAAACTACAGCCTCATTGAATGTATACTTTAAGATGTTTTATGTCCAAAATTATCCTTTATGCAGGTATGAAAGCAGCCAGTTTGTGATTATTTGTGGTCAGGATGATTTCTCTACATACATAAATGTCCTGGGTTATAATGTAAAATGTATCCAGGGGGGTGTATTCTATCACCATCTTTAGGTTTCTGTTAAAACCAGGTGGGAGAGCATTCCCTGCCTCCTCCCTCTGTGTTATCTTTTGTTAATGGCCCATCAGTGGCCTGCACATGACTCAGAGATAACTGACTCCTGGACTATCTTCTGTTAATGGCCCATCAG
>VZTN01006075.1:90113-109671 GCA_013400515.1 Erpornis zantholeuca
CCCTGACTAACAGGGTGCCAGGTTGTATCTGGCTCTGCCAGTTTAAACCAGTGTGTTTATTTTCTTTTGATTTCTTTTCTTTCCTTTTCCTTCCCCTGCCTTTATTCTAATTTTCTTAATAAATTGTTATTCTGACTTGGTGTCTCCCACTGGTTTGTTTTTTCAAACCAGAACAATAAATATTTTCTGAAAGTGCAGATTATCAGCCTAGTCTCTCGTGGAACTGCTACCTATGCATGACACATTTTCAGTCAGACACATATGATATAAGACTAATTAAACACCTGCTATCTGTAGCTCTGTTAAAAGCAACTCCCTGATGTTTCTCGTTGTCTTTCACTTGCAATCATGTGAACTCAAAAGGAATTGGCTTTTTCTTTCTCTTTGATATCATACAATTTATATTCGTATCTTGCAGAATGGTTATATGCAGAATTGATGTGATTGCTCTGAAAATTGCACCTAACTCATTAAACCTGCAATTGATTTTAAAATTGTGACTATTCTCACTTTCTGTGATCTCTGATCAGGCTTGAATACACTGAACTTTGTCTAAATTTGCTGGGCATCTCTGTAAAAGTGTTTCATTAATGGGAAGCTACGGTTTTCATTTGCAAATTTTAATGGGTCTATGACCTCCCATGATCTCACTTTGGATCTTCTATGGAAACTAATGGGAATTGCTTTGAGAGAAAAAAAAAAGCATCCTAAGAGTCTCTGTAAAGACTTTCATGCAGCTTGTGAAGATGGCTCTGAGTCGTATTAACACTTACAGTGCACAAATAAATACTGTTCAGATAGAGGGTTTCTGCACAAATTTGCTCTAATCTCCACCAGAGGCAGTCATTGCCTGCCATATTTCAGATCTTTAGCCTCTTTGTCCTATTCTTGCCTTTAGCATCACCAGGTATATACACCTGTGAGAGAGCAAAATGTATTAATCTAAGCCTGTCTGAATACACGAGGCTTGAAGAGTTTTGCAGAAGAGCTCAGGCCAGTGCAAACTAGTTCAACATAACTGTGTGATGTCTTGTAGAGAAACCTTACCAGCAGAGTGAAGTCTGCTTGCCCAGAAGACCTGTGAAATCTTCTTATTTTGTATCTTATGCTTCAGAACCCTGAACTGGGGGCGAGGGAGTAATTAAAAACCTAGTGACTGGATTCACTACTCAGCACAGCCTTGACCAAAACCTCCTGGCAAGCCTAGTTTCCCTATCAGTGCATGGCAAAATGACACCTCAGAGCTTTAGCTTTGCCTCAGGCCTAGGATTTCTCTGGTAAATGTTATGCTGCTGTTGTTTCCTGAGCTGAAAATACAGTGAGTGCTGTGGCTGGTGTTTCTACTCCAGTGAGTTGTACTGATATTTCAGAGTGTAAATGTGCAGTGTTATGTTGATCGCTGCCTTCTTGCTGGTTGTACGTTTTCTGGGGTGTTTGGGGTTTTTTTGGCCAGCACCCTAATGAAAATAAAAACAGCTTTTCTCATACTCCTTTCAGAGCTTGCCATGGTTGTGTTGCAGTAGCCATCCACGTTAACACTCTCTTTTCAGTGACTGTGATCCTTTGCTTGCCAGCCCTGATCAGCTACAAACTGTTAGCTATGGGCATTTTGTGTTTGCTGCAATCAAATTCCAGGTATGCTTGTAACAGAATGGATGTATCTGGAAAATCCTTTCCCCTTTAGTCATAATTACAGTTGCTCTGTACAGTCTTGTGCATAAATGTGCTGCAGTAGGGCCCAAACATTATAATGTTACCTTCTCTTGCAATGTGGGTAACATGAGAGGTCACCCTGCAGAAATGTGAGGCAGTCCAGACAGGCTGGTGATACCCGGACATTCAGAGGACCAGAACTATTGCTGCAGTGAGAATTTTGGTTATACTGGAGATCTTTCCTCTTAAGATTATTAAACATATATTGAATGGACAACCAATGTACTGCATGAACGTGAAATAAAAAAACCCTTACACAGTACATAAATTACTGGGAACATTAATTGTTTGCAACACAAAGGACCTAGTTGCCTGGTGAATCTGCACCTTCCAAAATGAAAAAATATTGTCAGTTAGCCAAATGTCTGTAAAGATTTCTGTTAGTATTATACATAAAATATTCTTCAAGAATCATGTAGTTATAGGAGAAACAATATTATTTTTAAAGTGTTTATGAGTGAAACCGTTTGCATTTGAAACCGACTTTAAAATCGTAATATAATTTCTAGCTTTTGTGAACAAACTGAAGTGAAACCAGTGCTGTATCTCAGATTTCTGCTCTTTCCATGAATGAATATTACTGATATGTATTTCACAAGTGGTAGACTGCAATGTACACAGATTTTACAGCTCTCTCCCTTTGCTAGTGCATTCTTCAGCATCATAGACTTTGGACAGTTAACTTACTTTCATCAGCAGTAAACTAGTTAAGTTAGTCTTGCCTTCACTGTTCAGTGAATTGAAACAGAGGACTGTTGTGCTACAACAAAAATATTTCATAAATCTATTCTGATTATTACAAAAATAATGTCAGTATCATAATCTTGGACTCAATATTTTTGTATTTGCAGTTGTGGGTTTTTTTGCTTAAATGAATATTGTTTTCTGTTACAGTAGGTGACTTGTAGCACTTCACAGTCATCTGAGGCTGAGGCAGTGACAGGAAAACTGGATCCTCTGCAGTATTAATCTGCTTGAGCCATGAGCTCATCCTTTCTGACTCATCTGCTGAGTACTTTCCAGTTCCTACAACAGGCACGGGAGTTGGTTTAGCCCTTTTCCTTGCACAGCCTTGATTCACTCTGCAAGCAGGTCCATCCCATGATCTGAAGGAGGAAGGCCCTGTGCAGAACACTGCCTATGAACACATGCCACCACCCACAACAAAGTGTGCAGTAAGAACACCACGGTAAAGCTGCAAGGGGAATAGTAACTCTCTCACTTCTTGATTTCCAAACACTATTCTTTCCAACCCCCCACTATACTTTCTGTTGTATAATAATTTTAAGTGCAACATCTCCCCTCACCATACTGAACAGCCACTGCCACACAAGTAACCCAAAAGTTAATTAAATTGTGCTTAATCAAAAAATAAAATCAGATATGCCAGTCAACTGCTTCATCTAGTCTATTTCTTGCTTGGAAGATTACAGTGTCTCCAAATTCCTGCTCCTGCTTCAGAGTACCATGAAGAAAGGCAATAATGTTCATCCAGGTATAACATTCCGTGCTATAGGCAGATGATTACCATTTTACTTTTAAATATCTTTCTGTCTTTATACAGAATGCATTACACTCAAAATTAAGCATTATTTTTATATTATGAAAATCATTGAAAACATGGTGCAAGTATGGGCCTGGCATGAAATAACCAAATGAGTCACACAAGACTCCTTTTGATAATACAATTTTAAAAATTTTTTTACTTCACTCTGTCACAGCTCTTTAACTTCATCCTCCCTCAGATAATGCTATTTGAGTAAAGGGCTGTTTTCATGAAAAATCTTGTGACAAGGAAGAGTTATATTAAAATGACACCACTAACAGAAAGGCAACATGGTTCTTTACTTTGCATGTGATGTTGGTAGTTCAACCTTGAGCAGGTTATGTACTTTGGAACTGGCTTGTGTCATGGCTTAAAAATCCCAGCGTTTTGCTTTCTAATAACTTAAAATAGACAGAATAGTTTAGCGTAATGATTCCTCAGAGGCTGATGAGTATTCCTAGACTCAAACCTATATCTCAACAGATTTCAGGGGGAAGTGGGCTGGGATATTCACTATTCAGAGAGCAGCTGGGACACCCTTCCAAAGAATTTGCTTGACCCAACACTCAGCTGGGATAGTCTTGGGGGAAAAAAACCCATAACTTCTCATGACATTGCAAATGGACCTGTAGAAGAGAAGTGCTGAAAAGCAGGACTCTCCTGGCAGAACTAACCTGGCAGAAGTGGGGACTGCATAAAAAGATGCTTACTGCACACATCAATTCTGATTCATCCCACAGAAATGTGTAGAGACATTTTAACAGGTATTATTAGGATTTGTCTTGGTCTGCACACCTAGATCACAGTCCAACCACAAGGAGTGGACTGTTTTTTATTTCAGGCAGAGAGGAGAACTTGACAGGTAAGATAGAGACCATGTCTATTGAAAAATAAATACTTAAATACTCGAATTAATCCTAGTAAGAGCAAGTATGATTCTTCAAATGAAAATAAACTGTTTTTTCAGAAATAAACCTAATCTCTGTCTATTTCCCAAGATTTCTATCCATATGGTGCAAACACCATATTATGAATGGTCATTGAGAACGTGCCCATCCATTTTATTATTGTAAGTGAAATATATAGGTATAGTGATGTTTCTTACATACAGAAAATTACACATATTCTGCTATGGCTTTTTTTTAGGAAATGAGAAATTTTCACACCCATTCCAGTTCAACAAAAATGCTGAGATAAAATATAATTCTTTATCTTATTTTATGGAGTCCAACACAAAAGCTGTTGGAGTTGGTAAATCCAAAGCCTTAGGAAATACACAAACTGTGTGAAGAAACAAATGGGCACTGCAGGCTTCAGCCTTCATACCAGTTTTCAACTGGTTTCAGTTTTCTTAATTTTTTAGTTGTTATGTACCTGGATTCAAATACCAAAAATTTGCATTAAAATATACTCAAATCTTGCATATTGCCAGTTTAGAAACAAGTAGCATGTAAGGGATTTGGCATATTTGGAAGTAATAAGCAAAATCACAGTGGAAAATATAGTTTCTGTGAGGTGATGTGAATGTGATTGTCAGTTTCTGAGCATTATCTTGAAAACTCCGAGGAGAAAAATACCTCAAGCAAGGACAAACAGTTCCAAGTTCTCTTAAAGTTCTTCCCAAGACTGTAAGGCTGCAAAATCACCTCTGCAGAGCTATTTGGCTCCATGTGTAGGAGCCATGACATAGACATCTGTCATATCCACAGGTGTTCCTCCCATGAATAGAAATCTGCTGGTTTTTTGTTTTTTTTTCACTTTCCCAAAGGACTTGTCTCTAAACACTTATTATGACAATTTTCACTTGCCCAGATTGATACTACTCTCAGAGCATAAGTGAAAGTATTTACAGAATTCTAACTGCAGAAAATCATGGAGTACATTGTACTTGTAGCTGCTCCTTTGCCACAATTCAGGTTCTTTCTGTGTTCAGGGATTGTAAATTTAAAACAATTGATTAGCAATAGTGAAAAGGTTAATATTCAATTACTAATGCTTATTCTCAGGTTTTATGCAACACTTTGGCAATACTTTTTTCAAGTTGGCAAAAATGTGTAAGTTTATCTATGTATGCATCTGTTCAGATAAGTCAACTAACAGCTATGTGATACTGAAACCTGAAGACTAAGAGCAACTCAATACTCCTTGAGGAGGACCTAGGATCTCAGAGGATTCTGTATCCTACTGGCAGATCTCCTAAATCCTCCTGATGAGTCATGTCAGCCTTTTCTCTGTTTCAGATCCCTGTTGGAGCAGAAAGCACAACTGCCCTGGGGCCACCTGGGGTGCAGCTGTGAGGTCCCACAGCAGCACATCTGCCAGAGCTCTGCTGTTCACTTTGCAGCCTGCTGGGTCTTTGTTACCTCTTCCCAGGTAATAAGGAGAATTGTGTTTTCCCTGGTGACTTCTGCACATCCTGTGTAACATCTCTGCGTGTCTCTCCTTGCCTCCCACTATCTGACAAGCTTCTGTCCCCTGTGGCCAGCCCTGCACAAAATGAGATGGTGTAACAACAACTCTGGGCCTGGTCTTACAGCTTTGAGATGCGTGGGAGTGCTTCTGCAGAAAGTTGCAGGCAAGGCAAAAAATAACCCCCTCCAATCACAGAATGGCTGAGGTTGGAAGGCATCTCTGGGGATGATCTTGTCCAGCCTCCTGCTCAACAAGGCTTTTGCCAGAGCAGGTTGTCCAGGACCATGTCCAGATTTTGGACAGTTTGTAAAATGAAGAAATAAAGGCCAGAATACTAGTCTCCAACCTCTTCTAGAATAGAAGGGACAATCTACAGAACCCCAGGAGTGTACCAGACCTTGCTCTGCAAGGATACAGAGTGTTACGTAGATCAAACTCATACATTCTTGGTAGGTAACCTGTACTGACCCATAAAACTCACCTAAAAATAGGATGGTTTAGTATACATTTTGCCCTAAAGATCTGTTTAGACATGGAGAAAAGGCATGGAGTTCATATTTAGGAAAAAAAAAATCTTTATTCTTTTAAAATTGGAAGAATTATAGACCCTGTTCTCCACAAACTAATTTCAGCACAATACAAAGACTGACTGAACTACACTGATCCTTCTGAAAGCACGGAGGACCCCTTGCAAAGACCCAGCATGAAGGAACTGAATTGTGTCATTTTTCTGTTGTCAGGGCAATGCAAAAGAATGTCCAAGTGTTTCTGGAAATTCAAGCAGTTTTTCTATCACATTGGCATAAAAATAACTGCTTCTAAGCATTTGTACACAGTGCACCTGCACACAAAAAAAGTGTTTGTCAAAACTTGCATCCTATGAAAGAGATACTACAAGGTATTAGAATTAAACCACTAGAATGGTTTAATTATGAACTGAAATGATTGTGTTTTAGAAAAAAACACCTTTGCATTCTTTCTTGTCGTGAGATGTTGCCCTGTTCTACAAAGTGAAAAGACCACTTCCTCCATTCTTTTCAGCATATTTCACAGATATTCCTCCCATGCTTAGTTATTTTGGGGTAGGGAGGGGCTGGTTTGGGGTGTTTGTTGGCATTATAAAATGGTAAAAAATATCCTATTTTAATAATATTAAATGTCACTCAGTATGTTCTTTAATTTTGTTTGCTCTTTATAAGTGAAGAAACAATCTTCTTTCTATGGAGAAGAAAGATGCTTTAAATTCCAAACATTGTAAGACCCCAAAGAATTAATCCAGGAGATAAACCAACAAATTCTTCTGAAGACATTATTGTTACTATAGAAACATGCCTACATCTAGAACTTCACTGTGAGGTAAGAAGGGAGAATTTGCTTCATTAATCATTTTTACTCTCCTGTCAGAACATGGTCGATGGGGACGCTGGTAACCACAGGGCAGAGAAGCACAGAGGTAAAAACAACTCCTTCACACTTCAGTAAAAACAGACTGAGAAAGATGCAAGTTGTTGTTCATAGGGGGTGCTGAGGGGACCTTCCCTTTAGCCACCCTTCCCTTTAGGGGAAGGTGCCAAAACTGTCTTAGTCATCTCCTACTCAAAGACATCTACAATTGTGTAGTTATAGGTTCAAGATTAAAAAGCCTGTAGCGTTTGTGAACCTGCAGTGTGGTCATGGCCCTGCCTCCCTGCATCCTTGATCCAAAAAAAATATTTTTTTAATTTGATGTCTCTTTATGCAGATTTTAATTAGCTGGTGGGTTGTGCTGCTGCAGGAAGTCACTGGGACAAGTAGTGCAGCATGAATTTTAGAATTGAATGGACAATATTATTACTAAAGTTTTATCTAATATAGGAACACACAAAAAATGTAACAAAACCCCAGGCTTTAGAGTATGGATGCTTTCCTCTCCCATTCCACCACTGCTCTCTTTTAGGTTTTAATAACATTGCACATATGCTTCCACCTTCCCAGCTGTCATTTTCTCAAGAGCCATTGAAGGCCATCCTCTACATAGACAAAATGCCCCCAAGAGCCAGAGCTGGGCTGTTACTTCCCTTAGATGCCATTTCAGTGATTTAGTTCCTAAACAACAGGTTATGACCCAGGCTGTTGGCCAAACAGAACACAGAAAGGCAGATCAAGGACATGCCTGGGGTGGCATGGAGTTTTCCAGTGGTTTTACTTCTGTCTCTCTATGGCAGTTCCCAAAAAAACAGTGTGCCGAGATGAACATCAATAGAGTTGGTACCCACGGCATTCCTTGCTGGGAGCAAAAGCTGCCTTGCTGAGATGACAGCCATGCTCTCTGTCCACTGAGATTCACTTGGCTGCAGTTTGTTGGATTTGGAATTCAGGGAGGATCTAAGACACCCAGAAACATGCTCATTGAACTTTCTGTTAAATTTTTCATGATCCCTGCAAAGTACCGCAGAAAATCTCATGTAAAGATAGGAAAGGACCTTTATGCACAGATCTTTGGGGCTAAGTAGAAAGGAGAGGGCACTTGCAATGGCCAGTTCTGACCCAGGGATCTTCCAGGTTTTCTAAGCAGCCAGGCCACACCGATACACTCATGACTACATTCCAAAGACAGACACACAGCAGCATGTCTTGTGAAAGAGATCTGCCCTGCACTCCATCCAGCATGTCCTCAGCCTGGCAGTGCAGGAGGCCAGGGCTCCCCACGGACCAGCTCAGCCAAGGAACATCCCCACCCCAATGTCTAAGGGCACCTGTACCACTAAGGGCACCACACTGCTCCAGAGGGAGGCAAACTGAGCTACTGGCTCCTCTCCACACATGAAGAAGGTAAAATTATGTAAAATTATGCAAAAGCTGATATGATTTCAACCATCGTTAAACTTCCTTAGAAGACTCTTTACAGGGTTTAATAAAGATTAAAGCAGTAGACTGCTTGAAAAACTCCTGTCACAACTACAGATGTTAATACAGAATACTTCTCTACTGAGATATTTCAAGAACATCAATTTAAAAATGCAATTGGAAGGATGATTTAAGTTCCCTATGGATATTCAGAAGACTTTCTAAGGAGATCTGCCATGAAGAAAATCCATTAACTTTTTTTTCAGAATCTCTAGGAATCTCCCACAAATTGATTATCATCCAAAGCAGAAAGTACATGATTTTGCCTCTACTTCCTCTGAGAAGGAGTTTATTTCTAGCCCTCTCCTGCCTCTTAGTCCTAAAGTGCCTTTAGAAACTTATGATCCTTTCTAAAAAAGATACTAAAAGTAGGGTTTCTGCCAAAATCATAATTAATAGTCAAGCAACCAGACTTACATACTTGCCTCACTTTTTCTGTGTTTAATAAATGTATATTCTAATATGCATAATAATTTTTAATGATGGTACAGAGGTATAATGATTTTTATGCTAAGAAAAAAGAAAAGTGATACCAAGTTACAACCTCTGAAATAATACATATTAAAAAAAAAAAAAAAAAAGAAAAGGAATACATTCATTTGCTTCATTGGTGGTTTCTCGAAAGTTACATTTCATGCAAAGTTAAAACATAAGCTTTCTTGTTTGAAATTTTTTATAATTCTGGATTACATAGATAATTAATACTGGCTTTTGTTTTCTTTTTCCATGCAGACAGCTATGTACTGTAGTCAATATTCTTAGTCTCACTGCTGACAAAATAAATAAACTACTTTTTAAAGTCTTTCCCTGTGAGGAATTTGCTTCAGACCTTTAATCACTTCACAAGTGCTCTTTGCACTTATTTGATTTTGCAACGTTCTTAAAAAAGTGGGAGTAGTTAAGCACAATGCTCTATTGCTGTATCAGCCTCACCAGCCCACGAAGTGTTCCCCTGCCTTCTGCACCCTTTACCCCTAGACATCAGATCATCCCACTTTCCAATACAATTACTTTAACAGCTCATAACCCATGTGGAGATACAAGCACCCTTTTCTTCCCCCTGCAGCAGCCTGGAAAGGGTTAAAATGAGCCTGCTTCCTCCTCTTGCCCAAATTGCCTATTAGGCAGGACTGCTTTAGAAGGAAGCTCTCAAGACAGTCCTGGAAAGGGTGAAAAATTAGAAAGGTTCATAAGACATCTACATGTAGGAAATGAATAAGAGAACCCTTTGCAGGCTGGCATGGGAAGGGTGAGGGATTTTATTTTAAACAAAACTCCCCATGTTCTTCATACCAGCAAAAAGGAGGTCCAGAGTCCATCTGCTGATATGAAATTCCCACCCACTCTTGCTCTAGTACCAGTGGTGCTAATTTGTGGCCTCTGATTTGGGACTAGGTAGCAGGAGGGGTAGGAATCTGTACCCCAGGCACCCTGGGAGAGAGGGAGCCCTAAAAAGCCCTTGCCTGGGACTTCTGCAGGTGGCCGTGGGAAGAGGGAGATGCCTGTGCTTGTGCTGGGTCACACAGCAGGTGAAGGCTGTTGGAGGAGGTGCAGT
Organism: Erpornis zantholeuca; assembly: GCA_013400515.1. Classification (NCBI taxonomy): domain Eukaryota; kingdom Metazoa; phylum Chordata; class Aves; order Passeriformes; family Timaliidae; genus Erpornis; species Erpornis zantholeuca. Next base: position 100,226 of record VZTN01006075.1, read on the forward strand.
GTGACCTCAAGTGGGAGATGTCAGCTCTGAGCCCCTCTCCAGAAGCAGAGTAATTGGCAGAACTGTGCCTCTGGAAGCTGCCAGTCCTCAGGTGACTGGGGAGCATAGAATGAATAAATAATTGTGCGGGTCCTTCAGCCTGCCCCCGTGTGTGATCTCTTCTTCTGGTTTGGTCTAGTAGTGCAGAACAACTCCCTGCTTCCTCTCCCCCCAACTTGGTAGATGGCACCTTGTGGTTCAATGTGTGGGGAACTGGGGCTGACTTTCTCTGTTTTGCCTGCATATAATGTACAAAATAAACTTTGCTTCTTGGGGTTTTGAATATTAGGAACACACTGGTGAGAGGTTGGATGGGGAAAGAAATTACTCACAGCAATTATCAGTAGAAACTTATACTTTGTTATGAATCTCTGTTTCCTACACAATCTTATTATTGCAAGGTTCCTACACTAATTGGAATCACAACTTGGAGGTATCAAATTTTAAAATAATCAGAATAAACAATTTCTCAAGCTGACTTTTAAATAAATATTACATTACTTGTTTTCTAGTTTGTTTTTTTTTTAATAATGAGGTTTGGGTTTTTTTAAATATCATTAAGTGCAATCTTGCTTTCACCAGGGAGACTGTGTTTTGTCAGAAAAACAATTGTGCTTCTGGAAGTGTTAGGTTGTAAAATTTGTAGAAAGTGTTTACATGGATCCCTGAGACCTAAACTCACCTGTAGTGCCATGGCTTATGCTGTGTAAAGCATTATGGATTGCTTTTTTCTTTTGTTCTTCATAAAGCCCTAATAACGGTCCAGGTTATACATAATTGCACAGATCTAGGAAAAAAGACATAATTAATTTTCTTGATGAAGAAGCATATTGTATCAAGTGACATCTTTCTTACTTCCCTACACTTTCCACCTAATATTTTACGGGCATTGCGTGAATAGATTTATGCAAAGTATCTTCCCATGGGTTTGCTTGAAGGTTTCCAACTACTCCTGCTAAGTTTGTTTCAATTCTATCATTTTACATCAGTCACACCAGAGATAAAAAGGAGATGTGTTCGGCACTGAAGCAAAAGCCTATAAATTCACACAGAACAAGAGAAGACAATAGGCCAAAAACCATGAGGGAACTGGAAAGGGAAGAACTAAGTTCTACCTAACTGGACTGTGTAAGACACAGATATTCAGGCCCCTCTTGTAGTGGTTACACCTCCATTGCACAGCAGGAAGCAATGAAGTGGGATTTTGAAATAATGTGAATGAAATAATCGGGCTCACGAGGTCTGAGGGAGGCAAGTACATATACTCAGGCAACAAGGAATAAATATTCTTGCCTGAGTATATGTTTTGCTTCTGTTACACTGTTTTGCTACTCAGGGTTTGTGTTTTTTAACAGCCTGTCAGACCACAGGCAGCACACTTGTCTTTTGAAATTTAAACTAGAGGTGGCTAGACTTTCTTGGTTTTATGTTGCACAGTCCATAGACCCAGAACAGCTGCAGATGAGAGTTTGGCTGCACAGAGTACCTCAGTCAGTGCCTGCTCTTCTGGGCAAAATGAAAACAAAGCCATCCTTGGAACTACACCCAACTGATTCTATGGAGAAGAGGTTTTTTCTGCCTCCCCAACCATGCACTCCCCCTGCCACAAATTTAATGAAGTGCATGCAAAACATTATTTATCAGAGGTGCACAACTTTGTTAGAAGCTGTTGTCAGTATAGGTAAATTGGTACATGCTCCCTCTCCTACCCAAAGAGGCAATAAGGGACTGTAGAACAGGGTACATTGTAGAGATTTGTATTATGATTTGCCTTTGATGTTTGTATCAAATACTTCAGCACTGGTTTTAAGCTTGATTTAATTCCCTAAATGCGTTAACAAATAACAACTATCAAGTTTGTTTTCTAATGCAACTCATTAAATGCAGAGTATAAAATACAGTAAGGATTGAATTACACGGGTGTGTGATTATTCTCACAAAAATGTATTGCAATGAGCTTTTCAATTTATAGGCAGGAAATGAAGTTCTGTGATTTTGTGACAACAACAAAATCAGAGCAGTGAAATTGGAATCTGGTCCTTTGGTTTTTTTTTGTCTACTGTCAGCAAATATGACCTTGGCCCACTCTCCTTTCCATATAGGTCAAAAAAGATTCCTAGTGAGAATCCAGTAAGAAACTGGTAATTTAGAGATTTAAGAAGAGCGTGTCATTGCCCAAAGCATGCAGGGGTATCTTGCTCCGCTGCTGGTGTTCAACAGGGCAGTTGTTGCACCACAGTACTTCAGCTTCCATCTCAAACTTAAGGTCCTTTAGGATATAACACATATTTTGATCATTGTAAAGCACCCCTCAAGCACCCAGACCAATTAAACCTGGTTTTGGAATATGCCCTGTTCTGAGGTTTAATCATGCCATAACATATACTTGTGAGAGGGAAAAGGACAAGCTCCACAACCCTCCCTGTCCCACACAGGACAAGACTTCAAATTGTAGGTTACAGAGAGTGAACATGTTGAACTTCTGAAGCAGCTTAATTGTGAAAGTATTGTTTACAAAATACAACACTGATACCAAGATGACATGATAATACCTGTTTCATATATTGTTTAATAAAATACGTGATAGAAAAGCTACAAGAAAACCACATTTATACTTTCTGAGTAAGGGATTCGTTCTTATTTTGGAAAAAACATATTGAGTAAGTATTGCACCTACAGTATAATGTATTCTTCATAACAATGATACTCTCTGAAGTAAACTTTAAATTAAGGGATTACAATTAGCTCTACGTTTCCACAGATTACTCTCTGGACCTATTGCATCTGTATGAATGCTTACTACCAAAGTGTATGATTCTCAGAGTAGCAAGAGCTGTGTCTAAATACTCTCATTAGGAATTCTGCTTCAGCAGAAGTAATCTGTGGTTACTTTTGTGATTGTCTAACTGCAGAGACTGGAAGGCAGAAGGAAAAAAATGTAATAAGGTCTTTGCTAGTGAGGGCTGAGACAGGCTGGTGCTTCAGCCTGAAAAGGGCTGCTGAAGGACAGGTTGAGCTGCCAGAGGAGCTATTCCTTGAAAAACCTGCTTATGGGCTATGGCTGGAGATTTTGTGCCACAGACACCTTAGGCATGTGCTAGGAAATATTGATAATGAATCTAGGACAGGGATTTCTCATGGAAAGTAGAGAAACACTTGTTAATTTCTAGCAAAACCATAACACCCAGCTCTTCATTTTAAAGTAGGCCTTATTACGATACTTCTAGTGACCTCCCCCATCAGAAGCTGATGCACTTCAGGGACACTTCTAACTCTACAGAAGATGTTTTATGTGACCACTGAATATTAACTGGCTTCTTCTAGAGACCTGCAGAACTTAAACATTTTGTGGATCAATGCTGCTTCCTACTTTCAGTTACATAATTCTTATATGAAATTTCTTTGCATTTGGCTCATTGTTTTCTGTAATGTGAGAATAGAGAGTATTTGCGATCCAAGCAGTTAATCTTGATTAAACTGGAAGGGGAAGCCACTTCTGGCATACCTAATGCATAACTGAGCTATAAAAACTTCTGTATCAGTGATCTCTAGCAGGTACATTCTTTGTTAGGCTGCTGTTGTGGTATGCTGCTGTATTATGGTTCATTTGATTTAATAGGAGGAATATATTAACAATTTTTAAACTACCTTTACAGGAAATATAAATACCCTATTTGGGTTTTTCTCTTCATGATCACAGTTGCTAGTAGAATATGAATATTCATAGCAGAATATTTGTACAAGAAGTAGGATATGTATCTTTGTAATACAAAATACTGAACATTGAAGTATAGATTTTTAATGTGGGAAAATAGATATTACATAATCTGTGCTAGTAAAGACGAACCTTCCAGGTGTTTCAAACTGTATTGCACAGGAGACTAGAGTACAGGTCTACAGGTCTCTAGAGTACTAGAGTACAGGTCTTGCTTACTCCAAAGTCCTAGTTTCCTCTTTGCATGAGAGGATTTGATATTTGTAGAAGAAAACTGGGACTGTGAGAATGATGTACATATGTCTCACTAACACGGTCAGGTGATCGAGTTTTTAATCCTATCCAGAGTGTAAAGGAAGCCTAACATAAAGCTGGTAATAATACTTGCTCTGGCATAAGATCTATGTGCTTATCATTGACTGCAGATGCCCTAGGTTTCTATTATCACTGTTGAGAGAGCCATTTGAGCCCATCCTCATTCTCTTTCAAAGTGTCTGTTTGGGTAAGCTGCGTTTGATCTTCAGTTTGGTTGGAAAATAAACGTTATTGCTGTATCTTACAAACTGCAGTATAAAGTCAATGAGATCTCTGCAATAGTTAATGCTGATCTGATGGAACTGCAAAATTAAGAGATTTGTCTTGTGGAGCTATGAAAGCCATAAGAAAAGCTCAGTAAAGGGAACCTCTATAAACATCTTCTTGTATTTTTCTGTGCACACTGGTTTCTCAGATTGCCCTCTCTTCCTGCGCTTCAAGAAAAGCAGGAGGGGAAATTTCCCATCTTCTTGATATTGATTTAATTGTTCTTTATTTTTCTTGCTCCTGAAGACAGATAATCCATAGAAAAGTATTCTAAAAACCACATGAATCCTGTTGAATGAGTTGGAGATGAATTATTTTTTCAATGATCTCAGAGAAGATGCCTGACTTCAAATCCCAGTAATGCTATCTGTCACTGGGAATGCTTACGGGGGTGGCAACACCCTCAACCAGCTTGGGACTCTCCAGATAGCATTAAAAGTGTGATGATGAAGTACTGAGCTCTTCCCTACATCCCTTTCTGAATGAAAGTACTTGGCTACTGCTGAATACAATCATTCATCTCCTGAAGTAGTCCTAAATAGGCAGTAGTAGATGTACACACAAAAAGCAGCTGACTTTATATTTTCTGAACATCCTGTCTTGGGAAAAGGTGTATTAGATATCTACAAATATATTATTATGAAAGATTCAGGTGAGCACTCCATGTTCTAATTGATCAAACTTCTCCAAAAATTAAAGACCTAAAAAACCTTCAAATATTAATACTTCATAACCACAGCACCTGCCCAAATTCTCCTTATTTTTAGATCTTCTATTTCATATGAAAAGTACACAAAGACTTTAATAGTAGAATACAGTTTGATTTTACTGTACTCTAACAGGGGTCTTTGATTAAAATTAACAATTGAGCTGCTAAGAATAGGTAAAAAAAACTTCTGGTTTTGTTGGTTTGGGTTTTTTTAATTAAAAAACCAATTAGGTTGGAAAAGACCTCTGAGATCATTGAGCCCAACCCATGACAAAATACCATGTCAACTGGACCATGGCACAAAGTGCCACATCCATCTTTCTTTAAACACCTCCAGGGACAGTGACTCTACCACCTCCTTGGGCAGCCCATTCCAATATCTAATCACCTTTTCTGTGAGAAGTTTTTTCTCTTATGTCCAACCTAAACCTCTTCTGGCACAGCTTAAGACTTAGTCCTCTTGTCCTGTTATTGATTGCCTGGAAGAGACTGGCCCCCACCTGGCTACAACCTCCTTTCAGGCAGTTGTGCCCCCTGAACTCCTTTTCTCCAGGCTGAACACCTCCATCTCCCTCAGCCACTCCTCACAGGACTTGTGCTCCAGATCCCTAACCATCATCCTTCTCTGGACACACTCCAGCACCTCAGTGTCCTGCTGAACTGAGGGGCCCAGAACTGGACACAGTTAAATTTTTCAGCTAATGTGCTTTGAAAATCAAGACTTGGATGCAATCTTTCTACCTGTAGATTAATGATATTTAAGTTTCCAGTTCAGGCCGGGACAGTGAAAAGTTATGTGGTCCCATTAGGAAAAAAATTCTCCATAGGTTGCATTTTGAAAATTAGAACAATTTTTCTACTTAATGTCTCTGACATTTACTGATATTAATAAATGCCAACTATAAAAAAGCTTACATGGAGAAAGATGATATTCTGGACTGCTTGAATGGTCAAGCAACTGTTTTCAGAGGTGTTAATTACACCATTCATCTCAATAGGATTCTGGTGCTGAGGCTGAACAGTGACGGCTTTTTTAATTTCCTCACAACAGATCAAAGCAGGCAAGAGGAGAAAAATGCTGTTAAATTTTTTTTTATAAAATCTTGATGAAAGCTCATCTAGGCAGCAAGGGATGGTGTTTTGGAAAGTCTGATCTGCTTTCCCTTCTGTTCACATGCATTTTCTCCCTGTAAATGAAGAGTATGCATGTGTCAGTGTCAGCCTTGACATCCTAGCAAGCAAAATAATTCTCAGAATTCAAGTAGCTCAATACCCTTCAATATCCAAATTCTTTTGTGTTGATGGCTAAGTAGAGAAATGTGGTGGGTTGGTACTGGCAGGGCACCAGGTGCCCACCACACCTGCTCTATCACTCCCCTCCTCAGCTGGGAAGGGGGAGAAAAAAACATAATGAAAGGCTCGTGGGTTGCAGTCAGGACAGGGAGAAATCACTCAACAATTACTGCAAGAGGCAAAACAAATTTGATTTGGGGAAATCAGTTTAATTAACTACAAATCACATCAGAGTAGGACCATGAGAAAAACATCTGCAATCTTAAACACCTTCCGCTCACACTTCCCTTCTTCTTGGGTTTAATTTTACTCCTAATTTTCCCTACCTCCTTCCTCATGAGCAGCACCGAGGGATGGGGAATGGGGGTCATGAAAGACTTCATCATACTCCACCTTCCTTGGGGGAAGTCCTCACACTCTTCCCTTGATCCAGCATGGAGTCCCTGCCATGGAAAACAGCTCTCTGTGAAGTTCTTCACAGTGGGAGTCTTTCCAGTGGGCTACAGTTTCTGATAAACTTCTCCAACATGAGTCCCTTCTGGGGAGCGCCGATAAATCTGCTCAGTAAGAAGCACCTCCTTCCCCTCCTTCTCTGACCTTGGTGTCTGCAGGGCTGTTAGGCCCATGTATTCTCACTTCTCTCTCCAGCTGTAATTGATCTTGCACAGAAACTTTCCCCTTTTTAACTAATTATGTTATTCCAGAGGTGCTACCACAACAGTGTTTTCATATGTCTGCCAATAGCAATCCTCAAGGGAAACTGGTGCAACTTCACTGGCCACAGAAAATAGATTACCTCTCACATTGTCTTTAGCTCTACAATCTGATCGTGGGTAAATTCTGAAGCTCTTACTGAATTTCTGTGATGGATAAAGATGATGATTTAAGTCTTGAATATGAAAGAAAAAGAGATACTGAACTGCACTATTCTAGAAGCTGCCATTATTAAACTGGTGAGTGTTCCTTTGGTCAGAAATATCAGCTGTACAACTCTGACTCAGAACCTCCCTGGAATCCAGATATTCATCTTCTAACTCGGCCAGTTCTTAACATTTTAAGAACCTGGGCAGCAGATTCTAGTCCCTCTAGAAAATGCAGGTCTGGCCATTGACTTTAAAATGTCAGGATGGAGATGATGATGGGATAAAATCAGTGCAAGTGGGAGACTTATTTTCCCATCCAATGTGTGCTGTAGGATGTTGAGTCTCACTTTTTTCCCTAGGTCAGTGTGGTAGCTGTGTCTCAGATGTTTAGGGAGATCAAAGCTCATTCAGTCAAGTTTCGTAAGTTCTTTTACTCAGATATGGTCAGTGGGCCATTAAGGGAGAGAAAGGAAAGGAGAAAAACACATAATCCTGAAGTTCTACACTGTCTCATTAGTGATTAGGCTAAACACAAATAAGTGACTAGGATTTCTCCAGGAAACAGGACAGGTGGACACACACCTGTGTCCTGTTCTTTCAAAGCAAGAAAGAGTCCTTTCAACTACAAGGTGAAAGTTACAAACTTTGTTCATCTGAAAAGTGGCTAGATAGAACAGACTGATATAATACATAAATGTGAAGTGTTGGTGAAAGGTAGATTCATTCAGATTCTAAAAGCATTGTCCTCATGAGGTATTCTGCCCTTTTATGGGGTTTTCTTTGTTCCTGGTGTAAAAACTTCACCCCTTCCACAAACTCTCAAGACCTCAAGAAGCCAATCTAATTTTTTACACCATCATGTCAATAAAAAGCTCTGATGGGCTTTTACCTAACAGTGCTGGAGGTACTAGATGAACACCAGCAGCATGGAAAAACACACATGACAGTCCCAGCCAGCCTGGGAACCCTAGGATTATTTTGTCTTCTGCAATCTTTTTCTTCCTTTCTTAGAGCTTTTATCCATAATTTTTGTTTTGGTTCTGTCCTGGTTTGTCACCCCAAGACAGGTTCATGGGTTTTCTGTTTAGAATTCACCTTTGCCTGTCCTCGTTGAACTGTTTTGCTCTTAGATGATGTTGCCTATAATGAACTCTGCAATTATTAATCAAAAGGCACTGCATGCAACTCTCATGTTCACCAAGTCAAAGGCTAGCATGCACCATTATTTTCTCTCTCAAAAGTTTCCAAAATGTGTGATAGAATGCAATTTTATAAAACCTCTAATTAAAGCACATGATGTCCATGTGATTAAAGTTAAAAATAGCTGTCATATTTAGGGGCAATGGTGATTATGCTACTGCACTTTGTAGGCCATTGGGCCAAAGCATTTTGCTGTTTCAGGAGATTATTCTGATGAAATGTTGGGTACTGGGATGCACAAGTACACTGTTTTTTCATTCTACTCCAAAATTCTTGCTCTTTGATTCTCACAAATTTTCATAGTACTAAAGGTAAAAATTGCTCTATTAGTAAGCTCAGAGTGCTTTGGCATAAGCATGGAATGCTGGCTTTTAGAATCACTGGAGTTATTTGATCTGTATCTTTGTAGCCTCTGTCATGTTTCTAATTTACTCTAAAAAGAAGGCTCAGTTTTTTTAGCTTGAAGTAGAGAACAGTGTCCTCAAGCAGCCCCCTTGATACACCAGCTAGGATATTAGTATGCAGAGCTTTTTCACTGCGTATATATATATTGTAGTTTTGTATGTGTGGACATGAGAAAATCAATACACTCATTATAATCTTCAAAGCAGTGGAAAACTACAGATGCATGAACAATGGAAAACAAAGCTAGTATTATTCGAATAAGAATGTACCTGGTGGAATGGAGAGGTTTGTGTCACTGTGGTATTGTTCATTTTCATTCTAACACTGAATATTGTAGACATGTTTTATTAAGCTAATATTATCACATCTTAAATGAATGTATTTCACTGTAGGGATGAGAAGTGCTAGTAATTAACTGTGGCAAANATGCTATATAACACCAAAACTCATTCCACTGGGATTCCCTTTTGTAGTTTGTGCCTGTTACCACCACAAATAATGCTTTACAGTAACTCAGCATAAATTTGCCACTACTATTATGGTAAGTAACTCCTAAATTAAGGTCCTCTTTTATTTCCCCCCCATTCTTCCTGACAGCAAACTCTTGTACCGTTGTTTGAATTCTTACAAACTATTCTTA
>VZTN01006078.1:13261-26936 GCA_013400515.1 Erpornis zantholeuca
ACAAATTTAAAAATCACTGCTGTTGTTAAAACTTGTGAATATTTTTTTTTAATACCTGAAATCTGTATTTTGATGTCCTTGCCCTTCCAGTTGCACATCTCTGGCTAGTTTCTTGGTATACACTGAGTTTACGTTCTTGCTGTATCAGTTATTACATCGACTGACTCCCTGAAAATTCTTCCTGATTGTCTATAGAACAAGAAATTTGTAAGAATTTCCTCACTCCTGTCTTTGTCGTCTCCTTCCCTTCTTTAGTGCACTTCCTATGACTGCCTAATATCTTCTTGCCTTGGATCTGGTAACTTTAGTGTTTCATTTAGCCTATTTAATCTTTCTCCATATGAAAACAGAGACAAATCTTTCTCTAACTGATTGGGCTGAAAATCAGTGCACCGTGTTTCTCTGATCACTGATGACAATGTTATCCTGCTTGTGATGGGATAATATGCTGCTACTCAGTCTCTCTTCCTCTTCTGCTCACCTTTGATATGCCTAAGATTCCTTTCTTCTAAATCTTTACTTCATTTGACAAAGTGATCTCATTTCCAAAGTTATCCCTTGAGTCTCTCCAAAAGCCTTAACTGACTTGCTTCTTCTCATTAGCCAATAAAAATTTTATTTCAATTTTGCCAGTATGCACAATACCCAAAACAATACATACTGCCTTAGTATTTCTCTACATGTCAACATATACTGATATTCGGTAGGTCTAGATGTAGACCAGCTATCGGAGGAGAGTTTCACTGGTTTGAGAAGAAGCATACTTATACTATTAGGCAGACAATCATCCAGAAAACAGTGCTGTTATCCAGCAGGTGCTGATTACTGCTCTTCTGCAGCTCTGATTCTTACATTGTCAGAAAAATAGATGTGCTTTATTTTCTCTCTTCAGGTGTCATGAATGTTACCCTCAGACAACATTGCTACACCCTGATATATTACTCACCGTTTTTGCTAGCCCTATGGTTTTGTACTTTCAGCAATAGCAACAGTTTTTGCTTGAGGCCCTCTTAGGCAAATGGAACACACTTTGGTAAAAATAAATAAAATAAAATACAAACTCCTGAGAAAGGCAACAGATTTTGTCAAATTGCTATAGGTTTCTTGTATTATATATTGTCATGACTTTCTGAATAATCTCATTCAGCTCTTCTCTACTTGCGACATAATATAGGTGCACTTCAGAATCATCAGCAAATTCTTCAAAATAAGTCAAGAAATAAAGTAGTAAGAGTACATAAACCAACACAGCGGTCAAGAGTCTATGAATTTAGACAGACAACTGTTGTCAAAAGACAACAGATAAGCCTGTTAATGAGTTTAACAAAATGAAAGGTGAAACTACATCTTAAGGAAATGGATCAAGTTAGAAAGAAATCTACTATTCCTACATGTCTTCCTTATTTTTCATTTTAATTACATAATTTAACTACTCTGAAACAAAGACTCTCATTAGGATTAAGAACAGTGACCTTTCTTCCCCTACTTTTATTACAATTAAAATAATTTGACCTCAAGTGAAATAACATTGTCAGATAACTTATGATTCCCTTCTTAATACTTCTGTAGGCTTGGTGTATTTTTTTCTTCAATAGCTAATCTTGTTTTAATTCAGTTGCTCACAATAGCAAATATCTTTTTTAATTAGTAAATTAAAAAGGAGATTTTCAGAGCTCCTTATCTTTCCAATTTTGTTATCCCATCTGTACATGTCTTGAAAGGAGCTAAGATATGTATAATGCTAATTAATTTCATACCACACTGGAGCTGTTAAGCCAGGTATTCAAATCCTTTTCCCAATTCAAATACATTCTAAAGCTTAAAGTTATTAGTGCTAATGAGTAATTTGATTTACTTTAAGTTAATTAAACTGTATTTAATTCAGTTACATGAAGGCACTCTAGTAGTTTTTGAAAACACATACAATAATAATATCCATTTATTTAAGGAAAATATTGTGTTACAAATATTGTTCAGTCCATTGTAGAATCACAAAGGGATAATGACTTCTAGAATCTTCCACTAGCCTCTGTAAAAGATGATGGTTAAAAACAAACCACAGAACAAACAATGAGTGGTAAATTTAACATGTGAAATTAACATATAAAATATAATTTCTGATCAAACAAGACAAGCTAGATGACACACTTTACAGCTACAACAAACAGAGAACAATAAAAGCAAATTTCAAAAGGAATAAATTAGAAGCTGATAGAAAAGGAAGAGTCAAAACAAAACTTACTTATGTAAGCTGTTTCATATTTCCCTCAAAGGTTTGCAAAAACTGTTAATGTGATAAATAAAAAATATCGACATTTCTGTTATTCCCTGTCTCTGCACATACTGCGTATGTGCTTACATTAAAAGTCCATGTATATGTAAGTGGACAACATAACCCCATTTTTCATGTTTTATAAAAGCCTGAATATTTTATTCATTAGTAACAAATAAAACTCAATTAAATTGTGAGCATCAAACTTTAATTTGGATACACTGGCTAGAGTACAGAGTTTCAGTGTGGTTTTCTATAGGTATTGAGCTACTCTTTTTACCTCCACTAACCAAAAGAAACTTTACACCTAACAGTAAATGGTAAAGCCCCTACATAACTGTGAAGAAAGTCTTCCTTATGTGGTCAACAGGAAACACTGTTTCCCTTAGGTAATTCTTTCTGGCTTATATCTCCTTTTTTCTTTTTCTTTCCTATTAATAAAAAAAGACCCATACACAAAATTGGTAGGTCCATTATCCTTAATTTTCCTTTATTAAAATATTTCAGTAAAGTATAGGAATGATACGGAGTTCTCTACATAGCAAAAGTATGAGGAACCATTGAGGAAAAGTAGTAAGTTGCCATGTCAGCTACAGTTGAACTGAAATTTTGTCTGATTTCCTGCATGCTTGTGAAAGCAAATATAAAAATTAAAAAAAAATCCCACAAAAACAAACGAAAAAAATCCATTCTGAGTATTTAGAGATTAACAAAAGGATTCATGAACCTGACAATTAAATTTTGAGAAATTTACGCATTTATAGCTTTCTTGAGGGTGTGTGAAGAGGAGATGATATACCTAGAAAAATGTAAAAAAAATCAGTGTCAAAGAGGAATAACTTAAAACTCAGGGAGGAGTATAAAATCAGATCATTGGAATAGGGTTAAAAAAGCAAAGTAGAGAAGAAATGGACACTATGTGTGATCTGAACACTGCCACTTAATACATGAGTCAGCAAACAGCCTTTAAAAAAACCCAAAAGCAAAAAAAATGAGAGTGTCATAAAGGTGTTTGACCTGTCAAGCTATATATTTTTAATTTATTTGCAATGTAGCAATTAGTGGCTATGTATTTCAATATTTTGGCTACAATAGCTGGATAAATTTAGCATATGATTACATAGGGTAAGGTTCTTTCTTAGCTGTCTTCAGGAAAGCATGGGGAAATAAAGGGAAAATGTAAATTCAGCCTACAATGGACCATCCACAACAAAAGATTGTAAGGGAACACTGGCTATTTCATAGGCTCATATTTTTTAGCAGTTTTGAAGTGTGTGGTGTCACTCTTATCTTTACAACAGCAGAGGATAAAAGGAATATATCAAGGACTTCAATTGCTAGATATTTGTTGGAGGTTAAGGTTTTCCCTTTTTGTTTTCTTTCTGTTAGGGAATTTTCTCCCATATGTTGCCAGGAGACAATAACGACCAGGTACTTCAGAGAGACAAAAGAAGTTGTCACAGCTCAGGGGAGGGGTGCAGCTGGTTACTCTCCCTTTACCTGGGGGTTTCTCTGGGAAGGATAGAGACATCAGGATATCTGGGCTGGGGGAAGGGGTTGGGTACAGCGCTGATATTTTTATTTCGCTATCTCAGCTTCGGAGGAGGGTGGTTGAGCGGCTGCTTGGGGCCAGGGGAATTCGCTGGCACTGTCTAAGCCCAGACCTGCCTTGTTTCTCTGCCGTGGGTGAGCCTTTGCTCATGAGAGCGCCTACTGAACCGGGACTTCACTGGCACCCTGCCTCACTGGAAAGGACCTTTGCCATCTGTTTGGGTGCCTTGGGGAAAAGATCATGTCAGGAAAATTAATCCGCATGCACCAGAGGTTTATGTCCAAAAAGACAAAGGAGTTCCTTTACTTTATTTGAATAAAGGGAGAGGCCATGGGGCGTTCCTCTGGGGTCTCTCAAATTTTTGGAGGATGCAGCCTCCTTTTTATCCTAATTTCCTGGCATCATTTCCCTCTCTTTCTCCACTGGCTGAAGTACTTGAGAGGTACAGACTGCCTGGAATGCTTAATATCTAATATTCCCCTCCAATGTATAATCCCCCCCTTTAATTCTTAATTCTTTATGGAATTCATGGTTTCTCCCCATTGTTTCTTTCATCTTTCAATATCCAGCTTCATTTATCAGCAGACTTACAGTATGTTTGTAAAGGCAAACATCTTTTTCCATTCATCGATCAATGGACACCTTCCCATTGTTTCTTTTATCGCTCGGTGCTGATTTTGTCTACCAGCAGACCCAGTCTGTTTGTAAAGACAAATCCTGTAGTTCCTTTCAATCTGGACCCCGGCCCTGCCCACCCCGCCCTTGCCAGAGGATACATCTCCCCGGCTGCGTGCGGCTGCTGCTGTGGAGGAGCCCAGCTGTCAGGGCCCAGCTCCGCTACCTCAGGCTTTTTTGCTGCACTCTCAAGCCACACCCCCTGCCTGCCGGGACACCCCGCGCCCCTTGCTACACTCCCAGAGTTTCTGCTACCCCCGAGTAAGCTCACCCCTGCCATCGCAGCCACGTCTCTGAGGTTCCCGATGCATGCCGCTTCACCATCCAGCCCAGCTGCCATTACCACATGAAGGGAATGCGGCTGAGCTGCCGCCACAGCGCCCCCTGCAGGCGCGGGGGAATCACCGCCCCCGCCCTGCCCGGCCCGGCGCCGACAGCGCCCCCTGCCGGCTGTGACCATAACTGCACCGAAGGGGAATGCTTTAATTTCCCACTTAAATTTCCCACTTTAAGAGCGGGAAGAGATCAGTTATTGGTGTTTCTGGCTTTTGTTTGTTATTTGTTTGCCTTGCTATATACACTCATACTAGTAAAGAACTGTTATTCCTTTTCCCATATCTTTGCCTGAAAGCCCCTTAATTTCGAAGTTATAATAATTTAGAGGGAAAGGGGGTCATGTTCTTCATTCCAAGGGAGGTTCCTGCCTTCCTTGGCAGACACCTGTCTTTCAAACCAAGACAATATTAATTCGGAATACCACACAGCAGGTACACACAGGTCCAGAAGGTTCCTACTGCACCTGGATGACAATTTCATAGCACAGCTACTAAGGGAACCAACTAGGAAAGATGTCCTCCTTGATTTGTTGCATTTTAAGTGGGTCTTGGAAATGACCCACTGGTCTTGGCCACAGCAAACATGAAGCAATACAGTTTAAAATCTCTGGTGACAGGAGGAAAAATCCCAGCAGAACTTCAGTGCTAGACATGAGGAGAGACATGATGCGACTTCAGGTTGCTCGGGGAACTAGTTGGTGAGATCCTGAGGAAACACTTTAGAAGGTGCTGGGATCCGTCAGTGCTGGTGATCAAGCACCATCTCTTAAAAGCACAGGAGAAAGACAGCTGGATATGAGTCAGCAGTGCCCTGGCCGGGATGGCCAACCATGTCCTGGGAGGCACCAGGCCCAGCACTGCCAGCCAGGCAATATAAGGGATTGTCCCACCCTGCTCTGCAATGGGGCAGCCTCGCCTTGAGTCCTGGAGACAGTTTTGGGCACCGCAATATAAGAAAGTGTCTTGGAGTGACTTTATGGTGTATCCCATATTGTCTGCTCTATGCCCAGAAAACAAATCTTATGCCTTTCTGTGCCTTTAAACTGAGCCTGAGAGGGGAGAGAAGGAAAAAAAAAACAGCCAGAGGAACTTTTTTCAAGGCAGTTCTGTGCTCTGAGGTTGCTACTCCTCTCTGTTGTTCTGCTGCTGTGGAGAGTGATAGTTGCTGTGGCAGAGAGGGGAGGAAGCACCCTTCCTTGCTTGCCAGCGAGCTCTTGGCTCTGTTTTCTTCGAAGGAAGAGAGACGGAGTTTTTCCGGGGACTTTTGTTTTTTCTTCTTCTCCTCTGGACTTGTTCAGAACCCCAGAATATCAAAACCTCACTAGGAGACCTTCCACCGGCCTGGAGGGGAGTCCCTCACGCTGGCCCAGCTCTGGTGGGGAGAGAGACCACACCCAGAAGAACATTAAAACTTCCAGGTTTCTCTTCACAGCAAGAGATTTTATTATTTAGCATTATTATTATTTTCCTGTGTGTTTGTTAAATAAATAGGTTTTTTTTCTCTTCACTTTCCTCCAAGGAAATATTTCTTTTCCCAAACCTGGTGGGGGGGGGGTAACTACAACCTGCTTTCCATCAGGGGATATTCTCCTCTGAATTTGTCTCAAGTCGGGCCAGAAAGACAATAAGCTATTAGAGAGTGTCCATGAGGACGGTGAAGAGCCTCGAGAGGAAGCATTATGAGGTGTGGCTGAGGTCACTTGATCTGTTCAGCCTGGAGAGGAGGACACTGAGGATATTCCTCATTGCAATCTGCAACTGCCTCATGAGAAAAAGTGGAGTTGCAAGCACTGTTCTTTTCTCTCTATGTTGACCACCTTGACAAGACACAAGGGAATGGCCTGAAGTTGTGTCAGGGAAGGTTTTGGTTGGCTATCAGGAAAGTCCTTGCATCAGAGGGTGCTTGGGCACTGGAACAGGCTCCTCAGGTCAGTGGTCACTGCACCAAATCTGACAGACTTCAAGAAGTATTCTCAGACACATGGAGCATCTGCAGGGCTGCAAATTTATTGGACTGAATGACCTTTGTGGGTCCTTTCCAACTCAGGACATTCTTTGATTCTATGACTTGTCTAAAGTTGTCTAAAGCATTTTAAGGAATGTAATATGGAAGTAACTTTCCCATACTCAAGAGAGTGCAGAGACCAATCTTGTTTGTTACTATGTACCAGTACAGATTACCTGCTTTGCACTCTAAAAACAATCTGTATACACACCACTAGAAAAGTATAATTACAGCCGTGAGAGGGATTGACTTGGCACCATTAACATTTTGTAGTGGTAATAAAGGAAAAGTCATCACACATCACATTTTGAATTCAACACACTTGCACTAAACAGCAGTTCAAAACCTCTAGTTTGTTTCTTCTTGATCTAATGCCAAGAAAACAGGATTTTCAATTTCTTATATCAAAGTATATGAAAAAATACCCTAATTTGTACAACTTGCTGCAATATGACATTAATCAGAAAAAAAGAGAACAAACTAAAATAACTCCAAATATCTTTAATGAACTTCCTTTAAAGCCACATGGAGAGCCTAGAAATATAGTAAATGTTTTTTCATTACATTCTTCACATTGTAAGTCCTAGTAATAAAGTTGCAATTGGCATTTTACTCCACAATGTGAATACAATGACCAAGTAACTGAGGAACTTTCTGAGGATTTTATTGAAAAGAATTTCAGGCACTGTAATGAAAGCATGAGAAATGTGTATGACATCTTAGTGTTAAAATCTGGTTTGCAGGTCCTTAACATAATTTAACATTTGTCTAAAGTCTCACATAAATAAAGCAGGTACTTATGTTCTTCATCTGAATTCATCTTAAGATAATTGTTTGTTTAAAAGATCTGTTTGTGTTAGTGTATTTCTACCTTTCAAAGAATAATACACCTGAAACTCTGATTTTGAACTCTGGAGATTCCTCCCAGGAGTGGGGACACTCCTCAAGGTTACTCCTGGAAACTGAGTGAAAGAGATCTGCCTATCGTCATTTGTATGGATGAGTAATATCAATATTTACTCTTACTCTTTGTTTGGTTTGTGGGTTTTGGTGGTGGTGGTTTTTGGTTGGTTGGTTGGATTTTTCTAAATATGGCTTTTGCTGTACTGTCATGTCTCAGTGAAAGGGCTTCTCTTATAAACTTTGACTAATGCTCCCATTCTGCCTGCACCACAGAAGTGTCCAGGTCTCATACTATTTTTGTCTAATGTGGTACTAAATTTATCTGACTCAGACTACTGCAGGATCCTAATTCCAAAGCAGTTAAGTCAGTCAGCTGGAGAGTCTTCCTTTGCCTCAGTAGCCCAGAGAAAAGTTCTCCCACTTAACTGCAGGTCCGTAGCTGTCAGAGACTGAAATGTTATAATTTATGGCTTAAAGGTCCTCAAGAACTTTTGCCTATTACAGCAAAACTGTACAAAAGCTGTGGAGAAGAGCACCACGCCCTGACTAAGGCCCTAGATCTAGCTTAGCACCTTTGGAATGGAGACCACAGCCCCAGGGCCATCAGCTGCCAGGCTCACACAGACCCTCACACCAAAGGGTGGGGAGAGGACAGGTTTTGTGTGCAGTGAAAAAGCCTCTGCTCTGAGGCACTTAACACCCATCCTCTGCTGTGCAGACCAGCTCAGCTTTGGGGCCCCTTCACCCCGGGGAAAGCTGCATCCACATGAAGGAGAGCAGAGGGGGTTGTCACGGCCCATCAAAGGCCACCCACCAAAGGGGTCCCCAGACCCTGCACCAGAGCACTGCAAATGATGCAACAGACGCACAGTGTCACAAGGGACAGTGTCAAACCTAGGGGAGGCACCTGGGCATTCCCACCCGGCCCAAATGTACATTATTCCATTGGATTCAATACTTCTTGGTGGTAGGCAGTGGGGGGGTGCTCACCACCAAGACCAGATGGAGGAGGGCAAGGAGCCATCGTTGGGACCCTTGGAAGGGTGGTATGTTTCTACTTAACCCCTGTCACTCCCTCCCTGTCCTCCCATCCCCCCCCATATAACTCTTTTTCTATTTCTTTCTCTTTTCTATTTCTTTCTCTCTTTATTTTTCTTTCTTTTTGCTTCTTTTACTATCAAATGAAATATATCACTTTTTTTTTGGCACCAAAAACCTCATTTGGTTTTAATCATGTTTTTTGGGTATATTTCAAATCCTTCTGGGTTTGGTTAATTTTATTCACAGAGCCCTAGTTTCCTTCGGTCTTCTGTGTTTAACTGGTTTGTAATAATAACACGGGAGTGACCCTAGACGAGCATCCACAGTTGGACTTTTTCTCTGATTACAAGAAAAGCCTTTCTGATTTTTTGGTAAAATCCTAAAGGAGTAAAAATCAGCATCTGTCTACACGCAGGTCACATACTTAAGAAAAAACTTTCTTCTCCCAGTATGGATAACATTCATATTACACACCTCTTTGCACTGTTGCCATGCTGCCTAGACTGCCCACAGAAAATAAAGCCATATGGAATAGGACCTGAATCTTCTGTGACACAAGGTTATACAGGGCACTTAAATGATCAGTTCATAAAGTAAAATATGTGAGATCTGAAATCTCACTTACTCTTTGTAAGAAGGATTATAAATACATCAGTAAGACACAAGAAATTATAGTTAAAAAAAAATAGTGGTTAAAAATAATGCTACACATAGTAGTTATGCTTACAAATATTGGTACAGTAACAAGTTTTTGAGAGAAAAAGCTTATAGGAACAGATAACTCCAGTTAATGTTAATTTCATAAAGAGAAAAAGAGATTAAATCTGTCCTTACACTAAAGAATTTTAGATTGTGTCAGAGGGTTCTTTATGCCACCAACTATTGAAGCTTGTTATATGTATAGGGAGTGTCATGCACTACATACAGCAGTGTTGGGAAGGTGCTGAGGAGACCAAAAAAACCAGAGCAATGCATGTCCTATCACTAGTAAGAACATGACTTGCATCTATGTTCAGGATGTATGTCACAGTTTGAATAATTGCAAGAAAAGAAATTACTAGAGTCTTAAATCTTAACCACAGAAATACTACCCTCTTTAAAATACAAGCAGATAAGCCTGGCACACAGTATTCTCAGTGGTGGGCAGCCACTCTTACTAGTCAAAATGTAAGATAAAAAATAAGTGCCTTTTTTCCCTGCTACTTGATACTTACAATTTTACAACCATTTGTGTCTGCAGGTGTTAAAAATAAATATGTAAGTATACAAATGTACAGCTTGTTTCCTTCNTGTTATATGTATAGGGAGTGTCATGCACTACATACAGCAGTGTTGGGAAGGTGCTGAGGAGACCAAAAAAACCAGAGCAATGCATGTCCTATCACTAGTAAGAACATGACTTGCATCTATGTTCAGGATGTATGTCACAGTTTGAATAATTGCAAGAAAAGAAATTACTAGAGTCTTAAATCTTAACCACAGAAATACTACCCTCTTTAAAATACAAGCAGATAAGCCTGGCACACAGTATTCTCAGTGGTGGGCAGCCACTCTTACTAGTCAAAATGTAAGATAAAAAATAAGTGCCTTTTTTCCCTGCTACTTGATACTTACAATTTTACAACCATTTGTGTCTGCAGGTGTTAAAAATAAATATGTAAGTATACAAATGTACAGCTTGTTTCCTTCGAAAAGTATCTATCTGCTTAATTTCTAAAAGTGCTAAACCTGTGTTGTCATCACATGCAGAGATATCCTTACGTTGCCCAGAGAAAGGCTAGTTATGCTGAAACCGAATGGGGAATATGGAATGATGACTTCATTTATCCATAGTATTAAGACACATAATTTGGCAGACCAGAAGCTATTCCTGCATCTCAAGCAGCTGCACTAGTGGGAATATTGAGCTGCCTCGAGCTAGTTCTCAAAGCCAATGCCATATCTGCATCACAGATTACTTTTCATGTCTAGTGTGTACCAGGCCAAAACTTCCCCTCATTTGCTGTCTCCGTCCGTGCTTCCTTTTCAAAAAGAATTCTAGTGCCTCAGGAAACTGATGGACTTGGCTCTTGTCCCTCTACATGTCTCCCATGTGCCAATTGCATATACACTTTCCACTTGCCTGGGGACTGATTTCCAAATCAAAAAGTGTGCATTGTGTTAGGGCGTGGTGTTCACATCAGGGCACTGCCTCTGGTGCTGTGAGCATCCCTTTCTCTTCTTGTGTTTCTGCACTCCCAGTGANCAGCTGCACTAGTGGGAATATTGAGCTGCCTCGAGCTAGTTCTCAAAGCCAATGCCATATCTGCATCACAGATTACTTTTCATGTCTAGTGTGTACCAGGCCAAAACTTCCCCTCATTTGCTGTCTCCGTCCGTGCTTCCTTTTCAAAAAGAATTCTAGTGCCTCAGGAAACTGATGGACTTGGCTCTTGTCCCTCTACATGTCTCCCATGTGCCAATTGCATATACACTTTCCACTTGCCTGGGGACTGATTTCCAAATCAAAAAGTGTGCATTGTGTTAGGGCGTGGTGTTCACATCAGGGCACTGCCTCTGGTGCTGTGAGCATCCCTTTCTCTTCTTGTGTTTCTGCACTCCCAGTGATCCTGTCTTTTGCATGCCAAAGGCTGTTGTGACAGCAGCTATCAGGAGAACAAGAGTAATAATACTGAACATTTTGAGAGCAGAATTATTTAGAACATAATTTATTTTTGGTCTTGACATTTATACAATAAAGACAAATTGCTCAAAGTATTCAATTACTCATTTAATACAGACAAGTTTTCTTGTATATAGTTTTCCTGAGAAGTTAACAATATAATGTGCCTCATTTGAATCTGAGCTGTTAGGGTGATACACTAAAACTCTGACACTCATACACAATGCAGAAATCCCTACAATAACTGTGACAATATCATCACTTGACAAAGCAGAAAATCTCAGGACATGACTANAGTGATCCTGTCTTTTGCATGCCAAAGGCTGTTGTGACAGCAGCTATCAGGAGAACAAGAGTAATAATACTGAACATTTTGAGAGCAGAATTATTTAGAACATAATTTATTTTTGGTCTTGACATTTATACAATAAAGACAAATTGCTCAAAGTATTCAATTACTCATTTAATACAGACAAGTTTTCTTGTATATAGTTTTCCTGAGAAGTTAACAATATAATGTGCCTCATTTGAATCTGAGCTGTTAGGGTGATACACTAAAACTCTGACACTCATACACAATGCAGAAATCCCTACAATAACTGTGACAATATCATCACTTGACAAAGCAGAAAATCTCAGGACATGACTACAAGGGTGAAAGCTCTTTGGAAAGATTTAGAAAGAACACAGCTAAGGCAGTATAGCATAAATTTAAGATGGTTGGTTAAGATGATAACTTTAGCTGCCTGCATGCTCTGGACTCAAATCAATGGACATCAGTTTGATTACAGAGTCACTGAACCACTGATAATTTGTTTAAACATTAGGCTAAATAAATAGTAAGAACATATATTATAGACTCTATGATTGCTCCTCAAAAGTAATGTGATACACTCAATTCAGGATTCCTTAGGGTCTTAAATTATTAAAATAATATAAAAATTTATGGTTCTGAACTGAAAAGTTGTCTGAAGGTTCAAATGGTTTTCTGTATATATAAAACTCATGAAGCATTGAATATATAAAGACCGTGATGAATTCTTGACATCTTAGACCTCTTGGAGAAGTAGATAATACTTGTTCAGTTTAAACTTGACACCGTAAGCTTTGAAAGGCAGTGAAGAAAACCCCTCTTGGTATACCTGTGGTTACATTTGAGAGAGGAAGGGAAGAGCTTATAAAACAGGTAAGTTGACAGTGTTTGGAAAAGAAAAATGAACCATAGAGGCGACAGAAAAGTGCATAGCTTGCACAAGCTATTATGACATATTGGTGCTTCTTATCCTCTTTAATTGTTTCTGTCTCTTCAATTTTTGACCAGGGCACAAGCTGATATGCTGTAAACCATGATAAGAGGCAAAGAGCCCTGTTCCTTTTTGCGCTGTTTTGTTTGACACCATGAGAAAAGGAGAACTATGTGAAATGTTGGTATAAACAATTAAAGACAACACAGTTCAAGCAGCTTTCAGTCTTCCTAGATAAATATAGCCTGTGGGTAATATAAATTGTGAGAGTATGGATTTAACACCAATGTCAATGAGCAAGCTCATGTTTCCTATATTTTGGCAGGAGAAACAACAGAATGACTTAAGTAAAGGGTTTGTAGTGGATATAAATATAATTTTTTTTAAAAAGTCTCTGTGAAACACAAGAGAAACAGAAATTAGCACATATAGTTACATATTTATATACTTCCAGAACAGAGAGAGTGGAACAGATACGTAAATTTAAAAAGACTGGTTTATACAGGTTTGAAAAATAGGTATTAAAGCCATTAAAAGAACTCTAGCTTATCTGAATAATGAATTCTGTTTTTCTATCCTGCATAATTTAAAAACTCCATGTATTTATACATAATTTTCTAATGAGAGGTGTTCATTTACTTTATTTTAAATATGGTCATGCATCCTTAATTTTTTTGAAATACATTTATGCACATTTGTGTCCAAATAAATCCTATTAAAATACAATATCAAAGAACAAAATTAATATAACATTCAGTAACTATGGTAAACAAGATGCTGTAAGGTTAGAACAGAGGGCGTATAGACAATTATTTACTTAGGAAGAGTAGAAATGAGATTTGGGAGTCTATTGTACTTCTCTTTTGCCTTGTGATGAAATCTTTAAATTCACATGAAAAATATGACTGATACAAGAGGCGTTTAAGTATTGTAGTTCTATGTTTAGAACCGTATTATGTCACGGTTATTTTCTTATCTAAAAACAA
>VZTN01006082.1:12206-41280 GCA_013400515.1 Erpornis zantholeuca
CCCCCAAAAAGATATCAGACTCTGTTAGTTTTGGCAACATCACAGAGAGCTCTTTAATGATGAATGGTATGAAATCTGCAGGGACGTTTCTGGCTATCTTGACAGTTTGGGTGAGTCTGTTATCTCTATGAGGTGAACTGAATATATTTATGTCAGGAATAAAGGCTGAGATAAACCAAAGCTCAAGACTCTGATATGGTTGTAATCAAGGCTGAAAATAAAAATGTAAGGAAAACACACATTTTTCTCTGCGGTCTTGCTAGTTGTCAGTTTTATTTGGTCTATGTCATAACTACTATTCTCTCTCCTCTTTTATCTCATCCCTCTTCCCTGGAATGAGAAATTAAATACTGGGAGAATAATACAGAAGCACCAACAGTGTATTGTGCATATGTGTGTGTCTTTCTTGTCTTTTAAAGAGCCATGCTATGCTACGTGGCTTTATCTTTACATGGGTTTTAGAGAATGTCTCCAAAAGTAAATGCATGAGATGGATTCTTAGCCCCTCTAAACTTATTGTATTTAAATGTTCTAGCTAATTTTTGTGCCCTGGAAAATTTAAACTAAGCATGCTTAGATTAAATTTAAAGGGGGACAAATTATATTCATTCAAATAATTACTTCATTATTTCAATATCTCAGGTCAGTAAACTGAAAGAAGAGGGTTATGTATATATATATATATCTCCATATTACTTCAAGCCTTAGTCTGAAGAGTGCCCCAGTGAGTTACACACACTGCTTTTTTGCAAGAAAAAGAACTAAAAATGCAACAAACAGTCACCAGAATGAGCCTATGAGTAGAAGATCAAAGTGCTTGGATTTCCAATACAACCTTTAGCATTTAACATCTCTGGATCAGATTCCTGGGCCAAAATCCCTTCCATTCTGCCAGATACCACATGTCAGCTGAGCCCCAAATTGTTTGTGCAATTGTTTTCAGTCACTGGAAAGTCACTTATGGTATCTTGGCTCACTGAGAAAAAGCTTTAAGGTGATTTTCTTTGTCTAGAATTGGCTGCAGAGATGTCCACACAGGCATTTAACTTGCTTCAGGTGAGAAGTGAGAATATTGCTAAAATTCTGATCCCTCAAATAATTTGACAAAGAGACAGGCAAGACATTTCCAGATGTCTTGCCAGGTTTGAAGCAGCATACATGACTGAAATAAATTGTTTGTTTGTTTTGCTTTACTGGAAGCAGAGGTCCATGCAGCTGGAGTCTCCTGTCTCTGACAGCAGTCAATACAGGCATAAGAACAATGCACATAAATTATACCTCCCTTGAGAATTTTCTCAGTATCTTTTGAATCTCAGGGGCTTCCTGAGTCAGAGAAGTATGTATTTATTAAACACATATTTATTGAGCCCCAATGGATTTCTCTTCTATTAAGTCAGAGACTGTTCAATGACTCCCAAATAGTGTTGCATTCATTGCCTGTTGTTTCACTGCTTTTTCCTTCAAGTGGTGAATTTTATGAATGTCTGGCAAGAAGGGTATGGAGAATTCATGGCATGACTTGGAGGAAAATTCTTGGCTAAGTATAGAAATCTGCCCATACACTCCAGTCAGAAAAGCCACAGTTTTTCTTATATATCCTTGAAACAAAATCTTTGAAAGAAACAAAGACAGCACACTTAAAAGTATTCAACCTGAACCCCTGGATATACACCTAATTACTTTAAAAAACACCAGTTTTTAAGTTTTATGCATATTCCTGCTTTCATAAAGAAATTCCACAGAAAACATCATTAATGAAACATCAATTATATTCCCAAATATTTTTATGAAAAAAATATAACCACCATGCAAATAAGAAGTCATTAGAATATTATTGGTTTTTTGCTAGAAATATTAGAAATACTTAATTAGACATATGACTACACAGCACTTTTAACAAAAGCATTAGTACACTAGTATGCATATCAGGGTTAAATATGGGCAATTCTAATACAATGTTTGGAGACCTTCTGGAAGTGACTAACTTTTGATATATTAGAACATAGTCACCAGTCTGCAAGTTTCAAGTGATTTTTACCTCATAATAAGGTCCCTATGAAAGGAACTGCATGATCCAGTTGATATGAAAGTCTAATGCCTTTTCATCTTATATCCCGACAGCTAAATTCTAATTTAATCTTCAGATTGTCAAGTGGTAGTCTGGTCAATCAAATACTCTAAGAAATAAAAGAACATAGAAATTCCAGAGGTCATTTAGTCCCTGTCCAAGACAGATTCTTCTCTATCTATTTGTTTCTGTCTTTCTGTTTAATCTTCAAGATTTCTCTTTATTCTTGAGATTAACAGTCTCATGTTAAAACCTGTTATGGAGTTTATCTACACTTAATATAAGAAAGCTTTGCATGTTGACTAACAAATTCTATGATAAGGTTTTCTGTTAGTTTGAAATCATTGACAATTTGTCTTTCAAATTCTGACTAAACAATCCTAAGTCTTTCCTGTTACATTCCCTCTTTTGAGTTCTGTCCCATGGCTCCACTGATAGCTTGAGGTGTCATCTAAAACTTCATCCAGAGAAATTACCAATGTATAATCAAACAGATCCTAAGTATTACCATCTAACTTCTTTAAAGTACAGAATATTCGACACATTGAAATCTTTCCTAAAATAAATTGCTATTTCTTTTGAACAGTGAGGACTATTTCACTATTTTGCATTAGAAAATTTTCTTACTGGCTTTGTTGCCAAATGCACTACATTTCATGGACAAGCCCAGAGGGCTAGAAATAAATATTGGCTTTCCACGGGATCCATTTATTCCATAAATCCATACAAATGTACAATTCAGACAGAGTTTGGATCTTATTGAATGGCCTGCATGGATCCTGCTGCATTTGGAGACATTCAGTGTCCTCAGGAGGGAGAATAGAGACGTGTGAGGAAAGGGTCTGCCATCAAACATGCAGTGTTTAGACATCTATTCTTTTAGAAGGTAAAAGCCAACTAAGAACCTCCCATCAAACCTGAGTGATCATTACAGTTCCCAATGCACACCAGCTTTACAGTGCACTCATAAACTGATGAGCATTAGGTTACTGAAAAAGAAATTTTACATACATATATTCTTAATTGCAATTTATACAGCAAGCCAAAAGAGCAAATCTGTTAGCTTTGGCATACAAAAGCCTATTTTTAATGTTGGTTTTGACAAAGAAGATTCTATCATGCAAAAATTATACTTGTCACTTCAGAAAACCTTTATAAAAGATGCTTGTGGGTTTTTTCATTTATTATTGCTACTCATTTGAACAACGTTCCTTTATTAGCTATTTTTTTGCAAGAATTTATGGAAATTATTTCAATATACATTCATATTCAGACAAAGATACAGTACAGTATAAGTATAGTATAAACTGGAGCTCAAGTCTCTGGGATAGGTAGATTAAGCATAAAAAGTTTATTTTATTATNGATACTTAACAACTTCCCATTGGTAATAGCAACATGAACTAAAGCACAAGCATCCACAAAATGTGAACATACTTTAACTCTTCTAGAAGAATAGACATCTACAGTGAGGATTCAATTTTATTTTTATAGCTGAACTTTCAAACGACTTATCTAAGCATTATTTAAACTATATTTTGTCTGGAAAATATATTTTATGACCTAGGGATTTTTATTACAAACAGACATGGTAGTGCTGCCTGTAATATACAAAATATTAAAGGTGGGCTAACCTAAAAAGTTGAATTGGCCCTTAGTTCAAATAAGTAATTAATGACTTTGTGATCACAACAGTTTGAAGAAACTGCCTCTCTTTCTGAATAAAAACCCTCCTACCCTTCTTATTAAAGCTTTCTTTTTAACACCTCGCTTTAAAATCCTACTTCTATTATTATTTCTTACAATGCCCACTCTTCATCATTCTCATGCCTAATTCAAATATCCCATGGAAATTATTGCCAAAAGTTACCTCCAAATTTAAAATCTTACTGCTCTTCAAATATGACTTTATACTTACTTGAGAAAGCCATTAACTCATAGAGAAAAATAAACACTTTCTCTCTTCATGAGATGAAAATCCTGTGAACTCCAGGTAATAAACCAACCACTGGGTGTCTTTCCCTGGGTCAGACTGTCTCACAGCTCTGCAGCTGCTTTATTCGGTGTTTTCTGCACTGGCAGTGTTGCAGGTAATCTTTCAGAAAACTCTGGTTTATGTTCCCCCCTTCCTCATAGCTACCAAGAAAGTCACTTCTTGCAATCCTCTTTCCCTCAATATACAAAGCATCTGAAAAAAACATTTTCTTTGCATCCATTCAAAGATGTGAGTTTTTGTGTCGAGACATGCAGTAGGAAGTCTTGTAATAAGCTGAGGCTCTATGGGGAGTGAAGACTTTCAGAGGACTGGAGGGGAGCATGCAGAGAAATAGCCATATGGAAAAAAAAGGAAGCTATCATGAAACAAAAAAAAAAACCCACCCCCCCCCACTTAAAAACAAAAAAACAAAAACAAAACAAGAAAACACAAAAAAAAAACAGTGAGGAAGTTAACCAAAAGTTTTAATGCAATATTAGGAAACATCTTTAAAACATTCAATTACTCTCATTAACTAAAACAGTACAGCAGGAAAAAAGTTAAGCTCATTAAAACACATTATGAAAGAAGTGTGTTTATTTAGAAGAAATCTGTGATGAGAGTTGGAACAAGTCCTCACAAATGTTTTAGAAAATTATGTGTTTCTTTGGCTTTTTACATTTTTTGCATTGATTTTTTATGGCATCACTGAAAATCTTCACCCCAAAAAGACCATTTATGCATCTATTCCCATGCTTTTAAGATGAAATGGTAACTAGGTCAGCTAGCCATGTCTTCATCCCAACACCATAAACAGAACCCAGCTGCATCTGGGTTCCAGCTTGGAAAAATGAGGATTAGGATTTCTGTTTAACTTAAATTTCTACAAGATTATACTCTGGTTACAGTAAAATATCAGCTGTACAGCTTTCCCTTTCCTTGGTTATTGCCCCCTTAGGTATAACATTGAAATCAAAGGGAGGTCAGCTGTACCAAAATAGAAGATTGTCAGAATTTATCTGGCATAAATTCATCCCTCAAGATTTCATTATGAAGTGTTACTTCTTAAAAAACCCCAAACCACTAAGTACTTTCCAAAATCTTAGGAATTACAAGACTAGAGGCATAAATTAAGTGGATCTGAATAAAAAGAACAGAGTAAGCACTAGTTCTGAGGGCTAAACACAATCAATATCATATTGGTGGTACTAGTAAACTGTAGATTAAAATACTTTCATATAATGCATTCATTGTAGGTAAATAAAAGGATAACCACTAAATGTGATGGAATCTGATTATTTCCTTGGAGCATGAACATTTTCTAAAAGGAGTTTGTCACAGTTTAATTTCTTTTCCAGAAGCCAGAGTGGAAAACACAATGAAAATTTAAAATTCTGCATTCTAGTCCACAGTGACACCTGCCAAATTCAGTAGGCACTCACTGCATGATGAGTTTGCCCCTACCAGTACTATTAGAAAATGCTTTAAAAGGAGTCCTTGGGAGATTGCAATGCTGTGATGTACAAAATTTCAGTGCTGTGAAATAGTTTTTTTTTAAAAATAAAGTAGCATTTATCTATCAAAAGCAAAAGTCACTACCTGATCTTTATGATCTTATTTGCTTCACAACACGAATGTTCAGTACAAGCATATTCCATGGAAAGATGCATAAACCCTGTGCTAAAGATTCATGAAATTACAGATCTCACTATGAAAAAAAGCCACAACAGAAACATTCTGACAAATAGAACTCCTAGCCACAGAAGTTAGTACATTGTTGACATTCCAGATATTTGCTTTTTGTAGTCTGGGAATTTATTCTGCCTTTCTCAGTTTGAACTAAGCATCTTTCTGTTACTATAGATAGATACTCTGCAAGGTGTTGGAGAGAAAATTCTATTCCCATCAAGGTATCCAGCAAAACTAAGTTTTTTTAAAAACTTAGTTTATCTTTGTCAGTTTGTGTTCTATAGTATTGGTGTTGCCAAGTTTCATGTTATTTGTAATTTCTCTTAAAACTCTAGCTCCCATGGCAATCTAAAATTCACCTTAACAAGAAACGATCTTGGAGAAATAAACGAGAGAGTTCACTACTTAATTTTGTCTTAAAGCAACAATTTAAAATAGAGCAATGCAGCACCACAATTTTCATAGTCCTATTGCTAAAAACATCTGATCTGGGAGAAAAAGCAACTGAGCAGTTGAACAATCACAGTTAAAGCAACAGAAAAGGAATGGTAAATAAAATTGAATCATGCTTATACTCAAAATAACAAGTGAAATTATGCAAAATACTTTTGAATTCTAGTCCTTTTCTGAGGTTTAAATGAAAAATGAAATGCTGTCTAAAAATACAAAGCAGTTTATTTGTCTTTCATGTTCTTGCTTTTACTTCACGTACTGCATATGAAAGTAAAATGGATTGGGACAATTACTTTTGCAATTCTGTAAATACAAGTGTGTGTTCTCCAGCACTGCTGACTATAGAATAGCACAAAAGAGCAAAAAAGGAAAATATTAAAATACCATACCAACACTATTTATGAACTATTTACCGGAATTTGCTAATCAACCAAACCTGCAAAATGTAAAATACCCAGCGCGCTTGCAGTCTCAGTTTTTGTCTCAATGGTTTCAGGGTGGTGGTTTGATGCCTGTGGCCCCTCCAACCTCAACGGGATGTTCTACACGGCGGGGCAGAACCACGGCAAGCTCAACGGCATCAAGTGGCACTACTTCAAAGGGCCCAGCTACTCCTTGCGCTCCACCACCATGATGATCCGCCCTTTGGACTTCTAAAGGAATTCCGCAGCGGATCCCAGGACAAGCCAGGCCAGCACTGCCCTCAGCAGCAGCACACCACAGCCTGAAGGCCTGAAGGGCCTGAAGGGCGAAGGGCTTCTTGGTCTTCTCACGTAGGGATGGTGCAAAGCCGCTTCGCTATGGCTCCATAACCTGCAAACCCTTCCCTACAGTCACCCCGTCTCCTGATGACTGGGGGGAGCTTGGTTTAGAAGAAGGTGGCTGAAATGTTTTGTCAAATAACTGGATTTTGCTATTCTGCCCAAACTTGGTGCCTGTCAGTGGATGTCTTTGGTTTCTTTTTTTTTTTTCAAATTCAGCAACAGGATCACAATTTGAAGAACTGAAACTTATCAACCGTGGTCTATTGAGTAGAACGTTATTCAGCAATGAAATGCCAACATTATACCCATGAAAAAGAATTACAGAGACACCTTTATTAAAACTCATCCTAAAGCATCCAAGGTGACCACTAGAAATATTGTTTTTCTTAAATGAAATGAATTTGAGTGGTGGATGGATTTATGTTAATCCCAGAGTCAAATTATTTGGGCAAATATTAATTTTCATTAAATACTTTAAGGGCAGGTTTCTAATAAATAAACTGAGTCATACACATGAATAATGGTAAGGATAGTAATCATAAATTCCTCAGTTGCTCTGTAGAGGTAAATCAGATAATTGGCATAATCCCTGAGCTAGGATTTATAGTGTGATAACAAAAGTAGCTGTGTTTTTGGGTTTTTCCTTTCTTTCATTAAAGGCAGTCTGAAAGTCATGTAGAATAATTAATGGAAGGTTTAAAGAATGTGAAATATTATCCTAGAGAAAATACAGGATTTTGCATGGAATTTTTCATCAAAAAACACAGGAAGACAAAATGTTAGGGTATAAAAAAAATTACATAGATGCATAGCTTAAGGCAATGGATTAATTTTACAGCATCCTTGCATGTGTGCAACTTATCCTTAATTATTTTACTTTTTTATTACATTGTTGTGAATATCAGAAGCATGCCATTTCTACACAGTGCTTAAGCTACAACTATAAAAAGTACTCATCAGAACTGTATAAAAAATAAAGAATTGTGAACTTGTAAATATCATGTTTATATTTTCTGCAGCAGTCATTTATTTTGCACAGGCAACCCTAACCCCATGCGAAGGGTGAAAAGCCTCAAATGATATAAATATTAAAGAACTATAGATGAATTCTTACAGGTTGCTAAGAGTAATTTTGTTCTATTAAAATGCTGCAGAAGTGTGGGACTATTGGAAAAGTAAAGTCTTCTAATAAGAAGCAATAAAGTAATGGGTGGCCTATGAGGGTATAGAGACAACTCTTTACCATTTACAGCCCTTTTTGATTAAGTCATATGAAAGAACCCATTTGAGAAAGTAGTTTGCAATCATTCTGTTTCTGCTAGAAATGAAATGAAAAAGTTTACCCTGCTCCCACTGAAATCAAAAGCAATATCCTCATCAATTAAATTGGGACCAATATGGCACACAGAATCTGCACGTGGTGAGGTGTTCTCTCATCTCTTTGTAGCTTTGTTCATTTAACTGTTCCTGAGATGAGACATAACAATGATATGACTTGGTTTAAATGGTAGTGATAATACAGTAACTGCTTTTTTTCCTGTTACTTTTTCACTTTTTTTTTTTTTCATTCAGCAGTTTATTTCTATGGGATAGAGAAAAAAATACTTGGATATATTTAAACATCTCTTCCTAAAGATCACAAGGTTATAGTACTATTGAAGTCTATTGCAGCCCCTGAGGGTTCTCTGATTTTGTAACAATTTGATGTTTGTTTCATTTTAAGTGGGAGGATTTTTCTTTTTTTTTTTCTTTTTTTTTTTTTTTTGTTGTTGTTGTTGTATATAATGAAGGAAAAACTGGGNGTTGTTGTTGTTGTATATATTTTTATATATATTTGAAATAATCTTGACTAAGGGTTAATTTGAACTTTTCTGCTGAATAAGTTACCAAACTACTCTTTACTCAGCACTTTCTTCACAGACAGGTTTTGTATCAGTTTCCTGAAGCTTTTTTAATCGTCTTCATTAACATAAAAATTACCCAGTCTGTCTTCCACCGTATTTTCAAAAGATAGAATTTTGCAGGTCTCCAAGTTAAGAATGCCGTTTTTGCAGATCCTATTGAAAAAGGCAAAACACATTTAAAATTGAAAGCATGATATTTACTGTTTATTTATCTGTGTTTGAAAAAAATGTGGATTTGGTTTCCTATCCTTTATAATAAAACATTTTAAAAAATTGTGGAGTCTCTGATTTGCTTTGGTGTAAATATAACTTTCTGTGACAGGCTGATAACATTTTCAAATCCACTATCTCTCCTTGTAAGAAATATTTATAAGTTTAGACAAAGCATAAGAAGGGAGGATCTCTAATTCAAGTTTATCCAGTAATTATTATTTCTAATCTTTCATATCCATACTTCATATTTTTATTGAATTTCCTTTATTAAAATCATGGGACTATATTTCTTCTCTTCAGTTCAAATCATACAACTCTCTATCAATCTTTAAAATAAAAGATTTCTTTAATTTGACAGGCAACAATGCAAATTGAAGAGTGATGTTTTCCTTGCCTTATGACATGTTCTTCTATCGTCCATTCAATCATGTTGTGTGGCAGTGACAAATCTCCACTGATCTCTTAGCCAGAAATTCCTTCTGCTCCATTTGTATGCCTTTTAACACTACAGTGATTAGTTTTAGCATTCTTTGTAGTCAATTTATTCTCATTTTCTCAGGAATCTTTTCTTAATTGACTTGTTTGTTATGTTTCTTCAGGGAAACCTAGCTTTTCAAATCAACACTGCAGCTGTAAGGAACCATACACATAGAAGGACATTTTGCTCCTAAATTTGAATGAATATGTAGTGCATAAATGGAAGAGTTGCAATTCATAAAAGTGTTGGGTTTGGAGTTGATTTGTATTAAAATGCTACTTGCCTTGACAGATAATAAAAAAATAGTCATTGGTCAATGGTAATAGTAATTTTACTATTTACACTTCACAGATAATTTCTTCCTGATTTATACAAAAACAATATACAAAATTTTCACAAACTAATAGATGTGTTTCCAAAGCATATTGAGCCTTTTAAGGCTGGAGATGTTATTTAAATGCACACTTTCCTAAGTGCCCTAACATCCAGTACTGACCTGCTAAGTAGGTAAATCATCCACATTTGTAGTCATCTGTACAACTGTGTCCCAAGACAAAGTTCTTTTAAAAATCCTTCCAGCTATAAAAACAACTTTCTTCTCTGCAGACTTGAAGCTCAAACCACAGATCTGACCATGCCTCAAATAATCTCGTTTGGGATTGGCACGGTTTCCCCTTCTCCTCTGGGAAGAACAAAACTGAAATAGCAATCACAACAAGAGCTTAATTCTCTAGGTAGGATCAAGCGTGATTTACAACCAGACTGTGCTGCAGTTGTGCCAAAAAGCATTCCTACCTACCAGCTTTTACATGAGCTGGACAGGCTGGGGAGAGAGGCAGCAACCCCTGGATACAGCAGCTGCTGCTGCCCTTGTCTGACTCTCAGCTGTGCTGTGCACACAGACACACGGACACATGGACACACACAAATCTGTAAGCCCGGAGAAAACTTGACACGGCCAATCAAAATGATCTTTCCTAAATTTTAACTAAAGGAACTGTAGTCTCAGGTAAAAAAAGAAAAAAAATTAAATGAACCAATGTCACGCAGCAAGAGCAGGAGGGAGAGAAGACAGGGATATAGGACTGTAAGGAAGAGAGGGAAAGGACAGACAGATAGGAAAGAGCTGAAAAGAAGGGATTACATGTGAGACACAGCAGCTTCATATTTACAGTGCCACGACTATCACACATCGTGGAAACTCCCTTGTCCTCTAGGAGTGTCCAGACTTCTAACTGGCTCTTGCTCATATGAGCAGAAATCTATGGATATTATTCCTTTATATTTATTTATTTATTTATTTATTTATTTATTTATTTATTTATTTATTTATTTATTTCTGAGTGGTTTATTTTTCTGTATGTTTTTGAAATTTTTGCAGGGGACCAATTTTTGGATCTTTGAGAAGACATGCTGCTTATGGTTATGTCAAGTTAGCTGTGTAGCAAGTCCTGAAAAAATGAAAAAGTTCCCTTAGAAAACATTGCATTCTATGGTGTGAATTTTAAGTATTGATGGTGAAATAGAACCTATGCTCATCCAAAATCTTGTGAAATTAGAGCCTTTATTCTTCCACCAGATAAGATTTCTAATGCCCAATCCAGCTTTCTGAGCCAGTGAGTTCAATTAAAGAACACTGAAGAAGGGTTATACACTTTAAATATGACCCCCAAATGATATGTTAAAGTACATGAAGGCCTAAACATTAGTCCTGGTACAAAGAATCTTGAGCCCTAAAGTGTTACGATAAATTTTCTTTTTCTTCTTACACTTCTCACCTTTCTCCCACTTTAATAGTGCCCCTGTGACTCCTTTTGAGCTGCTGGCAGTGTTTGCCTTCTGCTGCCTGGAAGTGGTCACAGGAGGCAAGCACCACATTTAGCAGATCTGCAGAGGCTTCTGTTCACAACCACACCACCACCTGTGGGGAGAGCAAAGTCACTCCCCACCAAACCACAGGGAAGGAACATTGCTTGACACTTGTCATTTGCTCTGCAAGGTTGAGAAGGGAAAAATAAGGCACACAGAGATCCTTCTTTTAACTTAAACAGGAAGTGAATGCTTTGCCACATCAGCCCTGAAAGGGATTCCAGAAGAGTAACTCATAGGCAGCTCCTCCACCACAGTAGGAAATGGAGGGGAAAAAAAACTGAAACAAGGTAAAATGGAGAATCTTGGTACACTAAAGTGGGTAAGAAAGA
Organism: Erpornis zantholeuca; assembly: GCA_013400515.1. NCBI lineage: Eukaryota > Metazoa > Chordata > Aves > Passeriformes > Timaliidae > Erpornis > Erpornis zantholeuca. Next base: position 23,951 of record VZTN01006082.1, read on the forward strand.
GCTGAGTGAGAAAAATGTTATTATAGAATAAGAAAACTAAGAATGTAAAGGAATCAATTAGGAAGCTGAAGGCAAGCTCGGCAAAAGAGGCAGTCAGTCTGACAAATAGAATATGGATAAATGGCAAAAATGAAAGCACTGGATAAGCAAAAATTTAAGAATTCAGCAGAAGAATCTGTTAACATATTTATTAGGGAATAATTACTATCCAAATAATTTTCCAAAGCCTAAAAGTAATAGTATCACCCTTTTACTTTCTGCTTTTATTTATTATTTACATTGTAATGGAGGTAGACTGGTAGAATCTAAAGCAATATTTAAAAACTGGTTCCTTCTCAGAGGAATTTTTGCTAACATGCTTCCTGAGAAACAGTTCATGCTTTTAGCATGAGACACCAATCTACCAGCAGATAAATCAGCTTTGGATAATATTTACTCTTCCACTAAGAGATGTGGATCTCCATCCTTTTATAAACCACTAATACCTATATTTAGAATCATTGTCTGCTCTAAAGGAAACTACACATCTGAGACCACATCTCATTCAGCTGCATTGTCAAACCTGATGTCAGATCTCGTTCAGCTGCATTGTCGAACCATTGGCTTGTTTTATTTTGAGTAATGGAGCAGAACTCCTAGATATGTTTTAATCTTTTTTTCATTTGAAAGAAATTCTTCTTTTCTTTCCTTTTTTATTTTTTTATTTTTTTTTAATTTAAACGCTTCTAGTTTGGAGTTCATATTTCATCCACCAGAGATGCTTATTTAGTCTCTTTGATAGCTTCATTTAGTGTTGTTTCTTCTGTAAAACCCCCCAGGCAAAAGTCTCATGAATGAATGCAGTGGTTCTTGCCACCATCCTCTGCCCTGCCCTCACATGGAGTCTCAGACAGCCAGGCACTGACACTGTCCTTTTTGAGGGGTTTCATTCTGTCCTTCCAGGCCATCTGGAACTCCTTGGAGCAACACCAGTGCAGGTCCTGGGTCCTACAAATCCTGGTCCTAGGTCCCACAAACGTCTGTGCCCTGACCAGCAGCTGCCCACTGCACAGCCACACCAGGGCTATCTGTACCTTCAATCCAGGTAACAGGTGGGTCACCAAATCCCCCCAACCTCCATTTCCCTCCTACCTAGTTCTCTTGGAATACCTTCCTCTCTTAGACCCAGCAGCCACCTTGACAGCTGTTCCTGTGGGATGATGTCTCTGCACACCTCCCTGCAGGCTGTGCACTCTTTAAACCAACCTCTCTGGAGTGAAGGGGATGACTTTCAGAAAGTCTGGTGGCAAGAGAAAGATGATGCAAATACATGTCAATATTTTTTGAGCAGTCCAGCAGCATTAGCCAAAGGCTTTTCCACTAACTGGTATTAGCCAAAGGCTTTTCCACTAATTTATTCTATTTATTAGATTAAGAAACCAGTCCTAGTTTTGCTACAGGAGCAGACAGTTTTCTAAACACATATGGGGAGATGTGTCTAATGTCCCACAGTTTTAGCATGTTATAAAAGCTTTGGCATTAGTTGGAGTTGTCAAGGCTTTAGGAAAAGACAGTAAAAAATACACTGGACTTTGTCTTGCAAAAATAAGTTTAAAAGCAAGAGCATTTTTCCCAAAACAGTGTGAAATGCAGAGATGGAAAATTTACATCTGTGACCGTGAATGTGAGTTTCTGAACAGAGGCAGGCACCAACATCTCTCTCACAGCTGCTTTTTGATTGAGTGACTTGTGCAAATTCACTTGACAGCAGCACCTCCTGAGTCTCCTTTCCAGCCAGTGGGAGCTACTCCACAGCCCTAGACAACATCAGAAAGACTGATAGTCTTCTGACTATCAAAATAGTTTAAGTGTAAATACATATAAAATGTTGGAAATAAAAGATTTATAGAGTGACTAACCTAGTAAGGTTGAAATTTTACACTTGTGTAAGTACTTAGACCTTAAAAAATCAAAAATGCTTATATTTTCAGTGCAATTAGATATACTATAAATATATAAAACATATATTTTAAGTAGCCACTGGAAGTGTGGAGAAAATGATAAACACTCATTGTGGAACAAGGCAAGCTATCCTGTTATCTCAGCTCACTCAGATGCAGAGAAGCCCTAATTCCTGAAGCTTCTGCTGTTTGCTGCCACCTGTGGTTCGAAAATAAGCTTTTCCAAAGATGGATCCATCACCAGAATCAACTAAACACGCAGTGAGAGATGTAAGAAAAGGAAACTGAAGGGACTAAGAAAAATGGCCAGGATGTCCAGCATAGATGTCAAAATGAAGTCTATATTTAGGTGTATGTTTTCAGTTTTAAAAGTACTGAACTCCCACTGATTTCAGTTTATTCCAAAGAGATTAAAAATACACTGCTTTTATAGCAGTGTAGACCTTCCCTAAAGAAAATAATTATATGTACAGAGTAAAAAGTTGCTCAAAAAACCACGGATGATGGAGAAAGGGGAAAAATGTAAAACCATTCTAAAAATGCATGTTGCATTTACTACATTTTCACTAGACCAGAGTTATATATACAGAGCACACACATCAAGGGGCCCAAGGAAGAAGGAAAGAAAAGAAAACCATTGTTCAAGATGGGAACTGAACTATATTTGAAAAATTCCACATTAAAATAGTCTTCTATTAAAAGAAGATAACTATTTAATTGTGATTAAAATAGACAAATTCTCAGTAGTTGTAAATGCAAAAACGCAATTTCTTCTTTGAATCTAAATTTAACCAATTTGGGCATGAGTTATCCTGAATGTTTTATTTGCTCTCTCACAGGTTTTATCTCACGCTCCAAGAATCACATTTTAATAGGGTTGTTGACTCATGAGGAATAATTCATTGGGAAGTGAAAACATATAATTTTATATTTATAACTCCCCAACCAATCAGATTATTTTGGTCCTTTATTTACTCTGGAGTCATATTCAGCAATGCAACAGAAACTTGGTTTTTCAAGAGTACAGAAGTTCCTTTTTACCCCTTAAGTGCACCTGAGAGATATTTGACATGGGATGGTCCAAATTAATGTCTTCAGAGCAACCCAGACTGCTAATCCTGTTGCCATACATAAGCTATCTCATTTTGCTGACCTTTCACTTTCCAGTGTTCAGACCAGAGTCGCACTGAGGTTAGGATTCACAGGTCACAAGGCCACAGATAACCTTAGATATTAGCTGGATTTCACGTCATTTCTTACAGAAACCAGAAGTAAATCAATATTTAGAAAGATGGAGAAACCCATTTGTGTGTGCCTTCTTGTCCACTTTGAGTTTCAAGAACAAAACTTACCATCTCTAAACAACTGAAAACGAATGCAGGTGAAAGAAGATCAGAAGCAATTGGGTTACCCTCTGGGTAGACAACCAACCATTCCATGGCTGCCCCCGAGGTGCTCCAGCTCCACAGGCAGGTTTGGTGGTGCCTGTGGAACAGCATGGAGGAACTGGCACTGTTACACAAGAAGGGAAATTTCAACTCCAGAACCTTGGCTGTTAAGAAATGTAGGATAATGGAATAGGTACCCTTGGAAAAAGCAGCATTTTGAAAGGTGGTTTAATGGCTGAAAGGTCATTTTTCACAGCAGCTGGGCCCTGGGCCTGTGCTTCAGTTTTCATGTGCTCTGCAGATGACCTGGAGGCTTGGAGAGCCATGGAAAATGAGACCAATATCCTTCCTCCCGTCTTCTTTGGGTCAAATGTAGCTCTAGCCATGAAGGAGCTCAGATACCACATCCCATGCTGACAAAACCCTTCTCAGATCACAGTTACAGAACCTGAAGGGGCCCAAATCAGCATCGTTATTTCACATGCTCCTATACAGACATTTCCACTTACAAGTTAGACACTGAAATGTTTTGCAGATGTGGTTCTACAGATCGTTTTTTTCACTCATAAAAAACCTCACTTCTGCCCAGTTGTGGAGAACCCAGATTTGTACTTAATGCCACACATTTCTTAAATGAGATGTTTTCCAGTCAACTACTATATTGGGAGTGCATCCAGGAACCAGCCCTTTCAGAGCCTGTCACACCTAGTGAATAAGAGAAAATGAATGTCCTCATGACCATCAGTCCTTCTTCTACTAAAGGAAAGGGAAGCTAGATAATAAAGTCTGTGTTCTTTTCAAAGTACTGACACTTGTCCACTGCTTAGTCAGCCAAACTGCTCCAATGGGGACTGAACTGCCTCCTGGCCATAGCTTCGCTTCGAGTTTGAGCACAGTGTCTCTTGATGTCTTTAGCTCCTGGAATGTTGGGGCAGGTTCCTCATCTATCAAAATGGATCCTGAATTTGTGGCCTTCAATCTGGAACATAATGTAAATAAAACCAAACCAAAACAGAATCATTCTTCTTTGTTCACAAAAATGAAGTAAGGAAATGCTAGCTGGCATTATTTCTTTCTGTGTTCACATTTTTAGAAACAACACTCAACAAGGATTTGAGGCATAAAATAACAAGGCAGGGAAAACAAAGATTTTGCAGGCCATGAGATTTCTGCATCATCAATGGAAACATGGAGAAACTTCATTTATCCATCCACCTGTCTGAGCCTCCTGCTGGCATCAGAAATCACTATATTAAACTGTTATCCAGGAAAGAACATGATTAGCAACATATTAAGCATGTCCAAACATGGAATGGATTATCAAATGGATCAAATTTGTAAGAGAAATCTTTATTGCTCAGTAAGTGAATTACGAGATTAGTGCCATGGAAGGCATAAACTAGGTATTCCACCAGGAAATATCAGGTTACTCTATGCATCCCAAAATATTTGTGTCCAGATAGTGCTCTGCACATTGTTATCAAAAACAATGATTTCACAATAAACAGCTCTAATAAGCAGCCAGCAGGTCCCTGCCAAAATGAAATGCCCTCTTTGGTACTATAAAATGAGCTTCACTGACAAGAGTAAGATTTTTCCTTCCTTCTTCCATAAAGGCCACATCCCTGAGGGAATCTTCTCTACTCTTGTCATTTTTCTTGTTTTCAGTTCTCAGCTTTAAATTATAGTTTCCCTAGGTTGTTCTTATTTTTTCTTTTTTTTCTTCCTTCCATAAAGTGCATGTGAAATGTTTTAAAATGTTAATGTAGGCATGTTTCTAAAATGGCTCCATTCATACAGAACCTTTCAACAGCCCTGTTGCAACTAACGGTTTTGAAACCTATTTACTGTTCCTTGGCACCTCTGAAGAGGAACCAGAAATTTAGCTAGATACATGTAAACTGCAGCTGCACTACTGGAACAGTTAAGTAGATGCCACTTGAAGGCTTTTCAAGGACCAAGTTGTCCTTCTCAGGCTTCATGCCTATACATCATGGAGCCAAAAGAAAACAACACAAACCCTCTTCCTCTTTTTTTGGGTTTGCTGCGAGTGGCTGGGGCCTAGGAACCTCCTATGTGCACGGGCAAGAGGGTGGAGATTGGCAAGGCAGATTGAAAAGCTTCTTCTGAGGAAAAAGAAAAAAAAAAAAGTTATCTCTCTAAAAGTCATGTAGCAGTTTGTCAGTGACTTGGAAAGGCTGGGGGGCACTCCAGGATCCAGGGACACCTGGGTGGCTTGGAGATGGCTGAGGAGGGCACTGTCGCCTGTGCAGTCTGCTCAGGGTCCTTGCTTAGCTTCAAGTCTTCTCTTGTGGGCCAGTTTTTGCTTTGCTAGAGTTGTGACTATGGCCACAATTCCAAGACTTTGTGGGGTGATGTCCTGTCACTGACAGCACTGCTGGGGACTAGGGGTGTAGGAGCTGTCTCTGCAGAACAGTCAGTGCCTGGGCTATTCTCCACCAGGACCCTGCTTATTCCAGCTTGGCTGCAGTGCATGGCCTATCCAAAAAACTGATGGGCAATTTCTCAAAAACAGTATAAATCCAAAGACTTTCTCATATTTCACAGCCTATGAACTTTGGAACACCACACATTATTTTCCAGTGGAAATTTTCTGATGAGTTGTGCCTCATCTAAATTTTATTTTAGAACTTCTTTATTTTGCTTTGCATATCCAGGTGAGACATAACAGCTGAAAAACCTGTCACTTATTGCCTGTGTTTAATGTTGGACAAAGACAAAAAACAATAGGGTGAGGAAATAGTGGGAGATTCCCACAGAGATTTTATTAGTAACTTGGATAAAAAGAATTGAGGAAGAGGAGAAAACTTGTAGCAATTAAAAAGGCATAGAAGTACCTCTGAGAGGGCAGGCCTCTGAGGTCATCACAGGTCTTTCATCACAGAACCTACCAGAAAGAGTAGGAAAAAATGAAGCACATTTTCCCCAGAGGCGAAGTTAAAAATAGTGGTATGGCATTGTTGATGCTCAGACAAAGAAAAGATTAAAAAAATAGCAAACATGTTGTTTGTCTTTCTGATTTGCTGTCTCACTAAGGTGTGAGAAAGTGCAAGAATGGGGAATGATCAGCATGGCAGACTCTCAAGTCCTGGTCAGTTTTGTGCTGCACTGACCACTACAACCTGGACAGTGACTGCATTTGCTGGTGATGGAGCTGCTCAGTTCGTGTCCACTGGCCCCTGTGCTCCCTGCAAAGCCCATTCACAAACACAGACTTCAAAGGAGAAGCAGTAATTCAGGAAGTCTCCTCACACAGCAGGGTTACATTTGCAATATGGAAGGGTTAATATCGAAAACCAAAGTAGTTTGATTCTATTTTCAAAAATCAGTACCTAACACAGCATTATCTCCAATGGCACACAGGGAGGTGTCAAAGGACTGTGTCAGGTTTCAGACCTTTTCATAGTTTAAATTCCTGTGTTTAATCAAAGGTTAACTGAATCTTTGCTGGTAGAAGAGTTACTTGAACATGGTACTGCTGTGGGTGGCCCACAATAACTAATCCCATATTCAGGCTGCAGTATCCTACATGCAAACATATTTCCCATGCATGTCTCTGTGTACAGAAAATGTGTGTGACAGAATATACAGACATGCTCTCAAGACAGTGCAAAATATTTCTAACTTAAACTATTTCTTAGCTGCTTCCTCCCTTAGCTGAATAACCTTGTTTTTCAGTTGTGACTCCTCGAAAGTTATTTCTTATCAAACTGCATAAAATGAAATATTTGCACTTAGCTTTCTTTACTTCTTGAATGTCAGAACTCATAACAACAGAATTTTGATTCATTGTGTCAGGCTGCACTTTCTTAATTTTCCCTGCACAGTATATTACTAATAGAAAAATACAGGAATTAAACTTCTATGAACTGATAGTTTATTGGTTTGGCAATATTCAGCATATATACATAAACTGGACATAAAATAAAAATTTATATATATCCTGCAGTTGAAACTTGCTTATTCTTTTTTTCCATCTCTAGTAACTAGTAGTGCAAATAATTTCTGTGAAAAGAATAGTGCAGCTGCAGAATCTATTGATATTCTTTGTGTTCATATGGAGCTTTGCACAAAGGTTTGAAAAATATTCCTTTTTCTCCTTTATTCCTCGCTATGGTAGCTTTTTTGCTCAGTTTGGTTGATGTCAATACCTGAAATGTTAATGACTTACATTGATAAGCTTTCTCCAAAACACTTCTTTTGATGCAATTTATATTTTCATACTTCCCAAAGCTTGGTTAATTATATATAAAATTTCCATGATATTATGAGGTATATTTACATATAAAGGCCTGATGTATCTAACACTTATTCTAGATTTGTTTTGGTAAGGTTTCCATGTCTAAGAAGGTGAGTGATGTCATTAACTGAGCTGTTTTAAGAACATTTAAAAACAAAAACCTTTCCACTACAACCAAATATCAAATTTATGCTGATCTATGTTGCAAAATGTGTTTTTTCAGAGAAAGTTTGCTATTAAAAAGAAATATTCAGGGAAGGGGAATTTCTCATCAGAAATATTTGTGGTTCCACTGAAAACCTCAGAATGAAGTGTGTGGGTTTGCAATGACAGATCCACATATTTAGGTATTATGGCAGAAAATTTCTACTTTTTTTATAGACTCCTGCCTTTCCACCCCCAAATTTTCCTGAGGAAATCAACAATTAAATATAAATAAGAAACAATAATTATTGGTTTTCTGAAAGGAAAATTGTGGGAAAATTTGCAATTCCTGCCCCTTCCCTCTCTATTTTAGGTAATATAAAATCATGATTAAGGGTCTGAAAGCATCTTCCTAATTACTGCCTCTGTAATACAAGTATAGTTATTCCACTCTTCTAGAAAAACAATTGTATAAGGAAAGAAGTGATAAGTTGAAATTAGAAAGTATCCCTTTCTTCAAGTGTGACCAAGTGTCTTGTACAGAATTTAATGGAAAAATTGAGTATTTTTAAATTATGTATGTTTTTCAGTAACATCCAAAGGAAAAACACTGTCTCAAGCATCTCCAAAGATAACACAGGACTTGAAAACAGGCCATAAACTGGACAGTTTTGTAGGCCATAAACTGGCAATCAACTTCCTACTCATCATCCCCAAACTCTCAAAATGACATGGCAAAATATACAAAGTAGCAGGAATTCTTTTCCACTTCCAGGTGGTGTAAGAAACCTTTCTTTCTTTATGTCTCCTTTTGTTTTTGCCTCGAGCCTGATTCCAAACTCACCTTCAGTCAAGCAGCCCACATGGAAATGAAATTTTTTGATAGTTAGGAAAGCACAAGTCTCACTATAGCCTCACAAAATCTGCCCCTTCATTCAATGAAAAAAGGAGGTCCATTCCACAAAACATCCTGTGTGGTCTGGATAGCTCCTCGAATTCTCACTGGTTTTGGTCAAACATGAGGTCAGCCCTTGAATGGGTGACTGGAGTGCAGTGAGGTCTGCTGGGCACCAAGAGGTGTGTAAGTGGGCTAAGCCAGCCTCTCCCCACCCTGCACACATAAGGGAATTAAGAGAAGGGGAAACCTGCATCTGCTCTGTGCTCATAGACAGGCAAAAAACAATTATTGCAAGACTTGTAGATAATATGATCCAATGTGGATACAAAACTCTGGAGTATCCAAGGAATTCATTTTAGTTTTGAGAAGGCTTTGATCTATCAACATTGACATTTTCTGCCCTAAATAGCAATTAAGCCATTAGAGCAATATGATTGAAGCCAAGTTTTCTGTAGATTCCCACCCCACAGCAATAGATGTCAGCTTGTAACACAGGATAATTCATATAACAAAAGATATAATCCAAATTTCGCTCATCTAAAAACCCCTAATAGAAAATCTAATCCAAAAATGACATCTGCAGTTTTAAGCAAAGTGCTGTTACTTGAGTGATTAGATATCATGTTTGACCATAAAGAATTCATGGCCTGCCTTTATTTCAAAAAGCTGTCTAAACTGTGAATTTGTATTAGTGACTTGTCCAATATTTCAGACTGCAGTAGAAGTAATGAAATGTGTCAATAATTTGTTACTTTAGACTCCTTGCCTCAGAAATCTGGTTTCAATTCCATCTGGACTAACATCTACTTCATACAAGCTTAGATATTTCAACATATCCAAAGCCAAAAAAATAAGTCTAGTGCGAAAACAAAAATCTGTGGAACACTGCAATGACTTAATTGGAAATAATAATTATTAGCAGTCACAACGTCAAATCTAAAAGTTAAAAAGCAGCAATGGAACATAGGAATGTACCCCTACGTTTTGTGTCTTCTTCAGTGGGAGCAAGCTTCAGTGAGATTTCACAATGACCAAGACTAAGGCTGATGCTGAGCAGGACAACTTCCACAGCATCTGCAGCGTTCACCCAAAATCCCCACCAAAGACTTAAGCCTTGTACTCATTTGACAGGGATGTGGGGGACACACTTTATTCAAAGAAGCCCAAAAGTCTGTGAGACAGAGATAGGATTAATTTTTGTGATGATATATTGATAGCAGTTAAAGAAGGAGAAAACAAATCTTCTTCTTAATTCTTCTATTTTATGCTATAACAGAGATTTCTAAATTTATTCTTTATATAAAGGCAAGGAAGATTTTGTGATTTTGTTTCCCCATTTTCTTTAAGTGAGAACAGCAGCCTTAATCTTTTCTTATAACTGGAGGTTTCACTGCAGGAATTTAAAAAATACTGAAGATGCAATCACTGTTTGTAGATTTCCTTTTGTATTGTTTTTTTGATACCTGGAATTGTTAAAATGTACAGGATAAAGTCTTCCCATTACATATATTTGTCACTCCTACAGTAACAGTCTCTAATATTTTCAATACATAAAGGGCTCTTGAACTTTATAGAATAACTTGGGATATATTTATTTTGAGAATTTAGCTATTACTTTGACTTATTGTAATCCCATGTCACTCAAAATAATTTAGCCTCGATGTGATTGTTAAAGCTCTTTCCTTAAGATCTGTTGGAAAGCTTTCATTTGACATCTGTTCTTTTTGCTAACTGACTCTTCTGTCTAATCCATGCAATCTGGGAATTTTATGGTGATCATGAAATCTCAAAAGTTGTCCAAGTTGCAAAGTTTACAGTTCCTGAAGCAATTCTTCTTGGAACAGTAACTTCAGTATTCTCTGAAGATGGCTTCTCTCTGTGTCCTCATCTTATAATCTTTCCTGAATATATTCCACCACTGGCAGGCAAAAAGAAATCAGTTCTTTTTCAAAGAAATCTCAGTAGATCTGCTGTAATTTGGTGCACTAAACCAAAACCAAAACTATTAAGTTAAAAGTGATTCTAACCTTAAACATACTTACAAAAGAGGATTGCAAAGAATTGCTAAGCCTGTCCTAAGCATTGTCCATGCCCACAAACTTAGCAATCCAAATTAAAGTTCCATTTCTGTAGTGGACTAGAGACACGCAGTGCTCTGCTCAGTCTCCCAGGTGGCAGAACACTGTTTAGAGAAACTGTAAAATGTGTCCAAGCTCGTTTTGTTTCCTTTTTCTTTTGCACTTAGTCTTAATACTTCAGAAATGGGAGTATGCAGGAGTACTTTTTTTATTGTGTTCAACCCTACGATATCTGAGAAATTCTAAATGCAAAGTTTAAGTCTGATAATAGTTGAAAAACATTAAGCCACAGGAGTTTAAGAAACAACTAGAAATTCATTAATCAGTCTCACTTGTCCTTGAATCAAAGAACATCAATCCTCACCAGTTTAAGGTTTTGTGTGTTTACATGATCAAAATACCTGGACAACCACAGTGCAAATTCTGTGTTTTTTGTTTGCTACTTTAGCAAATCAACCCGCACCTCTGCAGTAATAATATCCACCAGGAATTCCAACCAGCTGAAGCATGATCTCCACTTCCTGAGAACATGTGGCTGTTCTCAGGCTGTCGATTTTTCCAAGGGTATCTTTATTTGATCTCATGAAACACTTTTGTCCCATATGAGGCTAAATGCATTGATATACATTTTCTAAGTAAATCCCTAGAAGACTTTTTAAATAATAGGGTTATGCTAACTATGGCCCAGTCCTTGGAGATCTTGTTTGAACTAAGCAGAATTGTAAAAATATCTGCCTAATCTTCTCCAATTTCTAACCCTCTTCCCTTATCAGCTTTGGATAAATATTGTTTGGCTTGATGCCTTGTCAACAATATCATCCTTTGACTCCTTAATAATTTTTCCTAATGTGGTTAATACGTTCTATAACTTTTTGTTTGATTTCCAGAAAACCTGCATTGATATTTTAACCTTCTCAGACTTCACAGTTGAAGCAGCATTTACAGCACAATCATTTTGCACCTTTTCTATTCCCTATGGTTTGCTCTTAAACTTCAGACTGTCCACACCACCAGAGACAGCCATGTAACTGTAGTTTGTAAAAGAAACTTGATAAATGGAGAATTCTCAAAGAAAATTGATTCCAGCAATGGGTTCACATAAACTATAGCAGTTCAAAGTGACATATGCTACAATGAAACAAATTTTGATTCTACAAAAAAGATATTTTTTGGCTTGACAGTTATTCCTATAGAGAATGAGTTCGTGACTGGAAATATCTGTACAAGCTTAACAATTTATTTTCCCACTGAATCATTTACTGAGGATATCACTGTCACTAAATGCATTTTATATCTAAGCAAGTTCTTTCTTTATTTTCTCCCACTTCAAAAACTGATTGTGTCCTGCCAGTTTTCTGAGTCCAACACTGTCTGACATTGCTCCAGTCTGAAGAACTTTTCTTTTTACTGTGACTCTCCACTGCTGAGGTGACCCTCCATGAGGACAGAAATAAGTGTGCTTAGGGAAGATCAAAAAGCTACCCATAGATTACTACTGTATAGCTTTTGCACAATGGAAGAACCTAAATACCAATTAGAGCAGGAAACCCTACCCACACGGGTCTTTTCTGTGCATGCAAGATATACAGAAGGCAGCATGTGTCCTAATAATTTACAACCTGCCAGAAAAGAACAGATGGATGAGACAAACACACTGAGTTGTAAATATGTCATCTGTTCCCGAGAAATCTCAAAGCTCTAATTGGAGTCAAAAGGCTAAATTTATACTAAGTTTATAACCAATGAAGGGATGAGAAAAATTCACTAACCACTGTTTTTTAATCAAAACTGAGAGAAAAATATTTCCTAGTAGATATCACTTTGACACAAGAACTGCTACACTGGATTATGAAAGGACTGATTCAACTTGGAAACTTAAGGAATAATCTAAAGACAAATGTTAGGTGCTGATTGTCTCAAAAACCATGCTGTAATTTTTCACACTGTACATTGAATGTCTGTTTCTCAGTTGGGAAAACTGAGTAACTGTTTTTGCAAAGGTATCTTAACAAATGCTTTTCAAAGTTATTTGTTGAGGTGTGTGGGCAGTCAGATATTAAAGGGGGTCAGACCTGGCAGGTTGGCAGCCGTTCTGCTTCAAGCAGAGGCACTGCTCATGCATTCTGCCCCAGAAGATGCACAGCACTGCTTCACACAGTCCTGCTGAACTGAAGCAACCTCCAGACCTCCGAAAATTATCCCAGCAAGGAACAGACTCTTAAAGCCTCAGCTGGGAAAAACCATGACTATTTAAATCCCACATGAATTTCCACTTAAGTGATGGCAGCTGTCCTGCTCGGGGCACTGAGGGCTCAATCCAAGGCCTCTGGTCCATGAGGTTTGCTAAAAGGCATTTGTAGGCAGCTGTGGGTGGTACCTTGCCTGTGGTTCATGTGCACTCAGCACAGAAGGCATCCAGCCACACTGACCAAAACATTGAGCAGACAGTCTTTAAAAGAAGTAATCTTTCCTGAAATCAGCAAGCATTGCAAACTTGGGACACAGCATTATTGCTTCATGAATTATGAGTAAAACATGCAATAATCCCACGCATACTCTTTAGTCCTGTTGCAGAGACTGAAAAATGAGGAGTAACACGATAACATTTTATCCTTTAAAATACCATCTTTTAAATAAGGATTTTTATGTCTGTGTTATCAAGTCTTCTGTGCTATTTTATTCTTCTTTTGTGCTTTTAACTTTTCATTTTAAACTAAGCTGACACTGCAATGGTGGTCTAGCACTTTGTCATTTCTCATGAGGACTGCAGCCCTTCTCCCTCCTCTGGACAGCTGGCATTTGCAGGCCACAACTACAACTGGATGGCAGTTTCCAAAGAGAACATGGGAAATCTTGTGTCAAGCTAAACCAAACTCTATCCTGTATTCTGCTTTTCTATAGAAGAACCCCTACGCAGCTGTTAAACTGAAAAGGGATAGAAGCAGGTTTAGAATGCAGGGACCATTTCCATGAATATTGATCAGGAAACTTCTTTGCTCAGAGACAATGTATTTTTATCTAATGACTGTAGATTTTTCACAATATTTTTTCAGATTCCATATTTCAAACCATTTGAATTTGTAGTATTTCCAGAGCTCCAGGCTAAACTTAACATCAGCTTGTGCAGGAAGGACAATCATTCTCTGCTCTACACACCTATTATTTTAATGAACTATAAATTCCTTCCTTTATGTCTTGCTTAGGAGAGGATCCTTCTTTGTTTCTTTTACAGAAGCTGTTCCAAACCTTTATTCAGTTTTCTTCATTTCTTTTATAGAAGCTGTTCCAAACCTTTATTCAGTTTTCTTTCCCTCCTATTTTTGACCTCCTCCTCCTCTTTCCACTGCTATTGTATTCCCTTTTTAATGGAGGCAACATAAATGCAGTCATAATAAAAGCTATAAGAGCTCCATAGCTCTTATACAGTGGCAGAAGTTTTATAACTCCTATTTTGTTTTCTTTTCTGTTCCTTTCCAACATTTGAGCTGCTTTTGTGACTACTGCTGAATAATGAGCTGATTAGATAACAAGGTAAACTCTAAGCTTCTCTAATACAGCTCTCTCCCACTCTTACATATGCACTAAAAAAAATAGCAGATCGAGTCACAGAGCAGATGTTTTCAAATGCTGCTTGTCAGAAAATTAAATACAATTTTGCAAAGTCAGAAAAAAATTCTGTAATGATATTTTTGATTCTATTAGACATAAAATTTGTAACGTCTTCTTGTAGGTTTTAGATAGATTCTGGATTTTTTTAATAAAAATTTTACAGAAAGCTACTTACTTTTTAAAATTAAAGTTTCAATTCCATGTCTAAACAAAAGAGAAAACTTCCACTCCTTTTACTCATGTGAGTAGCCTTTTTAAGACATAATCTGCACTCACTAGCACTGGCTGAAATCCAGCATAACATTATTGGCTTAATGGGAGTGGATATAGCTTTGGAGTTATGTAGCACTTCATCAAAGTCCTTTCAGGAAAACCTTGTATTTGACAAAACCAAAAAATTAATTACTTTTCCAAAAAAGCTTATAAGAACAGTGGATGTATTCTCTATTACACAGTAATTATTAAGCACATGCCATTTGCTCCTGAAATTACTTTATAAGGTGAAACAAAGCCCAGAAAAATCAGTGGGAAATCTTCAATTTGGCCCTGTATTGCAAATTCATTCCTCTCTTCAAATATATATGTGTAAATCTATTTGACACTGATGTGCTAAAGCCTACTGTCTTTTCTCCTAATTAGTTTTGACTAATTCAGTTGATGAAATATGAGTTTTTCCACACATATCTAAGATCAGAATTTGGCAGAGTGTTGACAATATATCTTAAGATATAAGATATTGCTTAACTTTCTTCATATGGTGCACTGCTGAATAAATATTTTCTCTGAGACCATAGCACTCTGAGACTCAAGTTGCTTCAACATCACTTCCAAATAGCAGTGGAGGAATATTTGAGTGCAGTATCAATCTTTTCCTTAGCACATTCTGTGTGAAGGCACATGTTTGTGTCAAGAACAGCATGTCAGAACAATCACCTTATAAACTCTCATGCAAAGTTAATTTTAAGTTACCATAGTTGGTACCTTCAACTCGGTAGAGAAGTTATACTTACTGGCACTGGCCTTGGTGGCTACTGTGCAGCTGTCACCCTTGAGAGAAATTCCTCATTCTTGGGAAGGAATCATTCAGAATCATCATGGTAAAGAGCCTTCATTTCTATCAGTCTGAAAAATTGTCATTTGAACCATCGACAATGTCAGCCTTTCCAAATAAAGGTCATCAGAATTGGGCTATGGCATTACAAATGATTAGCAATTTATTCACAAAATGTACAATTTAGCATCAGCACAGGACACTTAGAGCAAATGCACTCCTGCTTGGAATGCTCATAACACAGCTTATGTGACAGTCTGATGAAACATTAATCCTGTTGCAAATATGTGCTACAGGAGCTGCCCAAGGCCTGGAGATGACTGCTAAAAAAACAAGGCTTGCAAAGACTACACTTCTTTATCTCAGTGCAGCAGTGTTTCCTAAAATGTGAAGGTAAATCCCCATGCAGGTGGTTAAAAATAAGTAACAGTGGCATATTAATGTATGACCACCTGTTTGCATAATCTCAGTTGACATGTTCACAGTTCTGTGAAATACCAATGCCAATGGCTGGTTATTTTTTATTCTTGAGACTCAAAATCATTCATCTGTGCATATCTTGAACCTGAAGCAGCTGCAGTGTTATACACACTCTTATGCACATGCATATTGTTCCCTTAAATAACTCACCACCAGGCAGAAAATTAGAACATTCAAACATTCAGTATAAGGCAGTAGGCTGACAACATGGACATCTGGATTTTATATTAACATTGACAGAGTGTGGTTCCCAAATTTTCAGCTTTATTTATATGAAATGGAAAAGCAAAAACAGAATCAGAGAATCACAGAATGAGCTGAATTGGAAGGAACCCACAAGGATAATCGAGTCCAACATGATAAATCATTAGAATATATTTACACTACACTGTAGCCATGGAGATACGGTCTAATTCAGGGTTTAGGCTGTGATCTATGTGAACAAGGTGTTGGTTTTAGATCTCCTGGGAGTCCCACCTGAGACGCCTGTGGAAAATGAGCTTGAGATGGTACAATGAGCTTTCTTGTGCCAGTGAGGCAACAGGAACTGCTGGCGCTGAAAAGAGGTGCTCCCATGAAGTATGAAAACTGGGAATGATTATCTTGGTAAAGGTTTGTGTTTATTCAGCATTTAACACCAAGACTACTGTGTTTCTCCCTGTAGAACACGTGGTAGGCAGCAATGATGAGGACATGGATGCTCAGAGATGGCTTTTGATGGGAGACTTCAGTTTGCAATTGTCATTTTAGATTTCTCAGTGATTCAGGCTTGAGCATGGGAAAAGGTTGTTGGCCAAATAACTCATAGCTCAAACCAGTTGCTCTCCAATTTTCATACCCTCTGTCTTACCAAAGGGGCCATAAGATTCACAGGCAAAAGGAGATGAAGGACTAAAAGAGTAGCTCTCTCTAACTACTCCATCTTCCTTTACCTCAAGGAGGGTTCATGTTCCTTTTCATCCCAAAGAATATCTGTTGGACTTTCAGCTGTATTGTCCTTGGGCACTCAGGTTCCTTACTCCACACTGCTTGATATCCCAGCTGCTGCCAGATCCAGTCCCCACCAAAATGATATTGAATCCTGGATTTTACAGCTATGTCTACACTGGTGAAAATGTACTGGAACACATCCTGTGTGTCCCCAAACAGTAAGGAAAAGAGATCAATGCCCTGCCCAAGAAATATAAGTACCCTTGAAAATGAAAGCATCTCAGCTGATGAGAAATTGAGGGAAAGTATACAGATCCTTTTGATCTAGCATTACTTCCTCTGTTCCATGACCTGTGAATGTATTTATGCCTATTTACCCAGTGGTTTCTGTATATTTTCATAAATAAAGCAACCGAGGCATATTTTTATTTATATGAACAAATACTTAAATATTTAATTAAAATATTAAATACCCAGAATACTTAAATCACATTTGTTTCGTTATTCTGAAATACCACTGACATGTGCCATGTTGACATTGATGGGAAAAT
>VZTN01006083.1:0-33248 GCA_013400515.1 Erpornis zantholeuca
TTACAGTCAGGTTAAGTTCATTTTATGTCGAAGTAAGATTTCTAAGAACCTCCTGAGGTAAGTGCGTATCTAAATTTCTAGCCTTACTGGGAAACTGAACCATGAAAATGCAGGGTTGGAATGTATTCTTTCATTTGAAGTAAGAACTTTTTATTTCCTCCTGAAGTGGCAACCACTTCTCTTTTGACAGCCTATTTAATTTGCTTTAAATAAGCTAAGTATCAAAGATACATCCACAGCTACTACTGTACCATACCTGCACGTTTTAGGAGGCCTGATTCTTTGATACTAATGTATGTCCTAAGAATTGCCATGCAAATCTGTAAAAAAAATATATATAGTAAAATGTAAGCTCAGTTTATGCAAAACAAAAAAGAACTACCCACAAACATGAGTTCTATTACATAATAAGCTCTACATTGCTTCTATTTAAGTCATACATACTGACAAATTTATATAAGAAGCTAATGGGGTCTGTAGGCAAAGGCTCTGTCAAAAGGCCAGCAAATTAAACAGAAAAATAATCCAGATAAATGTTTGGGAAAGAGGCTGCTGGGACCACAAATGTCTGCATGTGTGTGTATATACTCATAGCAAACAAACAAAAAAAAGGAGAATTTGAAAATGCAGTTACTTCAGAATGAGTATAAGTATGGCAGACTGTAAACAAAGAAAGGGAAGCAAAACTGTGAAACACGGTAAGTAAAAATTACATTAATGTACCAACTAAGAAGTCAAAAAATCATCCAGAAATGAAGATGGTAACACTGATTATCACAAAGAATCACTTATAAGGACACAGTACAAAAAACCTGGAACTGACTTGATTTAATAAGCCATTTAATCACAGACTGATTTGACTAAAAAAAAAATTCACAGCTAGGTATTTTAATGTTATTTGATATTGGAACATTCTTGTCTTAACATCTTAAGCTCTCAGCTTTGTGATACTTACATGTTTTGCTCCATCTCTGCAGATGAAGAAATAAAAACTACTGATAATACATCTTAGAAAGATACTTTCCAAATTAGGGAAAATCTCCACCTCTTTTTTAGAAATTCTGTCACTTCTGGAACATTTATAGTCTTTCTGCACAACAATGTAAATCGGTCATATTTAATACCATTTTGTTAAGTAGTTAAACATCAGGAGACAGAAAATGCCCTGAATTAGTAATCATGATATTACAGAACTAAATCAGGTATATTTTTATATGCAAATTCAAAATGACACAGGATTCACTCATTAAGTTCGTTATACAGCAAATGAAATATCATCAAAACAGAAGATACTGGCTTATGGCCAAGACACCTTTCTTTTTTTAAAACCTTTAACCTGTTCAGATCATCAAGCCAAAGAATACAGAAACATCTAAAATTAAATAAAGCTTATTGTTTTTATTTTGAAGCAGTATTGTAATGTTGAGCTATAGTCCAAGATATACCTTTCAGAAAATGTCAAATTTTTGAACATTAATATATGTGAAATGTCACTTGAGAAAAGGTTAACTCATTTAATCCAAATCTACACTCCCAAGTGGCTGAGGGAAAAAACTTCAGCCCATGCTTATAGTATTGAAATTTGCTTTTTTTTGGAATCCGTTTTTCTCCTTCTTTGGACCGACTCCCAAAAAAAGCCAAGATTGCATCTGGAGCTCTGACTGTTCCAAGTATTAGTGAAATTGCTTCGACAACCCACTTGTAGTAGTATTTAATCATGGGACATGCTGTAATACATTAATAAAAGAAACGAAATGTGCTTTTCATTTACACCTTCTAGAAGGCTTCAGTTGATTTAGTTGTTCCTATTTTGAAAGGTGTAACTACACATGTAAAAATGTGAGAATCTTTAAATTTTGAGTTAGCTGTAATAGATTTTGAATTAAGGTACATGAAAGAAATGATTCCTATTTTCAAAAGGCAGTATAAATCACACTGTTCTGTCATCTATCAGTTAGTTCCATGATTCATTTAACATGACAATTTAATAAAAACCATAATAAAGGTCTCTGCATCTTATACAAACAACCAACTCGCCAGTAAAACATGGTCCTACTACAATAGCACAGAGGTGCTTATTCAGAAAAACATGCACAGGAATTCACTAAATACTTCCAGCATCTCCCAGTCAGTGCCCACTCTGTTGTTTAATAAGGGAGAAACCCTCCTACTGCAGCCTTTATCTCAGGGAGATTAAAACCAGGATCCTTCTTACAGGAAGTTTCTCTATGCTGTGGAAGCTTTGAGATGCACACTTTCTATTCAATGGAGCTGAAACTGACCAAAAGGTTCAAAGGTCATTTAGTAGTGGTTAGAGACAGTAATAAAAGGACAGTGTAGAATCTCATATCTTTAGGAAGCCACACTAAAAAAACAAAACCAAAATCCACCACAACAGAAGCATATACCCAAGGTCCCAGAGTTTAGGACAACACTAACGAAGTCAGAAATCTTCCTATTTTTTATCCTTTTTTGTTTCCAGTTAGGATTAAGGAACAGGAGAGTATGAAGTCACAAAAAGTAAAAATTTCTCTAATGGACAGGAGTAAAAAAAGATTAATGAGTAAGGTGCACAAAGCTAAAATAAAATCACAAAGAGAAATACAGCTTGCATAAAGACATGTTTTTAAACCACTTATTTAACCATGAAATGACTGTCTGTGCTACACTCTGAAGTGTCATTTGAGCAAAACAATTTACTGTATTAAGCTCACTGTCTCTTGCCCTTTCACTGAGGAGAGTCCAGCTTCATCTCCTTTACCCTCTTCTCCATCACGGATATATATTGTTAAGATCCACCCCCTGTTTAAATACCTTGTCAAGTATTTAAAACAGTCTTAACAGTTTAGTTTACTTTACCTAATACAAAACAGATTTCACTGTTTGAAAATGAAAGGCATCTTTTAAAAAAAGGTCAAAAAATGGGTAACTTGTACAACTTGCTGAGCTCAAGAGTATGCTGATTTTCAAAACATGTAATGTTTCTATGAATTCAAGGTTGTGTGATCAACCACAATTGTAAAGTGTTAAATATTAGGAACTTATGTCTTAAAGCATCAACCAATTACTTAATGAAAAAGAAAAAATGTCTATTATGGGTAAAGGTATTTCTCTTCAAAAACTCTGGTAACTATTATCACAGCTCTAAGGAAGTGGACTATCAGTCTGCATAAAGTTCCTGAAGAGATTTATTCCTCCTGTATAAGATGAGATCCCTTTATCACTTCTTTTTCACCTGTTTTTCATTTATGTACTTTGGTGCCACCATGAGGTGCTTGGCCTATTATCATTTTTAAATGGACAGGTCTGAAAACATAAATACATACGAAACAAAACTCAGGTATACTTTCAGACTACCAAGAAAGTTTGGCTAGGGTTGGTGGGCAGAACAGTTAAAGTGGGCTGGAGTGAGGCACCACAAGTAAAATCAAATTGAATGGATTTTTAATAGTTTTAGGCAAATAATTCTTTAATGTGCTGTAATATAACAAAGCACTACAAATCACAATAATTCAGATAAAATAGCTGAAAATTACAAATACTCACTACAGCCTGCCAAAGATATATCACACTTGAGAAAAAAGGAAAAATGTTCCACACAAAACTACTCTCAAATTATCTTAGTATTTTTAAGACATCACACAGATTTTCAAAGGGGTTAGAAAACATTAGAAAAAATATAAAACACGGGTTTTTTTGAGATATATAAAGGAAAAGAGAAAACATTAAGAAAAACAAAACAAAATCACACTGATGTATTTTAAAAATTCTGATGCAGTGTATCTAAGATATCAGGAAGATAAGACAAGCTCCTTTAGATGTTAATTTTTTTTTAGCAATTATGTCTAACAGGTTAACTGCCAGTTATTTTTTACATTTTGATTCTGAAATGTTTTACCTAATGACATTAATGATAAAATTGCACTCATACCAATAAGATGGTAGGTAAGATATAAATCTTTTAAGACCTCATGAGGAGAAGTTTAGGCATTTGTTGTTGATTACTTGTTTTGATGTTTTTGTCTGCTTCCAGTTAACTTACAAAACTGTCACACAGCCAATTTCAAAATCTTATTACATAATGTCAGCACAATTAGCTTGCCTTGCACAGTTCTTGGAAGCATTAAAATCATAATGTCCCTGTTAAATGGTTTGAAAACACATTTAATTTGCCCATCGTTGGAAAACTATTTTTGCTTGCAAATATTATGAGAATTATTGCTCCATTTAAGGACATTACAGCATTTTAAAACAAACATGCCCGTGTTGCACAACACATGCAGGAAGTAATATACCATAGATGGCTTTTGGCTTTAACAGTACATACAAAGTCTTTGCAAGGGTTTGCTTAAAGTCTCTGATGCTCCGGATAGAAGCGTGTCAGAATCTGCCCATTCTATTACTCTATATTTGTACAGCCTAATTTTTGCTCTTTTGTTGATGCATGTTCTCTTAAAACATCTACTAGTTCAAAATTATGCCATGTTAAAAAAAACTTTAGAAGACCTTGAGAGGAAGAATTTTTGAACAATTTTTTCATCCACGAATCTCTGAAATTTACTGCCCTTCCATATATAAATGAACAAATGAAATGACGTTTTGCTTTTAAAAAGTGTTCACACTTACAATTTTTTCCTTACTTCAATATTTTGTTTTACCTTTTCTTCCCCTTGTCCAGGAACATGACAGAACCAACATTTTGTTCTTTCACACCCACGTGAAGTCATGAAATAATATCTGCAGTATTTACGGGGCAAGTTAAGTGCATCAAGGATCTGCTGGACTGAATGAGAAGCCTAGAACAAAAAATTAAAACAAGCAGAGGGAACCACATAATATTTCTTAAAAACAAACAGGCTCTTTGTTTTTTAGAATTTCAAAATACCTAGAAATTATAAACAAAAGAAGAAAATGTGATCTATAATTAAGGCTCTGAAAGAACACTCATCTCTATACTGTACTTGCAGCATTTCAAAGGACACAAAGATCAATCCCTTGTCATGTCTCATTAGTGTCTAACACAACAAAAGCCTGTCTTCAAGACCAGAAACAGGGATAATGCCAAGAACTGCTAAATGAGATGGACAATGAGTAGAGAGGAGGAAGAAAGGTGACAAGATCCTGCATGGCTCTGAGTAACCATCTGAGAATTCTGGGGCAGCAGTTTCCTTTACCCTTTTGCAGTGCCCAGCATCATGGATAAAGCAGGCTGTCCTAGGCATGTGAAACCTTGTCTGCTTTTCAGTTCTATGAAAACCAATAAAGCAAAAAGCATTATTTGATTTTGCTTAAGCTGACAAAAGAAATCAAGAAAACTCCCCTGTGAATAGCTGTCCCTTCATCACCAGTTTCGTTCTCAGAAATTGTATTTAATCAGTGATAACATCTTTAAAGGTATAAAAACATAAACATATATTGATTCACAATTTCTGACTTGATATATGGGGAACTGTCTGAATATGCATAAGAAATTTAGTGCCAAAGGATGAGAAATCAAAGATTTAACAACTCACAATTGCATTTTTCTCCATCTTCCATGGCTCAAAATCTCCACAATTCTTCAATGGCAGTGAAGTACTTCTTACTGAAGATTTGTAACCTAAAAATTAGGATGAGGGCAGTAAGACACATAATAAAAATGAACCATACTGAAACCACTCTCATTTATCTTATTTTCCTTTATATTTATAGTTCCTTCAAGTCACAGCAATGATTAATAAAAATTTGATTAATGCAGTCTAAAGCCAGTAATTTAAATTACAGTTTTCTTAATTATCCTAAAAGTGAGACTTTACACAAACTTTAGGAGTAAGCACATTTAAATTAAAAATTTCACTACTTTATCCAAGGTTCCTACTCTAACTTACAGAGATAAGAAAAGGAATAAAAATATCTAGAAGTTTTAATTTCAAAAGGAAAAAACCCTACCCACTGTATCAGTAATCTGCATTCCAACATCACTAGTGCTAACTTTAAGCTATTTTTTTAGAACTGACAGAAAACCTTTCATACCCTTGTTTTAAGCAGTGCAGTAGTAAGCTTAAGCCCTGTGTAAGTTACTGGTTTCTTAACCATGAAACTTGGGTTTAGAACTTTAATTATTACTGAATGACAGTTTTCTTTCTTTGAAAAATGAATAATGTTAATGGAAGAGAAAAGTTCAAATTTTCAACTCCACATCTAAAGACAAATTAGAGCATTTCAATACCCTGCTTTCTAGGATTCTCATATGACTGCTTCAAAGAAGTGAGTGTTTAAAAGTGTGCTTAGCCCTTTCTGACAGTTACTAAAGAGCATCCAACAACAAATGTTCTGCTAGAGACTGGCACTATGTATTTGGTTCTTAATCTGCATGCCTTCCTAAACAGATAGGGCTATCATCGCATAGGAAGGAATAGCTTAATGCAGAGCAATGAGTATTTAATGTTATGTACTGTCACACTGCAAAACCTTTTGAAGTGATGGTGGGCCATTGATAAATTCAGGATTGGATATACTTAGGGACAAGAAAAAGACTGAGAAACAGCCAACCACTAGCTATGAAAAAATGCCACCGGAAATTTGATCTTTCCTTCAGATTCTTCCCATCCCCAAGCACAGAGTTTTTGACCAGGTCCTTTCAAGTGCTTATACTCTCCCTGAGGACTGTAGGTCAGACTTGTAGGGAAGCAGGCACTAAAATGAAATAGCCAATCCTGCCTGTACAGTTCTGGGAATAAAAGGCTGTTTTGCCCTGTCCTAGCACAGAAACTCTTGGTTTGGCAACTCTCAAATTATTTTAAAAAGGAAGATTTAGAAGAACCCTTCAGAAGGTGTATATGCTTTGAAGTCCAAAGGCATGAGCAGTTTCAAACAACTGGGGTCTGAAGACATATTCAAAGTTGCTTTTTGTAACACCTGAAAATACTGGTAATGACACAATGCTAAATTGTTCTGTAAGTTTAGACTGACAGTGTAATTTGAAACCAAACAAGAACCTCATCTCTGATCTTAATTCAAGAAATCCATGTTTATACACATCCATATTAATCAATAATTCTAAAAACTGATTTCCAAAGCAGCTGTTACAAAGAAAGCAGAATGCAGTATCTATCCATAAGTAATCAATTCCTGTTTTTCTCCATCTTGTATGGCAAATAAACCATGCATTTATATAACGCTAAATGTCAGATTTGTTATGTGCAGTGGCTACAGTTCCATTATGACTTCTCTGGTGACAAAGACACTAAAGAGGTATCTGTCCCAGGTGTGAAATATACTGGGTGAACATGAAGTGCTATTTATTAAATCTACATAATTTCCTTGATCCAGTCTAGTGAATGCCTCAAAAGCATTTGAATTGGCATAAACAACGAAGTTCTGACCTTCAGCAGGTGGGTGAACCACTTTAGCAAGTTTTATTAAGAACAACCAACCAACCAAATCTGCAGTCACATTCTCTGACCATAAATAAAGGAAAACAAGTTACTTGTGAATAAGATCCCTGAAACACAATGTGTCAGACTACTAAGAATGCAGGCCCTGCTGTACCATTGAAGTATCTGAGCAGCATAAATATCAAGATAGAATTATTTCTATCTGACCCCACCGAATAGAACCTTGCTAAAAACCCAACCCAAAATCCCTCACTAACCTATCATATGAGAGCTTGCCGTTTTGCTTTTATATATGCAAAGTAAAATTCCAGCCAACACCTTCAGAAACTGAAGACAGTCCTTAAGATTTCACAGGTAAATAAAGCACAACCCCCCCACCCCGTTTCTGAAGGGCTCACTAACACAGCATACAATACCATTTGTCCAGGATTTTGTCTCTGTAGCTTCACTGAAGAGATTTACTTTTCGGTCATTCAATGACAATCCTGATAACAATTCGCAGTTCACTTTGTATTGACAGCCACTGATGAGTATTAAAAACAAAAAATTTGTTAAAACTAATTTGTTTAACCAAATTAAACAGGTGTTTCTTTCATGTACTGCATGCCTAAAAAGAGGGATTAAGCATATAAAAGATGCTAACTTCTTCAACAATTTACACAACACTTCAAAACCTGTGGTACATTTAAATAGCTAGCAGCCCCAACGATTTTACTTTCATTACTCTCCTTTACCTGGTTCAATCTGATTATGATTTTAGCTGAGATTATTCTGCCCTAAGGCATAACCATATGAAATTCATTAAGTAACTAGAAAAGGCACCTGTTAACCACTTCTTCTCCCCCCCACCATGCTGACAAGACTGAGATGATTTCTGTCATCTTGGAAGAAGCATCTACTTTACAGCAGTCTGTTATGTAATATCTGCCAAAGGAGTAACCCTCAAGGCTTTTCAAATTACATTTGAAGAGTCAACTGTTTTATTTCCTAAAAACTGACTATGGGACAGAAGATTTAGGCGATTTCAAAGGGAACTCCAATTAAAGGCTATTCTGCTTTTATTCCCAAACATGTACATTCCAGAGAATTAAACTACTGGAATTAAAATGTGATGTTTTCAAAAATAAACTAAAAATATTGCTAGCAAAATACTTAGTAATCTCTTTCATATTTATAACAAGGCCACAGTAAAAAATCATCCCCTTTCATGAGATCTTCTTCCCCTTCCCCCTTTCAATTAAGACTCCTGGTTCAGTACAAAGGACATTTCAACCTGCTTACTCCTCTGCAGACAGAAACAGTTGGTATCTCCTACGAGGGATTCAAGATATTTAGTACTTCTCATAGCCAGGATAATTCAAGTATTTCCTAAACTTCAGGATGTTTTCAATGCAATTTGAAATAAAAATGCTACAGTAGAGAAGAGAAAATTCCATCTAACAAATTTTTCAATATGAATCTTTATTCTCATCAATGCATTGGGTTGGTTTCCAGAGAGAACAAAAAGTCTGTAGTTACTCAGAAATTTCAAGTTACCATGCAAGATTTTCTTAAGCTTCCTCATGATGTCAGCCTCAGATCTGACAAAACAGGATTTTCATAGCAATTTACTTTCAGATCTCTTTAATCTAGATATGAAACTACACAAAATTTTGCCAGGAACTGTAAATTATATAGCTCTACAAGCATTTCTAGTAACAGCATCACTAGAAGTTGAGTTTGCTAAATAAGAACAGCAACTATATTTTCTTCCAGATAAAACTTTGCAATGGTAACATTTTTGAGTAAAACTAGAGAAAACACTTCTACTCCAAATAAAGGCCTCTTCTCCAACTACACAGAGTACTGTACTGCACAGACATATTTTATTCAGCACAATCTACTTATTCTATAGTATAAAGAAGTACTTATGCTACTAAAGTAAATTTAAATGGGTATTTTATGGGAGAAGGAGGAGCCTGGAACTCTCTAGCAGATCAACAAAAAGATGCAGTATTCTCCACTAATAGACTTCTGGCACACTCAAGTCTGTCGCAGAAACTTGTGTTGGAAAAAAAAGCAATACTCTCTTCTATGTCAGCTAAGGTTTCTTGATTATTTTGAAAATTACTGTGTCCTAGTTCCAGCCAGGACGGGATTAATTTTTGCAGTAGCTAATTGGTGATTACTGCTCTTAAACTACAACACTCTGAAATGCATAATTCCTACAAAAAATTAATTCTCTGTCATTTCTGGACATCATTTCATTGATGAAGGAAAATTTCTCAGTCGGACACTAAGTCACGATCAGACAATCATCCACCATATGAAATTCAACAAGGGGAAGTGCTGGATTCTGCACCTGGGATGGGGCAACCCTGGATGTATGGACAGACTGGGGAGTGAGAGGCTGGAAAGCAGTGCTGTGGAAAGGGACCTGGGGGTCCTGGTCAGTGGCAAACTGAATCTGAGTCAGCAGTGCCCTGGCAGCCAGGAGGGCCAACCCTGTCTTGGGGTGCATCAGGCACAGCATCACCAGCCAGGCAAGGGAGGGGATTGTCCCATTCTGCTCTGCACTGAGGCAGCCTCACCTTGGGTGCTGGGGGCAGGTTTGGGTGCCACAATGGAAGATATTAAACTACTAGAGAGTGTCCAGAAGAGGGGAATGAAAATGGTGAAGGGCCCTGAGGGGGAGATGAATGAGGAGAGGCTGAGGTCACTCGGTCTGTTCAGCTTGGAGGAGACTGAGGGGAGACCTCACTGCAGTTACAACTTCCTCATAAGGGGAAGAGGAGGGACAGGCACTGATCTCTTCTTTCTAGTGACAGGATGCGAGGGAATGGCCTGAAGTTGTGTCAGAGGAAGCTTAGGCTGGATATTAGAAAAAGATTCTTCACCCAGAGGGTGGATGGGCACTGGAACAGGGTCCCCAGGGAACTGGTCACAGCACCAAGCCTGAGAGAATTCAAGAAGCATTTGGACAGTATTCGTGGGCACATGGTTTGACTCTTGGCAATGGTGCTGTGCTGGGCTAAGAGTAGGACTTGATAATCCTCATGGATCCCTTCCAACTCATCTTATTTGGTGATTCTGTAAATCAGACTAAGAAACAATGTGTAAAATAAACACTGCGAACACAGCTTGAAACTAGAAGAACAGTAAAGCATGTCCTTAACTCCATGTGACATGTTTTTAAGAATCTTTTTCTACTGCTGTACAAATACTTGTCAGCCTGAATTTGAATATGATCTTTCAATTCTTTCTTAAGCAGAAAAGAAAAACAAAAGCTTCACAATTTATTTATTGCTATTTTTGGGTAAGTTCTGGTAAGTGCTATTGTGGCAAGAAATGCCTCTTATGCTACACTCACATTGAGATGCAGAAGTGAGACACTGTCAAAAAGTAAATACATTTTGTCACCAGTCAAAAGACAAAATAAGCCCTACTGTCCTGTCAGGCTATGACTACACTTGTTCTGTACTCTGTACAGTAAAATTGCATTATTTCACATATTTATTTTCTTCATCACAGTTACAGTAACAATATCACATTTCATTTTTATAGTAACTGGGGAACACCACAGGTTCCATGAAGGACACTTTATGTACCTTTTTTCAGCTTCACTCTTATTTTCTTCTTCAACATCAGGCACTCCATCTGCAAGCTTGAACTGTGAAGATATTTAAAAGTTATTTTCAGGTACAGCAAAGCACTGGTAAGCCTGTTATGCTTTACTCTCCAGACTTAAAACTATTAGTGGTCAGTGCAAGGTAGGACTGTGATAAGACAGTCTTAACTGTAGAAACTCTAATTTGGTGTGTAGGGTTACTCTTACAACATCTTGTTAATGGATGTACTGCCTTTATACTCTGTGCTCTTGAAAATAGTGATTGTTAATCACTATTAAAAGAAGCAATGTGGCTGTCTTCACTTCTCTTTGCTCCCGTGATAATCTCACCAATTTTTAGGCCCACTGACCAATTTTAACTGTGCCTGATAGATGTGTGGAAAACCACAAAAGTCATTCCATCAAGTTTAATGAAATTTAAAACTGAATTGAGAAGGAATTTAAGCCTTTTTCTCAGCTCTACACAATCATGGATAGTTACAATATCCCTAACGATATGGAGAAAAAAGACAGCACAAAATACATTTGGAGGAGAGAATCTGAAAAGACTAATACAGAATGTAGTCATAGAATCCTGGTTTGTTTCGTTCATTATTCATGAAGTAACTTAGGACCTAATATTCTATCACAAATTTATGATAGCCAAAGAATTAGAGATGCATATGCTCTTATCATATTTCCAAACTTTATTTTACCATCTCCCAAATATTTCTAGCATTTTCTCCATGGTTAGTTTTTGCCCTTCCCACAGGATTATTAACTGGAAAAAACACATCAAAAACTCAAAATCTGAGTATCTCCCCAAATGGTAGAGTACCTGCAATAAGTGTTCTGCCACTGCATTCCCCCCGTGCTATTTTCTATCCACATACAGAAGAGGTTTAGGTAGGGCTTAGTATGCATTTTGTGCTTTAAGTTTGGGTTGGGTGAGATTATTCATACATATTTTCTGCTGTCCAACACAGCACAGAAAAGCAAAGACTAATACACTTATTTTATAAAGCAACAAGGCTATGAAACAACCCAACTGGAACTGACCTGGCAATATTGCAACAAGTAGTACCCCACCTTCAGCAAACTGTACTATTTGACAGACCATTTTTGTCTCTCTAAAAGGTCAGGAAACAAAGCACTGTTAACTTCGTGAATTGCATGTTAGCAGCCCCAATTCCATTTGCTGAAGGAAATGTTTCTCTTCTTTTAAATCATTTTGAAAGGGAAAATGATTCTCTGCTGTTTAATTAACTTCTCAATCACTTACCAATTTTTAACTATTGGTAAGTGATTTAACTTACCAATTTTTAACTACTGGAATTTTACATTTTAACTTATCCACTTAAAACCACTAGCCACTCCTGAAGTAGTGAAAACAGTGGATGCTATCAGCAACTACATATGAGTAGCAAAGAGATGTAAATTCCAATTCCTTATCAAAAAAGCAAATAGTATAAAACTTCAGCAAATCTTAAAAGACCTAGACTTATTATCTAGAAGATGGAGGACAGAGAAAGTAGAAAAGTCAGATACAGTCAGTGAGCATGAAACAGGTTCCCTCTGAACAGCTAGAAATTATGCTGAGATTGTAACATATGTTTAAAATTTTTTTTGTAAGTCTCACTGCTTGTTCTCTTCCTGTACCTAAAATCTTAAGCTTAATGTACCACAAAAGCTGCAATTTCAACTGCTTGTCTAGTAAAGAAGACAAGATGGACAAGTCTTTCCTATGTAGCAAAAGGCTTGTTAATATAAAGGCCCTTTTGCCCAAATAATGAAGCACAGAATGATTCTTCTTGGATGCATGATGGCTGTGCAGCTCCCCAGCTTTCCAACACTGCCCCATCCTTCTGATACTGTGTGGTGAGAGGCATTTAACAGCAACATTTAAAACTAGGTATATTATGTAAAAATGTCACACATGCAAAGCAGTACTCATAGCTGTTCATTGGAACAGTGATTTTCATACCACTAGGAATAGAGCATTACTCCAACAATTGATGTAACAATATCCTGTTTCATTTCAAATTTGAAGCTTAATTATTGGTGACAATAAAAAAATCAAGTTCTGTTAAGCAAAGATTATATTGTCAATACACAGTAATCTATGAAATGCTAATATTCTTTTTATTACAGGAAATTTAAGATTTTGTTGACAAAACAGCATTAGTAATTAAAATTATCCAATTATGTGGGTTGCAATTGCCTAAACTATTTAAGGAGAGTAATTTCTCAGTACCTTTTCATCCACGTCAAAACTCTTCAAAATTTCATCTAGTTTGCTCTGTTGCCTATCTTTAGGAAAGTCCTCACTAACATCTCCCGAAGGACTGCTTCCTCTGGAGGAGTTGTGGGTTTTCACATCTTCAGCTGAAAATGTATAAACACATTGCTTGATGTGTTTCATATGCTACATGACAACAAAGCTTTTATTTCCCAAATATTACAAAGGCTTAGAACTAATGACATTTAAGAACACCTACAACTTCCTAAATGTGAAATTTATATGGAAATATATTTCATGCTTAAGGCAAGAACCATTTCAAATAAATATTAGGCTGAATCTGCAATTAAAATTCTATCCAAGCTGTATGTTCTTTAATGGTCCCTGTAGAACAGTACAACAGGTTTATTTATAGAATATTGAATTCAGTATTTTAGAAACAAATTCAGTTAAGCTTTTTTAATAAGAAACAGCTGAAGATATGTCTGGCAATTTGGTAAGCAAAAAGACTTCATCTTTGTTAGTAAAGGGCATAAGTTCATCATACTGACGTGATGCAACCCTGAACTAAATATAGATAGCTCCGAGAAACTCCAAATTCCTGTAATATAGTAAACTCAGTAAGAATTCAGTATCAGGGAATTTCAGCACCTTTTGTAGATGCCACAGGAAATGAAGTATACACCTGGCTGCAACTTTCTGAAATGGCTGTTTACATACAACAGAAGAGTTCTGCATAGAAAAGAAATTCACTACTGGATCACATTAATGAATTTCAACTGCATTGTGTTGTCCAGACACAGGAAGAAAAAATCAGATTAGTATTGGAAAAGCTTTCCTCTAATAGTGGTCTCTCTGTATGATCACCAAGTACAAGATGCATCTGGCTGAAGACAACATACACAAGATTTCCACTTGAAAGGTGAAGAGAACTGATGTCACCCAGAATTATTTTAAGTGTAGTACTTTTTCCCCTTCTTAAATGCTGAAGCCACTAAGCCAAGGAGCCATGACATCATTATATAACACAGGACAACAAAGTAGTAACACACAATTCTGAATGAATACATAAATAGCCAGTAATTAGCTATTGGGCATCTTTCTTCTGTTCTGTGCAGGTCTTTTTTAGAAGTCATGTATTAAACATAAGCTCCTGTGTGCATATTCATCTAAGATTATGACACGATCCTGCTTCTCAGATCTGGGAAGAATGACTTTAAGCACCACAAAAAAACACCAAAGGCTTTTAACCTCAAACTTTGCTAGAACATGAAGTGAAACAACAAAGGAAATGAAGAAGTCACTGAATAGTACAAAAAATGCTGCCAGGTTTGGCTTCAATCACCTCAGGATTGCAGATTCCATGGCACATGCCCCAATCTCTTTACAAGACCAGAGGCCTAACTGGGCACTTCCCCTCAGGGAACTTGTATCTGTTTCTTGGTATCTGAGCTCTTAAAACCTCATTACCTTTTCTTTGCCTTTCTAATCTCTGAAGCCTGAAATCTTCTCCTCCCCTAATAGTCACTAGTCACTCCTTTCCAAGAGGCACTATCTGCCCAAACTACTCTTTCTACATGAACATAACACATGAATGTGGAAAACCAGCACAAGAGGTACTGTCACAGCTGTAGAAAACAAAACAAATCACATTCATGTGCTGCCTAGCTGGACTGTTCTGCTTTAAATAGGAAGGAAAACCCCATTAAGTCAGAAATAACCTTATCTTATTAAAAAAGGGTATCCTTTAAAGACAAAAGTGTCTCAATGGAATGGGCATAGCATCCACAAAAAAACCCAAAACGACAACCTGGAAATAAACCCAATTACAAAATTCTGTGTGCTGATGAACATGAGAGAACAACCCTCTAATTGTGACCTAAACTCCAAAGCAGTATCACATGACTCAGCATCTTACTACAATCTCAACAACTAACAGAATTCTTTGCCTATCAGAGAAATGTCAAAAAACCCCACAACCAAAACCAAACCAAAAACCCCACCCCAACCCACCAGTACTACCAACAGACAAGTACTACAGAGAAGTAGATGTTCCCTGTATGGCTCAGGCTTGTGCCATTTTGAAAGATGTTGATTTTATATTCATTAGGAAACAAATTGCTGTTACAATAAAAATATAACACAATAAAAAAATAAAACCAGACAAGTTCCTTTTTTTTTTGTTTTGGTCGGAAACAGAAAGCCTTGGTTTTGCCAAAAAAACATCTTTTTGGTTTCTTTCTTCTTCTTCTGAAGAAGAAAGAAATATACCAAAAATTTCCAGAGACCCTTACCTTTTAACACCAAATTACACGAATTTTCAGTATCACTTGGTATTCCAGATTCTTGCATGCATCTGTTTTGAATAAAAAGTGTATTTAAGATTTCCATCCTGCACAAAAGCAGAAATAATCTACCAGTTACATAAAATCAAAATTTCTCAGCATGCTTACATCCAAGACACTGTTTTAAGACTCTTTTTAACTTTCTCTTTTGGCTTTCTTATGTTCATCCATTTAGGTATACACCTAAACAACTTAAGTAAAATCAAGACATTTCAAACCCCAAAATTTTCAGTAAAAGCTCATTATCTCCTTTAATGTTTGCCTAAAATACTGAGAAGGGAAATTTTCTCTGTATAGCAAATCAAGGAAATACTATGCTAACGAGCCAATTAATCAGTTTCTAAAAAAATGTGATTTATAGTAATTTTATATTCAAGATCATTTGCAAAACAATGAATCTCAAAGAGAGTAACAACAACAAATGTTAATAGAAAAATACCTATTTCAAAGGTAAGTTGGGGAAAAAAAATTCTTCTTACAAAGGCTCAGGAGGCATAAATACATATTCAAATGTTACATACATCACCATCATCACAGATTTTAGAAGCTTGTACCTGGAGAATGACACAAGTGTAATGACAGCAAGCTGTCTAGTCAAGGCAACGAAAAAATGGTAAACAGAAGCATATGTGAAAAATGAGTTTTACTGCCCCATTCAGGCTTCAGACCAGAATGTTTTCCTGATGCCTGGAAGTGGCCAGCACTCTTCTCTATGTAAAATGCAAGCACCAGAGAAATAACCAGCTGAAGTCCCAGTTGTATTTGGTAAAAGTCAACAAAATAAAAAAAAATAGTGTGAACGGGCCATGATCTGGTATTATCCAGTGATATCATAAGTTACCTGATAAAACTGTGGTAAGATCTATTGCCTTATTTCAATATTCTCATATTCAGTTCATTACTATGTCCCTGACTGCTACCAACTATGGTTAATTGCCATCTAACGATCTTCACATCAAATTATGAAAGGTAAAAAGTAAAATAAGAAATTTTGCCTGTTTCTTTAGCAAATCAAGGGGAAATTCTAAGAAAAAAGACCACACATTTTTATTTTCCTTGGCTAATGGCAAACAAATTCACCAGGTATCAGAAAAAAAAGTTTTAGTATGACTTCAAACAAGTTCATTTTTCATCTATCTAATAATCTCTAATGTTACTCTAAGTCAGTGCAATTACTAACTACAGGGAGTATTTGTGCTCCCCTATAAAGTATTTGTAAGATCCAATAAAATTTTCAGTTAATATTTAGATAAATAGCAAACTTTATTACTGTAACTAATACATAAGTGCAGAGGGCTCAGAAGTTCTGGTTTCCCATTCTGTGCAAGAGTTGTCTGAGCAGTCAATTGGAAACCACAACCATTATTACACTGAGTAATATACAGCAAATACTCATTTTGTTACACAGTGTGTAAGAGGTATCATATGCATTGTGCCCAAAATGAATAATCCTTCCAATAAATTTACTATGCTACAGCCTAGCAGCTTCTCAGGAATTTGGATGCTCCTACTACAGATCTGTCCTGCTTTCTAGAGGCTTGTTTTGGCAGAACTTTTGTTCTAGTAACATCTGAAAGTTTTATATTCTCATATTCAAAAAAGTGTTCAGCACCTCAAAGAAGATTTCCTTCCTCTTTTGCACATGGGTTTAATGAAAAGGAAAGGACAAGGACAGCAG
The DNA here is from genome assembly GCA_013400515.1 of Erpornis zantholeuca. NCBI lineage: Eukaryota > Metazoa > Chordata > Aves > Passeriformes > Timaliidae > Erpornis > Erpornis zantholeuca. The sequence goes on from VZTN01006083.1 coordinate 17,225, forward strand.
TGAGTAAAAAAAGAGAAGAATGCAGTTATAAGGTGGCACAATCCTGAAAATAACTGAAGTGTTACTTAAAATACAGGTAACATAAAGCCACCTAGAAAGACCATGCACAGAAAATCAGAACACCCATCCCAATAAAAAAACTAATCTTCAGAAGAAAATCTTGCATTATTTCTATCTAAACCTCATGTTTTTCTTTGTAAAATGAAAAACTCCATCTTAAAACTTTTTCACTGAACATAAGTATCAAAGCTTAAGAGAGAAAACAGACTAGACAGCAGGTGAGTTCATCCATTCCATAAAGAACTACTACCTCATTTACAAAAGTTAGTTTCTACTTGAAACTTCTTTTCCTCCTCCTGTGATGTTTATTATCATCTCAAAACCCAGTAAAACACTAACACCTAATGATTTACACCAGGAACTTGCTGAATGAAGATGCAGGATCATAAACCTCTACACCACNAGAAAGGAATAGAGACAACCATTTACTCTTACAGATCCAAGAATAAGATACACCGAAAAGGTAAAAACATTTCTAAGTATTATACCACTTTACAACTAAGAAAACTGCCTTCAAAGGGATATCTGCTATCTCAAATCACATCAGATTAAGAATATTGTTTTTAATTATCTTTGCTTCTGTGTTCTTATTTCACTTCACTTCGTTTAAACAAGCCCTTTAGGACTACCTTGTCCTACAATTCAGAGTTTATCCCAACTCTCACGAAGAACAAATTAATTTATCTGCATTCAGAATAGCTCAATCAAACTCAGACACTTAAAATCGAATTAAAAAATTAAGTTCAACAGAAATTAATGAAATTCTCTAGGGAAGCCTGACCACTACAACCAAAGTATATGGAGATGAGATAAAAGTACTTAGGAATATTGTGATAAAAAAAGAATTATATGCATACCTAAAACTACTCTCTACTGAATAGGTCTTTTCTGAGGTAATGGGAGACTCAGGCTTAATATATGGTCTTGTGTCTTTAATGCCATTTGCAGAGGATGCTTTCACTGGACAACTTTCACAGCGTGCAGGTGCAGGCTCCTCTTCATTAGTGGTTCCAAAAAGGTCAGGGTCATCCTGAATCACATCAATGACAAGAACATCTTGCTTGTAAGCTTCAAGGACATCTGGTAAATTTTGACTTTTGTGTTGTGAAAAATTCCCTCTTGATTTTCTATCATAATTTATTTCTAATTCAACAAGGTGGTTGACTGCATTCCAAGAATGATCAGGAAAACTAGATTTCAGCACACATTCAGTACCACGGAAATCAGACTCAGATGACTCTGGTTGTCCATCAAGAAGAGGACGTGGATATGCTGAAAAACTTTCAGGGAGCACACACATCTCACTAGAGAGGTTTACAGAGCCATTGTGCTGGAAGTCCTTACTGTCAACCTCATCTGCTTTTTTCTGTATGGAAGCTGGAGATGTAGCAGCATCTCTCCTGTCAGGAAGAGGATGCTGCTCAGAATTTACCAAGAAAGTATCTTCACCTGTCTTCTGCCTTCCTGGAACACTAGTGCCTTCAAGAACCTCTAGTGGACTGCAAGTTTTTCTTTCAAATGAATGGACAGATTCCAATTTCTTGGATTCAGGTTTGTTTCTGCAGAAAGGAATTTTGAACTTTGTCAGGTTTCCAGAGGTTAATGGTTTATTTAGGTTTAAATCAGCAAATGTTTGGTTCACTACTGATGCTTTAGGGCTAGAGTTTATTCCACTTGTGTTACATGTAGAAGTATCATTCTGGACTGTCACAGGCAGGTTTCTGTTTGTCACATCTCCTTCATTTTTATCCTTTTGTTTTGTTGTGCCATTCTGGACTGTCACAGGCAGGTTTCTATTTGTCACATCTCCTTCATTTTTATCCTTTTGTTTTGTTGTGCCATTCTGGACTGTCACAGGCAGGTTTCTATTTGTCACATCTCCTTCATTTTTATCCTTTTGTTTTGTTGTGCCATTCTGGACTGTCACAGGCAAGTTTCTATTTGTCACATCTCCTTCACTTTTATCCTTTTGTTTTGTTGTACCATTCTGGACTGTCACAGACAGGTTTCTATTTGTCCCATCTCCTTCATTTTTACCCTTTTGTTTTGTACCATTCTGGACTGTCACAGATAGATTTCTCTTTCTCCCAACTCCTTTATTTTTTTGTTTTGTTATAGCATTCTGGACTGTCACAGAAGGGTTTCTATTTGTCGCATCTCCTTCATTTTTATTCTTTTGTTTTGTTGTACCATTCTGGACTTTTGCAGACAGGTTTCTATTTGTCACAACTTCTTCATCTTTATCTTTTTGTTTTGTTGTACCATTCTGGATTGTCACTGGCAAGTTTCTTTCTGTTACATCTTCTTCATTTTCATCTTCTTGTTTTGCTGTAAAGTTCAAGGTTGCTTTAACTTCTTGCACATCATCTTGTTTAAAAGCCACAGCACTTCTATCTGTATTGACTGGTGATTCACCATTTTCATTGTTCATTGTCAAAGTCTCATAAATATCCACAGAAGAGGATTTCGGTGTTTCAAGTGAAGTCTGATAGTCAATATTTGGATCTATCTTTTTATGTGTAATTTCTTTTGTAATTTCTGCCAGTGATGTATGCAAATCCAACTGTCTCAAATTCCCAGTCACTACACTATGTGCTACAGCTTTAATACTGCTTTTATCAGCAGAATCCTCAAAAGCAGCCTTCCAAAGTCTTTTTCCTTCAGAGATGCACCCATGATCTTTAGGAAACCATTCAGAAGTCCTGGCACAAGATTCAACAGGCCAAACTTTTTTACCAGTCATGGGTATTGTTCTTTGACAGGTAAACTGCTGCAATTTCTTATTAACTTTCTTCAAATTTCCTCCTGTTTTGCTTTTGTGACAATCACAAACATCATGGATCTGAGCTAACACTTTTAGGCTATCTGAGGCAGCTGCATCATGTGCCACACTGCTCGGATTTTCAGCTTTTGCTATTACAGAGAGCTCAGATGTCTTCTTAAAGCCAGTTTCAAATGCAAGTAATTTGGTACTATTCTTTCTCCAGGCTGATAGAGTCTGTACTTCATGAGTGTTTTCTTCTGTATGAAAATCTGATGTATGATCACATGGAGCTGATGGAGTATGATTTAGTCCTGAAACTGCAAATGAGCTTGACATGGCAACTGCTGCTTCTGTTTGTAACTCACACTTTTTGCGTTTACTAGCCATGTCTGCAGATTTCTTAGGGATTTTCATGTTTTTTCTAGGCTTTCTACCAATATTCCACCTTTTCCCCCTTAAACACTTACAGCTTTCACTCAGGCAGCATGAAAAACAGCCTTTTTCACTTTCATTCTTTTCTTCATTAGATGATAAACCATCTTTTATGAGCGATCTCTCATTCTGCATTCTACGAGTGCTGCAAATTCTATCATTCAGGTCTCCAGTACCATGGGCTACATGAAAGAATCCATTTAATTTATAACTGTTCATAGTTCCACTAGCTGAAGGCTTCACTAATGTATTGATGTAACTACAGTCCTCTAACATCACAAAAGGATTCTTTTCTCTTGCACAGAGCAAGCCACTACGATGGTTTAGGGCATTACTGCAACATTCAGCATTACATTTTGCAGACGTATTCATCACTTTTTCAGCTGCAGTCACACTTAAACTTTGCAAGTGCTTGATTTGACCAGATCTGTGTTGTCTTTTTTTGTACTGCACACCAGGCTCTTTTGTTACAGCATGGCATAGAAAGCTCTTGCTTTCAGTCCCACCTGAAGTAGAAACTGTAGAAAATCTAGAATTGTGAGATTTCTTTTCCTTAGAATCTTCTGCCCTGTTTTGCTTTGTCTTAACCTTCTTCACAGCCTGTGAAGTACCAGAGTTCTGCTTAGCTGCTTTCAATTGTTCCTCTGCTGATTAAAAAAACCAAATAAGTGTCATTAAAGAAAATTCTAATGGGAAAGGACTACCCTACTGAACTCTTTTATGAAGGGAACCAAAACCCCCAAACATTCAAGGCTGATAAAAGAACATGACACTGTATAAGGCTAAAATATTTCTGTAAAGTTCTGTGATTTTTTTTTAATGATCACTACCGGGCGACTTACAGTAACAAAGGATATATTATCTTCAGAAACAAATGTAAAGAGGAACAGAACCTTATGGTGTCATAAGGACATTGGAAGTTGTATATTTGTTGTGTATTCCACATAGGTGGAAATAAGAGCAAATCTGGCAAGAAAATGCAGATGCTGTTTGTATGCTCAGCCTTAAAATCGTTTGTTTACACAGCAGATTTTCTGTACTAGGAACACTTATTCATAAGAATATCTTTCAGAGACATAGTCAAATCAAATGCATCAGACTAATCAAGAAGATGCAGGAAAACTGAAGGACCTGCATTTTTAGAGACTACTACTTTTTATTTGAAAGCAAATACAAGTTATGTAAAAAACTGTATATCTGAGAATTTAGACCATGGAATGGACTCAAGAAGATACTAGTTTAATGTTGGGTTTTCTAGACCTTTGTTTTCAAGGTAAGACAATTTTAATACCTCAGTTTTTCAGAATATGTTTTTTAGATAAAATACTAATAATCTACAGTAAATATGTGTCATTTGAATGTACCCACTTTGAAAGTAAAAAGTATGTTTTTAGACAATCATCCTGAAAAAAAGAGACTTTTAGAATTCCTCTTTCAGAATTGTTTCAGTGTGACTCAATGTTCTCTTAAACATGAAAACGCAATCATTGCTTCTACATCTTTTAGTATTTTGCATAAAATAGCAACCAAAAAGTTCTGAGAGCAAACCCCAGCATCTTATACAGGCAGACACTGAAACAAGACAGCATGATACATATTCAAAAATAAACAGATAATAGATGAAAAGGAATTGACTGTCTTTTATTCTGGCATTGCTGAAACTACTGCCTCCTTTCTTGCTTGTGCCTGATCACCTCTGCAGAAATTGGGAATGCTTTCAGAGGAAACAAACTCCTAATGCTTACCAAAGGCCTGCCTATCACTGCCCGTACCACTCCCTCCTTCCCTCCCTCGACCCCCTCAGGAGGCTAACTGGTCTCCCTCCTCTCCTTGGTATTAAATAGGCTATACTTTTCTCCTTCAAGAAAAGCCCTTCCTCTTTCTGAAAATGCCTTCTAAGACTGGTGGGATTCACAGTATTGGGAAGCACACCCTAGCTTTTCTCAAACTAAGTCAGCAGCCAGATTTTAAAGGCGTCTTACTGCAGGACTAATTTGGGAGCCCAAATTCTGTACCTGTACAATGGAGCTCTACCAGTGCTTACCACTTTCTCTTGGGCTGTCTGGTCGCTCCTGAGGGCTTGAGCTCTGCTGTTCTTCTTTCAAGCAACGCTTCTGAGTCTTTCTTCTGGTTGTTGGTTTTTCTTGTCCACTCAGACCTTGCAGCTGCTGTGACAGCAGTGCATTTCTGTTCCTCATACTCAGAGCTCCTTTCCTGGACTCTGGACACTGTGCACGTTGTTCTAGCAAAGCAGAACTACCCCTCCCTCTGGGACCATGTACTTCTGGTTTCGCCACCAATTTCCTCCCTTTCCTGCCTGAGTATCTCTTTTCTTTTTCCTGTGTTCCTAGCATTCTTGATGCAACTAATGGACACCCATTCAAGTTCTCTGGTATATCAACCTCTTCCTCAAATTCTGGTTCAGGAATGGCTTCCTGAGCCCCCAAATCCCTCCTAAGATCTGAGATTTGCATGTTCTGCATCATTCTGGAATCAGTGCATTTCCTTTCAGTGCACCATGTGACCTTTTTGGGTTGTAGACCTTCTGGTTCTGGAAAACAGGATATTCCATGTCTCTCTGTGCTCTCAATCTTCCCCTCCAAGGAGGGGACTTGTGATTTTATTTCCATACAGGAATATTTGTCTTCTTTTCCTGAGCTCCTTGAACCCTCCTGGAAACCTGAGAGCTTCAGTTCTTCTGAGCAAGGTTCATTCCTTTTAATCCCTGCTGAAAATTTATTCTGCAAAGTAGTTCCTAAGAAAAACAGCTGTTGACTTTGACCTGTCCCTCTCCGTACAGTCTCTTCCCAGCACATTGCTGCAGCCGTGGCTGCTGCTTGCCAATCTTCAAACTGAGCTGTGCCTGCAACTGGTGAAGCTACACCCTTGCTTCTTCTGGGAGACTTCCTGTGCTGGACTCCCTTCGATTTTTTACCTGGGAATTTCTGGCTGTTCTCACCTTGCTCCTTCTGCTCGGGCACAGGAGGAGCAAAACGCTTAAAGGAAGCACCGGAAAGCCCGGCAGCTTGCAGAAAGGAAGGGAAGGGCTGCTCAGGCTTTCTCTTTGGCGCCAGGCGAGGACTCCGCTTCACTACCAGCTTTTCTCCTGGCTCACACCCTGCGCCCAAACAGTCGGGGCTGCTGACCTCCGGATCAACTGGCTTCACCTGGCTGGCTCTCACCACTTTCCCTGACCTCAACTGCGGCATCTCGGTGGCGCAGAGACAGCAGCAGAACCCACAAAACCCACTCGCCAGCGCACCTTTCGCTGCAATCTCGCTAGCCTGGAAACCACAGTGGCTGCAGGCCCGACCTGGAGCGCGGCACCACTCCTCCCAGGCTGCCGCCTCAGGGGACACCCGGGGGAGCCCAGACCGACAGAAAGGAAGCCCAGGCCGCCCAGAGAAAAACCACGGCCACCGACGAGCCCTTCCTGACACACGCACCCCCACTCCCCTGCCCCTAAACACACACCCTGAGCAACCTCTCACAGAGCAGGGCGGTGAAGGAAGCAGCCCCGCACCTCGCCAGACTCAAAAAGGCCGCCGCCTGCAGCCTCCCGCGCCACTCTCCCACCCTCTCTCGCCTTCTCTCTCTGTGCCCTAGTCTACCGATCCGTCCCTCGACGCCTCGTCCAAGCGCCGCCTGCCCGCCCAAAGAGCCAAGCTGCCGCCGCGCCGGCGGGCAATGGTGGTGCGGCGGCGTGAGGGAGGCTCCGGGGCGAGGTGGGGGGCGGCGGGAACACCCGCCTGGCTGCGCTCCCCCTCTCGCCAGGTCAGCGGTGCCGCCGGCACGGTTAAACCCCAGCGCTGGGAATGGCGAGCGCGACTCTTCCGGGCGGCCGTGCCTCGGTTAGCAGCGCCCGGCCAGCCGGACGTGCCTCGGTTTGCGCTGCGCAGCCGTCGTGCTGCCCCCATGGTGGCCGAAGCGCCATGAGGAGCTGCCGGACCCGGGCACAGCCTCGGGTCATGGGGCGCCCAAGGTAACGGGCTTCGGTGTGAAACTGCCAGAGCCTGTGAGCAAACGCCCAACTCGCCCCGAGCTCGGAGTCGCGTGGGTAAACACCCAGGCTCGCCCGTTTCGTCGGGTGTTCCATGCACTTCAGGCATGCAGTAATTCCTTGCTTCGAGCACAGTGCTTCAGAATCTCACCGACACTGAGCGGCCATGCGGTTGTTTTACAGAATCACACGATGTGGTCGGGCCGGAAGGGACCTGTGGAATCATCTTGTCCAACCTCTCTGCTCAAGCAGGGCCATCTCAGGGCCATGAGCACATGGCACAAGATTGTGTCCAGGTGGTTCTGGAATATCTTAGGTGAGGGAGACTCCACACACTCTCAGGACAACCTGTTCTACTGCGTGGTTATCCGCACAGTAAAGAAGTTCTTCTTCACATTCGAGTGGAGCTTCCTGTGCATCAGTTTCTGGCTGTTGCCTCTTGTCCTAATCCTTGGCAGAGAACACCAAGAAAAACCTGGCTCCATCCTCTTGGAACCTCCCCCCCCCCGCCCTTTATATACTGGCAGACATTGATGAGGTCCCCTCAATCATCTCTTCTCAAGGCTGAACAGGCCCAGCTCCCTCAGTCTTCCCTTGTGAAAGTAATACTCCAGTTCTGTGATTGAGTTTAAAGCTCTCCACTGGACTTGCTCTGAGAGCTCCATGTCTCTTGTACTGAGGACATCAGCTTTGTATTTCAAATAACACAGATTCTCAGGACTTAAGTTAGGGGGAAAAATCACTCAAATAGATGACATTGCCAGAAAACAATAGAAGTTGGTGTTCGGGGTTGATAGTTTCAACACAGGTGGAGAACACCAAAGCTTCAGGACAATCCCATGTGTGACAATGTGAACATGTAGAAGTAACTTCAAAAACCAATGTTATACGAAGACTGGATCTAAGTGGCAAGTGCTATGAAAATCCCAAAGTATTAAGCTTAATGAGGTGGTACTCTAACGGCAACAATGCAATCGGCAAAATTGTGCATGGTTGGTAATGACAGTCCTACAAGCAGTCCCTTTCTGTTCACCTCAGGTGGTCTCTGAGGGATGAAGTAACTTACTCAAATTTATTTCGCCATGGCTTAGTGCTTTCTGGTGTTCACGTTTCATACATCCTAGTTTGAGATCTTTGCAAAGAAATAAGGCGCTTTATGTCACAACTTGCTAGAAGTGTAGTACTGTGGATGTAAAAGAGCAGTTGGAAAGGCATATTTTACTAATTGGCATTGGTTCACTACATAACTTCAGCCCATGTAACTCACTTTTTCTCTCTTTCTCCATCCAGAGGTAGAGATAATACATTTCAGTCTGAATAAAGACAGAGAACATTGGATTTTTGCTAAAAGCTCTCCATAGATAAAGGAAGAACAACAGGAAGGCTGGGAAATGGTTAACTTTCATTTGCTTATTGTCTTTTTAGATTGCACATACATGCTTAAGTGCAAAAAGTCAGCAAATGGCTAACTAAAGCTAATCAAAGCAGAAAATACAGATTTCTTAGGCAGTTTCTCCTGTGGCTCAGTATTGTGCTTCTGGTCTTTGGGACAGAAAGGGCCCAATAAAAGGGAGTTAACTGCACAATATTTATTATTGTCAGTGTTCTGGAAGGCTAGTATTACATAAAACATTCAGCTCTGGCGAAATGTAACCATTTAACCTTTCCAGTTCAAACCTTCTTCAGTGTGTAACAGAGTCTTTTAAGTTTTATAACAAAATGAAGAAGATATGGTGAAAAGCAGTAGTAAAGGAAATCTGATAGAATGGCATATGAATTATCTTACTGCTCACTCTAATTTCTAGGATTTTAGTATTTATTCAGTTACTTACAATGATGAGAACTCTCCTCAGACCAGATTTTTATGAAATGAATAAAAAATCTACTTGAAATGAATACTAATTAAAGGCATTTTTCATTAAAGTACTTTGAAAAAAACACTAGAGCTTCAGAAAGGACATATTGAAGCAGCTGTGGATTATGTTAAAAACAGATTGCATTCAGTTTACTATACTGCTAAAAAGAGGTAGTATAAACATTGTCTTGAAAAGTGGATCCATTTAGCCATCTTTTAAAAATACTTGAAAGGTAAGAGAATTTTAATATATAGGCATATTTAAAGAAATTCTGTGTCAAGTGTTTATTAAAACTATAGGTTATTAGAGTGGAAAAAACTTTCAAAAATAATATAAGCAGCTTAAGGATGAAAAATCAGTTATTTTCACTTCCCAACAACATTTGAATTAGTAATACTGCAAGGAAATGTTTAAACTTTATTTTTAAACTATATCTTGTTTAGAAATAAAGGTAAATGCTTGCTGCTTTTGAGTTTTATAGTTCTCTATCTCAATGCCATATCTAAATTTTAGAACTAATTCAATGCTGATCTGTTGCTTTGTTCCACTGATTTCTTGTTCATTCTAGACACTTCAAAACAGTTACAGAAAGATGAGGTACCAGGTGTCTGAAAGTAAAAAGGGAATCATGGTGGCTAAAATATTTTTTTCCCCAGAACTATGAGTATACTTATAGATGCCTGGCATTTTTCAAATGGGGAAAAGGAATTTGCGTGACTACATTTATGTTAAATCCTTTTTTTTTTTTTCCTCAGAGGAGTGTGTGCACTTACATCCCCAACTGATGTAATTGACATTGCTACTGTGAATAAATTGTGGCTACAGATCTAACAATGATACATTTGAGCAATCTTCCAAAAGTTTTTGAAAGATTGAAATTTATAAACACATAAACCAGCTACATAAGTGAGCAAATCATATAAATTTTTTATTGGGCTGTATTTTAGACTTTGCTAATGTACTCACCTAGCAACAGGAATTAACCTGTCTTTTTTTTAGTAAGGGAACTGGAAAGAATTTACTTGAAAATTAACCTTTTTTTTTTTTTTTGGTGAGGCAATGTGAAAAATGTCCCCCTGGACCACTTCTTTTTACACTGCTTACATCTTCATGCTTGGCTGAGGGAGAGATTTGTTATCTCTAGCAAACCTTGGTGAGGAGTTTGGCTGTGCTGTAATAACTGAGACTGAGCTCTGAAGAATATGTCTACCCTGTTACATTCTTAAAACACACCAAATTAAGTCCTTAAGTAATACAGCTAAAAAGAAGTGGGGAAGTGTTTCAGTCCAGTATGTCTAAGAAACTATCCTTTTCTGACCCCAAGGATTTAGTCATTCGAGCTATTGGTTTTGCAAAGTAGAACCCAAAGACAGTAAATGTTTTAATGATTTTTAAGTAACTTCTTTATCCTCTGCTTTCTGTTCAAATACACTGGTGCTTTGGAAAGAGGTGTATTGCTAATCTGTTGAAGTAAGAAGTTGGTTTTTTTCTCAATCCATTCATGCATATACCTCTAAAATTGCCTTTGCTTTTCACTTCCAGTTCACTTCAGTTCTTGAGTCAGGAGCCACCTTTGACATGGCATCTAATGAGAATGCTGCTAACTGCCCTTGTATTGGGCTTGAGGTACAATGTTCGTGGTCAGCTCATGTCCTTGGTACTCACCTGTGTAGGTGTTGACCCAGTTCATACTGACAGCTGTTTGCTTGTCTGCCCTGACACTGAAGTCCGTGAGACAAGGGCCAGGAGGGTGGTGAGAGCAAAGATACCTCAGTGAAAATACATGATCTGTTTTGTGAAATTGCTGAATGCTTACACTATATAGCATTGTGATGGCAGACTAGATGAACACAGTGAGTAGCTGGATACATCAACCTTTATTTTGGTGTCTGTTTTTATTATAGAGTTGTACAGGGCAGATTAAAGTAACTTCATTTTCCACCAGTTTGAAATGAATCATTGGAGGTAAAAGGACAGCTGCTATATTTTATAATGAACCATCTGGCATTTCCTAGTAGATCCTCTGATTCCTAATTTACTACTGAATTGTGACAGCATGAAAATCAAAATTATTGATTGTATGGAATCAGTGTTTCCCTCTGGCAATTCTGTTTCTGTCAAAGGATAGTCATAGGAGGGATAAGGACCTCTCACACTGGGTTTTGCAAGCCTTTAAAGTCATCTGTATAATTTGCCTTTTTTTTGGTAATTATGCTGCTTGACATTTATTCTGAAAGATTGACTTTCCAGATGATCACATCTGATCTGAACCTTACAGAAAGTGGCACTAATCGGTTTTAAGGTTCCACAAGGGAACTCCTGTGTAAGGTTCGTATTCTGTTTTGCTCCCTTTCATTCATGGCTCTTTTAAAAATTTTGACTGCTAGGAGTTTAAGAATAAACTAGCTGGCTAGCTGGAATTAGAAATTTTAAAAAATACATAAGCAATAGAGGATTAACTAGTCAAGTAGGGAACTACACATTTGGTCTAGATTTATTTTAAAATTCTCTAAATAAAACATATCTTTGCTTTTCATAGATAATACATACCGTGTACCTACAGCTACATCTGTCTTTAGAATCAACAACTGCTAGAGGCTGGATGAAAAAGGTGGAGTTAGGAGGAAAGCATCTGCACACCAACAAGTACGTGACACCTCCATCTTGCTGCCAAAAAAAGATTATAAAACGTGATTTCCAGATGAGAAAGTTAAAAAAGAAAGGAAAAGAGGAAATTAAAGTAAATCAGACCTAGAAAAGGCATAGGACTAGAAATGGTAGGGGTGCAGTAAGATGTAGATAGAATGCAGTAAACCAGTAGATAATCAGGGAAAAATCAGTGCTAGACAGAACACAGACAAAAAAAACCCCAAATTGCTTCAGAAAACCACTCTTAAAAAGCAGAAAGAAGTGGTGAAGACCAAACACAGTAATAGAAAACTTTCCTGTGGTTCAGACTGACTGAAGAAACAGTAGGGGACCATCTTTAGCAGTGCTCCCAAGAAAAGTAAAGAGAGCCTGAACTTTGAATAGTGACAGTGATCAATCGCAAACTGGGACCCCAATCTGAGACCTAATTCATCTTGCTGTTAGGCATTGAAAGTGACTGGTTCCTACATTCAATTTCTTGTGCCATGGTCATCCATTAAGGCCTTACATCTTTGTCTGCTTAGTAGTGTCAAGGTGCCTGACATACTGAGTGTGAAGCCTCAGAACAACCTGCTGTGTCTTTTCTTCATTGGGTGATTCCTCCACAGGCATCAGGTCACTCCACATCCCCCAGTATATTACATAGTTCGTATATATAGTTTTGAACCTGAGGAGTGTATTTGCAGTTACTCTGTGTTTTTAGAGCTGCCGATCTAGGAAATGTCTGCTTCTTCCATATTTATATTTTTTTTGGGGGGCAGTATTACTCTCTAGCAATGAAAGTACCTTTTAGAGTTGATGAAACCATGCTGACTGTTGTGCAGTGCACTGACTATCCAGCTTTCCCTAACCAAAGCAGCACGCAACCATTTTGGAATCTATACTGACTTTACCACTGAACATTTTCCCACTGACATATCCAGGGTAATCTATGGGAGGAGTTACATAAAAGCTGACATTATTGGTTCACATATACAGGAGTGCAACATCTTGCTGTGTAGGAAAGGGCAGAGCAGATCAGATATTTACCTACATTTGCATTCATCTGCTTACATCTTCACGTGTAATTAACTGTGCTATTTGAAAACAACAGAAAATTATCTTCAGATAAACCAGGCACATACTAGGTGCTGCAGTGAGGGTTGGAGGTAAAATTCATTCATGCTAAGTCAAAGCAAGGCACCCATTCAGCAAGGAGTTGCATCCAGCGTGTGTTATTTGCTTAATATTGACATCGCTGGGCTGAGTGCCTGGTTCGTAACCTCTGAGTGGTATCTCAGCTATTTGCATTCTGTGTTTAAGGCAGTTTCATTTAAAATCCAAATATTCCTTGCCTGTGTGTCCTACTGCTTAGCTAGCATTTGGGAACAGAGAATTTCTTTCTCACCACTTCACCTAGATAAACATTTTTATAATCAGCATGAGGATTGTTGATGTGTTTGTGATGACCCAGGTTCCATGCTGTGCTAACTGCAGAAGTGTCCACTCTTTGGCTTGGCTGTCATTTGGTGGGTCAGACTAAGCACATAAGTAATTGTGGAAAGAGTGATTTCTGGAGTCATTTCCCCACAAGCAACTACTCTGTTACTGCTGATCAGAATGTCTCTGTGCTTGCTGGTGTAGACAAATATGTAATTAATGAAGAAATTAGATGTTTCACTGTTACAGGGGGAATTATTTGCTGGACTGCCCTTCAGCCTTGCCACTTTCTAAAGCAATTCCATTGATGCTAAATAGAGAAAACATCCTTTAATAATATAACACAGTAGCTCTGAAATCCCATTATGAGTCATGACTCCACTGTAGGTTTTCTGCCTAATATTACTGTTACTATTACTATTACTGTTACAATTACTATTACGTTGGTAGAATTCTTAAGTGAGTAGTTATATTCTTGGTCCCCAGGTCAGTCAGCTGAGGACAATTGAATGACCCATCTTAAGTGCTAGTTTCATGAAGATGTGAAGACTTTCTGAGCAGAGACTGTACTTGGTTGGTTTAAAGACTTTAATTCATGATGATAATTAAAACTGTAGTTTCACATTCACAACATTTGTCATGCTGCTCAAGATGAAAACTGGGGTGCCTTGCATTAATCATGGTGTGAAGATCAGGTAGGAAATGTTTTTAGGTATTCACACAGCGCAGGGTACAGAAACAAAGAAGAGTAAGTCTTCTCTCATGTTATAGTATCTATGCAGAAGTACCTTAAGTACCTTCCCTGCACCTCAGGAGCCTTTCTTTCAAATGCTTATCCACCTGTAAAAAGGCTGGCAAAAAGTGATAATTCTCCATGAATAGCAATGTTGTTGTCACCATCCAACACACAGGTTAGAACAGCAAGGCATTCAATTTCCTGACTGCAGCAATTGTGTTGCATTCACTATTTGTGTGCCTGCTTATGTCAGTCATTCCTTCCTGGTCTCCGAGAAGTATTGGGGAATTTTGTCTCAATTAGACCATCATGGGATAGAGACCAGGGCTGTTAAGTTCCTGCATATTTCATGAAGATGGACATTCATGTAGATGAGAAATCATCTATGGAAAGAAAGGCTCACCCTTTATTAAACACGAGTGAATCCACAGAAAAGAGAGATGTCAGATACCAGGTCATTCCCACTGTTTACAGAGCTACTGATTATAAGCACTTGAACAGGGTTTCAGGCAAGACTGGGTGTCAGGGAGCATCTTGCTTGTGAGAAGACCTGCTGGAGGGGAGAGAGCTTCCATGGGAGTTAAAATTGCTGGCAGAGCTTTATGACTAAAAGGCCCTAAATGTTGTTCTGGAGGATTTCCCAAAGTTGGGGCACATAAGCTGTGAAGCAGTATTAGTCCTTCTGCGGAATAATATGTTTCCATATGTGGTGCATCTGAATGTTCCAATAAATGAGCCTCTTCCTTAGTCCATGGGAATTTACAGGAAAATAATTTATATATATAGTTTATGTTGTATAATGAAATGATGAAGAAATGTGAACAATATATTTATTTACATTAGAATTATATAAGTTCCTTTTGTAAGCATGCAAATAGTTATTTATCTTTGCACCTTGCATTCGAGTTTCCTATTCTGTTTTGAACCATGAAAAAAGCCAGGTATTTGTATTCATTTTGCATGCTCGACAGTCTAAAAAGAGACAACTGAAATCAGTCAGTTGCCTTATGTGAGCTAAGAATGATGCTGGCAGGGATTCTGGTGATCAAGGCTGGGTGAATGCTGAACCCAAACCTCTTCCTGTGCCGCAGGATACACTCAGTACCTCGTCTTTTCCCCACCCAACCATAGCATTTAAACTTCATCTTCAGGTAGTGGTTTGTCACATAAATCTGCATTGTGGTCTTCCTGGGGGTTCTTAGCTTGTTTTTCCTGGCTGCTGAGGAAATTAGTATGTATAGCCAATGACGAATTATTTCCAATCCGGAATGTGTTTGGATGTTTTTAACTACCATCTTCCCTGTGGAGTAGTTACAGGCTTCTGTGAATACGTTTCCTTACTTTCTAGGCTGTATTTATTAAAACAGGAAGATGAATTAACAAATTGCTGCCTCATTCAAAAAGTGAGGCACTATGTACAGCATTTGCTTTTCCAGAGATCTGTCTTCTGATACCCTCATCCTCCTCTTTCCCTAAATAAATGCTTTCTGTGGAGTGAGATGGGAAAGTTACTGTAAACAATTCAGGGGCTGCACCAACTCCTTACAGTTACTTTGGAATTTGTTGGTGCAGCTAAACCTACTGCACTGCCAAGAGGCTACACATGGGGTTGCGTAGAGTTCTGCGATGGGATTTCTTGGTCTGCCCCTTTTATGTGTGCTTCGCACCTAAGGACACACCCCAGTGTGAATGAGAACTGGTTGTCAAATCTCTCCATGCTATAACCTTACCTTCTCCGTGCTTGAACGCTCAGCTTGAGTTTTGTGTCTGTTTTTCACTTTCAGGGTGACAGGTAAACCTCCTTGACCAGCGCGTGCTGGCCCCATGAGCTGGAGTGTGTGCTCTGCCACCTCAGCCAGGCTTCGCACACACACACAAACCTCTGCATTTTGGGAGAAGAGGAGACTATGGAAAGAGAAATCCTGGCATGCTGTACTAGTTTGAAAACAAACCAGTGGGAGATAGCACGTCAGAATTAGAATTAACCCAGGAAATTAAAAAAGAAATAAATGCAATAGTACAAGAACACTGACAGAGTCAGAATACAACCTGACACCATGCTAGTCAGGGTGGTGGTGGCAGTCCAGATGAAGTGGTCCTGTTGAAGC